>JAJHZJ010001048.1:87500-440000 GCA_023548195.1 Bettongia penicillata ogilbyi
GAAACAGACCAAACAGGAATACAGGAATATATATACACACATACATATATATATATATATATATATATATACACACACAATGTATATATACATATATATGTATGTATGTGTATATATACACATATATTATATATGTATTTCTCAATATACATGTACATATCTGTCTATACATATATATATATATATATATATATTGACAAATGCATGCTTCAGTGTACAGAGTTCATCAGTTCTTCAATAGGACATGGCATCATTTTCCATCATGTGTCTTTGTACTTGTATTATATTACTGTGTTACTGAGAAGAGCTAAGTTATTCAGAGTTGATCATCACACAGTGTTAGTATTACTGATTATAAGGTTTTATGGTTCTGCTGATGTCACTTTGCATAGGTTGGTATAAGCGTTTCTAGGTTTTACTGAAGTAGCCCTGTTCATCTTTTCTTTCAGCACAATAGTACTCTGTTACATACATATGCCACAACTTGTTAGCCATTCTCCATTTGATTGACTTCCCCTCAATTTCCAATAATTTTCCACCATAAGAGACATTACATTTTTGCATGTGTAAGTCCTTTTCCCTTTTATGATCTCTTTAGGAAACAGGTCTTGTAGAGGTATTGCTGGATCAAAGGGTATGCAGAATTTGGTTGTCCATTGGGCACAGTTCCAAATTGTTCTCCAAAATGGTTGGATCAGTTTTCAACTCTACTAGCAGTTCATTAGGGTCCCAATTTTCTCACATCTTCTCTAACATTTATCAGTTTCCTTTTTTCTAATGTTAACCAATGTGATAGGTGTGAAGTGACATCTCAGAATTGTTTTAATTTGCATTTCTCTAATCATAAGTGGTTTAGAGCACTTCTTCATAAGGCTATAGATAACTTTGAGTTCTTCATCTGAAAACTGTTCATACCCTTTGACCACTTGATCAAATGAGGAATAACTTGTATTCTCATAAATTTGACTCAGTTCTCTATATATTTGAGAAATGAAATCTTCATCAAAGACAATTTGCTGTAAAGATTGTTTCACAGCTTGCTGTTCTCCTTCTAATCTTTGTGGCATTGGTTGTGTTTGTACGAAAGTTTTTCAACTTAATATAATAAAAATTATTTATTTTATATTTTGCAATCCTCTCTATCTCTTATTTGATTGTGAATTCTTCCCTTCTCCATTGATCCAAAAAGCAGAATACACTTTGCTCTTCTAATTTGCTTAGAGTATCACCCTTTATGTCTAAAACCTGTATCCATTTTGAACATACATTGATATATGTTGTGTGATATTAGTCTATGCCTAGTTTGTGCCATATTATTGTCCATTTTTCCCAGTCATTATTGTCAAATGGTGAGTTCCCACACTAGAAGCTGTGATCTTTCAGTTTGTCAAACACTAATTTACTATGGTCATTGACTGCTGTGTATTATGCACCTAATCTGTCTCACTGATCAACAATTGAATTTCTTAGCCATTACCAGGTAGTTCTGATGATTACTCCTTTAAAATATTGTTTGAGATCTCTAGTTTCTAGGCCACAACCCTCTGCATTTTTTTCCATTGATTCCCTTGATACTCTTGACTTTTTATTATCCCAGATGATTTTTCCACCTAACTTAATAAAAAAATGTTTTGGTAGTCTGATTGCTAGGAAAGTGAATAAATAAGTTAGTTTAGGTAGAATTGTCATTTTATTGTATTGGTCTTTTCCTACCCATGAGCAATTGACACTTGTGCCACTTTTTTGATCTGCCTTTATTTGTGTGAAAAATGTTTATGTTCATAGAATTCCTGGACATTTCTTGGCAGGTAGACTCCCAAATATTTTAAATTGTTTGCAGTTATTTTAGATGGAATTTCTTTATTTCATGCTGCTGGGCTTTGTTGGTCATATATAGAAATCCTGATGATTTATGTAGCTTTATTTTATATCCTGTAACTTTTCTAAAAATAATTGTTTCAAGTATTTCTTCTACTTGCTTCTAGGATTCTCTTAGTATACCATCATATCATCTGCAAAGAGTGACAGTTATGTTTCCTCATTGCTTATTCTAATTTGTTTAGTTTTTTTCTTCTCTTATTGCCATAGTAAATATTTCTAATACTATATTGAATAATAGCAGTGATGATAGGCATGCTTGCTTCACCTCTGATCTTACTGAGAAAGATTTTTGGCTTATACCCATTACATATGATGCCTGCTGATGGTTTTTGATAGATCTTATTTATCATTGTGAAGAATGCTCCCTTTCTTCCTTTACTCTGTAGTGTTTTAATAGGAATGGGCGCTATATTTTACGAAAAGCTTTTTTCTGTATCTGTTGAGGTAATCAGGATTTTTGTTAATTTTGTTGTACGGCCAGTTAGGCAATGCCTTTGCCCACCTCTCATCATCTCCTCCACTGTACTAAGGCTTTGGTTCCTCATCATGTGAAATAATTTACCCTAGTCTACCTTTCCTTTCCTTCTATTCCCAGTGTACTCACATTTTTCATCCCTTAATTAATGTTTTAAATGCCATTTCCTAAAATTTACCATATACTGTATCCTCTACATGTATTCCTTCTAGCTACATTACTAGAGGTGCAGTTCTTAAGTATTATATGGGTCATCTTTCCATGCACAGATGTGAACAGTTCAGTGCTAGTGAATCCCGTATAGTTTCTATTTTTTTTCTTTTTTCTTTTACCTTTTTATGCTTCTCTTAAGTCTTGATATTGGAGAGCATGTATGTTGTTTGATTCTGGTCTTCCCCTTATGAAAACTTGAGATCCTTCTATTTCATTGAATGATCATTTTCTCCTTGAAGAATTATGCTCAGCTTTACTGGGAATGTCATTTATGTTACTTGTTCCTTTGTCTTCTTGAATATCATATTTCATGACTCATGACCTTTTAATGTTGCAGCTGCTAAGTTCGGTGCAATCCTGATTGTGGTTCCCTGATACTTCAGTCATTTCTTTCTGGCCAATTACAGTATTTTTTTTCCTTGATAGGATATTTCTGAAATTTGGGTATAATGTTACATAACGTTTTTATTTGGGGAGACCTTTCCTGAGCTGATCAGTGGATGCTTTCAATGTCTACTTTGCCCTCTAGTTCCAGGATATCAGGGCAATGTTCCTAGATAATTTCTTGAAAGATGCCATCTAGGTTGTCCTTTCGATTATGGCTTTCAGGTAGTCCAATGATTCTGACATCTCTCCTATCCATTTTCCAAGTCAGTTGTTTTTCCAATGAGGTATTTTACATGTCTTTAGATTTTTTTCATTCTTTGATTTTGTTTATCCATTCTTAACATCCCATAGAATCTTTAACTTCCACCTGTCCAATTCTAATTTTTAAAGAATTGCTTTCCTTAGTTAGCTTTTGTATCTCTTTTTTTCATTTGGGCAATTGCACTTTTTAAGGAGTTGTTTTCTTTAATGGATTTTTGTATCTTCTTTTTCATTTGACCAGCTCTAAGCAGTTGCTTTTCCAATCAGTTGACTCTTTTTTCATAGTACTCTTGCATCACTCTCATTTCTTTCCCAATTTTTCTTCTACCTGTCTTATATGATTTTTGAGCTCCTTTTGAGCTCTTTCATGAGGTCTTTCTGGGTTTGAGACTGTAAAAACAAACAAAGTGGAATTTTTGTTGTTTTCTTTCTTGAGTTCAGTCTCCCAGGCTCATTGAAAATATCTGAATAATTGATCTCCTTTGAATCCTGATGATTCACAGTTGTGCTGAGTATGAAGGTTTTGTGCCCACTGATTCTGAGCCAACAAGAATCTTTGTTATTTATACTGGGAGCATGCCATTTTGCTTTGGAGATTTCACTTATGAGAAGGCCCTTTTGATTCCCTGGATGAGACTCTGAATAGCCATTGATTAAGAGCCCCCAAGTCGAGTCAGTTGTTATTGGTGCTCCCCCAACAGTAGTATATGTTGGTGGTTGTATTACTTTGTTCAGACAGCATGAGTCCTGTATTTTGAATCTTTGTGCTAATTTCTCTGCTTGTATTTTCTTCACGTTCATGGTGTTAACCTTTCCCCTGAAAAAGTGAATGACATATGAATTTAATTAAAGGATTATTAACCCCTTTGAAGCTGTCCTTGCTTTATGAAGCAGATCAAAGTACCTGTGCTAGTGGCCCATCCTGGGTGCTTATTGTTCCAGAGAACAGTTCTCATTTTCCTTTGGGGCTTTGACCACAGATGCTTTGACATTCTTGTTCCCTTTTGAGTTTGTGTCTTGTTCATCTGTGTCACCTTAATAATTTTAAGATTATTTTTTGATGTTCATTTGCTCATATTTTTGGCCTTTCTCTTTTCTTTTAAATCTCAGCTCTGCTCCACTGTCCCAGACTTCTTGTGCTAGGGGTTGCAGGTCCTGGTTGTCTACCTGGTACTGCATGGGTGTTGCTCTGAGTCCACTAAGGGACCCTTTTGTGTGGTGCTGTACTGAGGGAGTAGGATGGGGAGTGACTGGAGCTACTGGAAGTCATAGAGTTCTGGCAGTCTCCCTGTTGCTAACCCAGGATCCTAATGCTGGTGCCTGGTTTGTACTGAGGTCTATGTGGTATCCCAGTATTGGAATGTGCCTGTTTGGTTATGGCATAACCACTATGCTAAAGCACTTCTTGGTTTGGTTTCTGCCCATTCCCTTGGCTATGCTAAGAATTGTGGGGGTCCTGGTGTTGGCATTTGCCTTGCTTTTCTTCACTGGGACTTAGGAACTCAGCTTCGTTGAGGTGGGGCTTGCTGGAACACTTCCTGCCCTGAACAGTACTCCCCTTTTATACGAGTGAGGCAAATCTTTCCTGTACACCTCCCAAGTTCCTTGAGCTAGAATATTGTTTCACTTTGTCTTTTTGCTGGTTCTGCTATTTCAGGATTCATTTTGCAGCACCATTTTACTGCTGTTTAGAGGTGAATATGAGAGAGCTACTGTGATTTCCTTCCTCCTTTGCCATCTTGGCTCACTGAAGTTGTACAAGAGTAAATTGAACTCAAGGAAAGGGAAAGACTGCTTTAGAAAAGGAAAAGAAGAAACTCATTTAGGGCTGCAAATTAAGCTTTAAAAATTGAAAAATGACTTCCAAGGAAGGATGTATTAACATCTGTATCTACATGGTTTCTTAAACTAGAGTGAGAAAATTTTCTTAAAAAAAATTTGAGAATTTTTTCAGTGTAACTTTTTACTTTTGTAATTCTATCTTACTTTTGTATTTTAAAAAACTTCATTCTGAGAAGGGGCGATAGGCTTCACTATACTGACATGGGGTCAAAACAATTAAGAATCCCATATCTAGAAAATCTCACATGGGCCCACTCATTAACCTGCATACATTCAAAAATAAAGAAGAATGTAAAGGGCATATTCAACATTGTATTCATTCTTTTCCTTAGGTGTGTTCATTTGTATTAATTGTTTTACCATGTTATCTGAACAAATACTTTTGGTAAAAACTGGACATTCGTCAATGGGGACTACTGCACTGAAGACCTAAACTAGAAGTACAGTCTCTGAGAGTTATGGTGACCTAATCTGCCAATTTGAGCAGAAGTAATGGAATGCTGCTATTAGTATTATTAGTATTATTATTATTTCCTGTTTCTTCTTCAACATAACTGCTTCTGCTCTCTACTTAGGGTATTATATTCTTTCATGTGAATACTCCCTCATCAGGAATACAATTTTTTGTTGCTTATATTTTGTAAGATGTTTTAAGGTGTAGGGGCTAGATTTTATTAATATTATTATTTCTGAAAAAATGGGGTGACTTGTTTTTTGTACTGTGCAGTTTTCACTTGTAGTTTCTTGAAACAAAGCTCTGAAAAACAGGATTTAAATAAAGTACATTGTGTTTCAAATGGAGTTACGAGACTAGACCTTTAATAATCTGCATCTCAAACCGCAGTGTTGAATTGTTTAAGTTTTGATGGTTTAGATGAGTATAAATAGCAGTTGTTTTCTGTTTTGACCAGAAACTTTGAGGGATTTCAAGACTGAGTGACAGTAAGTAGATGAATTGTATCTTGTAAGGGGTTTGGAACTCTCAGGTTATCAGAGTCATGGTGTCCTCTGGAGAAATCTCTTGGGAGGTCTGAGTTAGCTGAGAATAAACAGAATGCATACCATCCTTGCTCCCACCTCCTTTATTCGCACCCACAAGAAGGATCTCATGCAGGCAAAGATCTTTGGCTCACTCAACAGTATCCTTTGTGCAATAAAAATTAAAAATGGATGCATTGCAAGGTGTAGGCAGCTGGAATGGGGCAATGCGAGAGGTAGGGTTGCAGAGGATAAAGTTGAGAGAAGGAATATAAGCATTGTGTGTTTTTATCCCAAAGTATGTAGACGTTTAGACCTAACAAAGAAAGGGAGAGCAACAGATGGTAAAGCTTTGTTGTAGTGTCATGGAGAGCAGTGTATAGTAGATGAATTTAATTGCTCAATATTTCTAGAGTCTAGTATTTCAGGCCAAAATCTAGAGATGCTGGCTCTGGATCACCTGTCTAAACTTGTGTGAGGGAGTGACAATACATATAAAATAGCAAAGGAAAAGAAAGTATACTGTCATATCAAAAAATCTCTATAATATAGGTATCTAGCAATCAATGCTAGAATAATGTAAGTGTAAAAAATTCCAAGACTTAAGAGGGTCATTTAAAATAATGTTTGCTCATGATGATTCAAAGAAAGTACTAGCAGTGAAATGATGAAAGTCATAAAAAATTTCAGAATATTTGATTGATTACTTGACAGAAGTAATTTCTTTGGCAGGGGGAGAAAGGAGTGTCATATCTCTATATTAAATTTATTTAATGAAAATGTAAACAACATTCCTATATTTATAATTATCATATATAATATACAGCTATATTAACATTTCAATTAAAGATATATTCTGACAGGAAATTTAAAAAAAAATTACCAGAAGTAAACTTATGATTTGCATTGTAGTTAAATCAAAACCTTGGTGAAAACCTTGAGAATAAGATAAGGGAATCTACCATGTTCTCAGCTCTGTCTGACCAGTTTGTTGGACTCAGTTGGGATAGATTTGACTCAGGGAAGCTGTTAAAAGATATACAGACTTCTTCTCTGTTCTGAAAGCAATCATCTTTCCATCTTGGATGAGAATTATTAATGTAGTATGGGATAACACTGGCTAAGTGGACAAATGAATAATGGAATATCCAGAGGATTCTAACTCTAATATTAAGGATATTAGTTGGGGGTTATTAAAGGTCTAGTTTTGTAGCTCTATTTGAAAAAAATATGCTTTATTTAAAGCCTGTTTTCAAGAGCTTTGTTTCAAGAAATTACAAGTGAAAACTGCACAGCACAAAAAGCAAATTGCCCCATTTTATTGGAAACAATGATAATATAATTAGATAGCAGGGAACTGTAAAACAACACTCCATTGCACTCTTAAAACTACAGAAAGGAAATGAACTATCAGGCCTGGGAAGGAAACACCCAAATAACACTATCCCTTTGGCTTTACCTGTTTTACAGTGCTATGCACTGATATGAGTGACTAGAAACCTTCATATTGATTCATAAACCCCAAAACTCAAGACTCATTTAATTTTACTTAATGTGATTTCCAATAAGTCTTCCACATCCTCCCCAAAAATAAACACAGAGATTAACATTTTACCAATTTACAAAGAATGTAAAAACCTCCCAGATAAAGTGTTGTCTTCTACTTAGTCTACAATAAAAGAGCTTTAAGCATGTGTGTGTGTGTGTGTGTGAGAGAGAGGAGAGAGAGAGAGAGAGAGAGAGAGAGAGAGAGAGAGAGAGAGAGAGAGAGAGATCCCTCCCTTTGGCTACTTTTTCAAGCCTATGGAACCCTTCCCAAAATGAGGTCAACTTCATAAAGAAGATACATAGGATTACAAAGGAAAGCGATGTTGAAATTTAGTTAACGATATATTTTTAAAAAAATTAAGCTGTTGAACTCCAGGTAAAGAACATCTTCTCTACAGGAAGCTTCAAATAAGTAAAAGGTTAAATAATGCATATTTTGGTACACTTCCCAATCATATTTGGGTATATTTTGTAGTCAGCACTCTGGGTGACACTGCTCTATTTTGTAAGGAAAAATAATTCCGACTTTTTTGGGGGCAAAAGAAATTAAATAAAACTTTGTAGCGGCAGTGAAATAGTCACTTCACTTACATTCCTCTTTGGCCTAATTACATTATTTCACTCTTTTGAATAGTAGATGATGGCACAAGATATCTCATCCTCATGGTGGTAATGCATTGGATATTAAAAAGTACCCATTGTATTCTGTAATAGTGCATGCTATATTAAACTAACCTCTACCTCAATGATAACTATAAGATGCCTACACTTCCCGGTCAAGAGACAGAAAGAGGGAGGAGTTTGTCATAATAACCCATCTAACCATTAGAAATCTGGGAGTCCATATTGTTCTGTCCCAAAAAAACACTTTAAAATATACTTGTAAGAGGCAGCAAACATACAGACAAAAGGTATTAAAAGTGAGTCTCAGATCATCAGGCAAATTACCTTTGAAATTCAGATGCTTGAGTTCACCTTTAGAAACCCAATTGTTCATAGTCCTTTCCTTAGTACCCTGACTTTCTATAAACTCTCAGATTGTTAAAAATTTTAAAAATGTGTATTCTTTACAAATGACTCTGCCATGATTATGGGACCAACTAGTGAATGAGTGGCTTCTAAGCCACCAATCCTCAACATCTAAGAGTTTTCTGCTGGAAACAAAGAAATAAAGACCGGATTTTCTTACCTCACTCAAGCTAAAACTTTAGGTATCAGCAAAGGATGTAATATCACTACTTAACAGCATAAGAGCTTTGACCTGCTCCCTAATCTGGGAAGATTCAGCCCTGTTTAGTCAGCTGGTAGCTAACTGTCCCCATAGACTCACTACACTGCCAGACTGAGATTGAACTCTAATTGATCTAGCCTACCACATCTCAGAACTCCTTGAGATCAAGCAATTCTCTAGCCTCCCACTCCCCTGTAGCAATAATTACACACATATATTTCCATGCAAAGCTTTATTTTATACTTGCAAAGTGAAGATGGATTTACTGATTTTTCTGAGTTCAAATCTGTAGTTTTGCTGATGCTAAGCAACCTATCTAGAAGAGAGGTATATTAATATAGTTGAAGAGCATATGAGACCTGAACTATGTGGATTCCTTTATAGAAAGAATCTAAGTGGACCATCAATTCCAAAACTTTGAGGAGTGTTGCGCAAATATAGTAATAACTTTAGAATAAAATTCTTGGTAGGGGAAGCTATTAGACATGCAGATCCCTCTAAAAATACACTTATTCCTTATCTTCAAAAAGTTTGGCCAAATGGAAGTTATTAACAAAGTAGTTAGTAGAAAGCTCCCACATTAGGCACACCAAGGGCTGCCTGCTACTAAGAAATAAGTAAGGAATCTAGCACTCTATTATTCCATGTATAAAGATATAGGGAAAAAAGTCATTAAAGAAAAGAATTTATGGGTATATCAGAAGAAGTAAAGTTCCAGGTTAAATCTGCCTAATAGGCCATATCAGTGTAGTCCCATCCCAAATCTCTAAATCAGTTTGACTTTGGTAGGCATCTAATCTGGAATACAGATTGCAAACTCAGCAACACAAGCCAATCAGAAATATGCCTTATATGTATCAATTCATTTACTCTAAACACATGGCGTTCTTTTTGAAATAGAAGATGAAAGAGTAAAACCTTTTAATTACTAAGAGGTCTAGTGATACCAAGTAGAATCTGATATTAGTTTTATACAACATACATTTCACCTGTAACCCACAATCAGATGGTTTTATTGATAAAATGAATAGCCTGCTAAAAAAACACATGAGAAAGTTGACACTTGTCCAGACCCTCAGACATGGAATAGTAATGTTGGATCAGGCAAATTTTAACATTAATAACTGTTCTGTGACTAACAAAACCACTTCTTCCAGGAAATTACCTAGTTCTGCAATATATATGAATGAATGAATGTTGAACTCTATTCAGGCATACTGTCTTTATCAAAAGACATTTAAATTTGAAGTTGTAGGAGATGGAGGAAAAATCTAGATAAAATTAGCCTATGAAAGATGAAAAGTTTGACATGAGAAAAAATTGCAGAATGACTGAACATTGTAGGACATAATTTACACAATAAAATATTGATAAAAAGTTATGTATTATATGTATACTCTTGAATAACTAAATGCAAATGTATAGATTATATGCACAAATGTGCATATGTTTATATATACACACATGCATGCATGTGTTTATACATGTATACGTACATATAATGTCACAAATGGATAAATGAAATTCATAGGTATCACCAAGACTTGGTAGACTGGAATGTAAACTGAATTTATAATGTACTGGAAGGTAAATGAGATGAATCTAACCCTAACCCTCGATCAACTGAATTCCCACAGTCAACTTAAGAATGATTGTTCTGTCCAATATTTTCTTCAATGACTCCAATGAAAGTTTAGGTAACATTCTTTTCTAATTGGCAGGTGATGCAAAACTTAGGTGAATAACTGGCACAGTGAATAACAGGCAGGTGCCAACAAGATTTCAGTAGGCCAAGATAATGAGTCAAGTGAACTAAGATGGGATTAAATAGTGATAAAGGTAATATTCTACATTTGAGTTAAAAAAGAAGTCAAATACAAAAATACAATATGAGATTGCATGGCTACATACAAACTCATGTGAAGAAAACATCTGGCAATTTTAGTGAACAGTAAATTTAATATGAGTCTGCTTGATTACTCATACCTTAAAAATCTAATAAAACCACTAAAGTAAATAGAGACTGGAAGGACATGCTGTTTATCCGTATGTATTCTGTCATATTCAGAATATATCTAGAATATCATGTAAGAGTATACCATAAACTAGCCAGTCAGATACAGGTCATATAGATCATTTTCTAACCCCAAATCCAAGAATCAAAGTAGAGGGATGATGGTGGATTTAATATATCTTGACAACTTGTGAAAAAAAACAAAACAACAAGTTATTCTCCTATAAGCTTTGAAAGAATACTTGAGATTTCTTGCCAATAAATTCAGATTGCAAAGGAACTAAGAAAAAGATGCTACTGCATTAGTCTAGATGTGAACTTATAGAACGTGCTTGCTATGCCAGTCCACTATGCTGGGAATGACTTCTTAATGGGAATGAAAATAATAAAGATCTTAGAAAAATGCAACTGATTATTGACCTTTGATGTTACACCATCTAAGGGGGAAAATGTTAAATCAGATATACTTAGAAATAATGCTAAATATATTTTATTTACTTATAAAAAAGATTTCAAAAAATTCAGAAAAAATAAAAATAACCTCACAGAAAGAAATGACACAATCATAGGATTTAGAGCTCAAAGGAAATTCATATATTTATTTCATCTCTGAAATAATACATGAGGAACATTAAACCCACAGAGATGTAGTGATTTTACTAAAGTCAAAGAAATAGTAAGTAGCACAATTAAAACAGATGATTCAAACAAAGGTTTTCTGGTTAGAAATATGTTGAAGACATGACTCAAAAATGAAATTCACATGACATATTCTTATTGAATAAGAAGGAAAATAAGGAGGTGGCAAAAATATAGAGACTCCTTGGTTTACATAGGTAGGTCTCTGAAAAGTTCAAAGATCAAAGAGGCTCCAAATCAAACACTATTGCAAAACTATTCGTTTGATATTTAAATCAATAAATAATCCCCACAACAGATAAAATCAAACATCAGTCAATAGAATATTAATGTGAGTCTTATCATAAAAAGAGAATCAGAAGAAAGGAAAAAAAAGAATGGAGATGAGAAAACAGAAGAGGAAAAACAAAGACAATACAGAGACAGAAAAGGCATGTTCATGGTTTAGTGGGAGAGATGATTTCTTAACCACCTCATGGCCTTAGGGAACTCTCTGACTTCAGGTTACAAATAACTTCCCAACTTGTATGTAGAGGAGGAGTGTGCACAATGATCATTACATTCACTGGTCAACAACAACTCTGAACTCTTCCTACCTCCCAATAAAAGGCATTACTGTCTTTATCCAGAGATTAATCACCAGCAATCTCAATCTTCTACAACATAGCCCTTAAATCAGAAATTCTATTTTAAACAAATGTTCATATTTCATCTATTCCAAAAACTTTAGACTTAAGCCATGTACTCATTGTCTTACAGATGTCAAATTATCACGTCATAATTATCACTCTTAATTGGCTTGATTTCCTGCCTAAATCACATTAGAAGACTTAGATTAGAAGGGAAGAGCAAAGGGATTGCAAGGACTCTTTGAGGTAGGTGCTTCAACAGTCAGCAAAGTGGTAGATGACATGGTGGGAAATGAAAAAAATAAACTACAAAAGAGACAGAATGCTGTGGTGTATTATCTATAGCTTTGCTCTAAATATTGGTAACATATGACACATGCAAACACACATATAGCTATATGCATCTATTTGTACATACATAAGGATTGTGCTGAGTCATTAAAATTTCTTCTGCTTGTTTTTAATGAAGTAAACTATGTATCTTAGAACAAAATTTTAAGCTAATAATAGTACTTTAAATTTCACAAAATATTTTACAAATATTAACTCCTTTTATACTCACAATGGACCTGTGTGGTAGGTATTTTTTATTAGTCCTTCAGAATTGATTAAGCTAAGTGAAACAGAAATTATGTAAGTTGCCCAGGATTGTAAAACTAGTTAGCATTTAAATCCCATACTTGAGGTCAGGACTTTAGGACTCCAGGTCCAGTACTCTAAACATTTCGCCACTTAGCTGCCTCTTAAGATGGCTGTAATTTTTTAAAGGGAGGTAGTTTGAAGGTGTAAGCTTTGTTCATTCAAACATTTTAATTGTGTGTAGTATTTCATTATCCCACAATGAATGACAACTATCCACACTTACTTTATTTCTTAGAAACTTAAGTCAAAAGGATTAATATATTTATAGAAAAAAGTAACATCTGATTTCTGGATATTTTATGTACTTCCTTCTTTCATTTATATTCAGACTTTGAGTGAGTTCTTAATCTTGTTCAATAACCTACTGCAAGGCAAAAGATTCATTCTTACTTGTGCATATGCCATGGAAAATGACCTCCTGCCTCTTCAAACATTATACATTTCAACTTTATATATTCAGTTATGTTTCCTTTTAAGACTCAATTTTTAGAACTTTTCAGTACGTTATCTTTTTTTTAAATTCAAAATTCCATTTTGTTCAAAGTTTGTCTGAAGCAAAGCACTAATATCTAGGATTTGGTCACTCACTGTTAAGGATCCAGCTGTGACTTTACTTCAAGCTTGATTAAGTTCTCGATAAGTATTGGAGTGGAGCTATGGTGGTATCTAATAAGTTGCAGACTAACGCTGGGCTCTCAGATCAACTCTGACATGTGGGTACATGCCAGAGTATTTTTACTGGCATCAAGCAAGATAATACCCCATGGAAGGCTAAAGTGAAACATGGAGCCTATTCTCACATGACGTTCAAGGAGAGGGTGGCCTTTCTTTTTCTGATTAATAAAGAATTTAAATTAAACTAAGTTTATATATCTCGATAGACGAATATATGTATATAATATATGTCAAAATATTTAATATATAGATAGGAGAATATATTCAAGTTTTGTTTAATTTGTTGGTTTCTTTTTAAGAGATAGGGCAAAAATATTTGGAACAAGTTGAAACTAGAGAACATAAATATCACAATTACTACAAAGAGTACATAGGGTCATTTATTGGATGTAATTTAGCCCACAAATATCTTTCCTATGCCTGAAATTTAGTTTCTATTTATGATCTTCTTTCCAGTCTTCCTTCCATCAAGATGCAAATGTTCGTAGGATAGGTGACATGATAATGTAAGATGTGATGTTAAATGAGATAACTTCAAAGGTTATACATGATTGCATCATAGAACTTGATCAGATAGGCAGAACTGTACATCAAGGATAAGAAAGTTATATTAACATTTTGTATTTGAACTATTTTGTCCAAAAGTTTCTTCTCAAATATAAATGTAGCCTCACATGTATTTGGTTCTAAATATATTTTCTATTCACCTGCCTATAGTTTGAGAACACAAAAATTGTTTTTGTAAAGTTCTTAGTGATTTTCTTTTTAGGATTAGAAATACCTTTTCCCTTACATCATAAGTGTAAACATTAATACATAGAGTTTTGAGTGCCAATGCCACATTTACAGCACCCATGGCACCATGAATATCACACACAATTCAGAATCGGGAAATATCACAGACTCTCTCTATAGAAGGTGGAACTAAAACATTGCTTCAGATCCAAATCCATCACAGCAACAAAAATCTACACACAATAACAATGCAGAGAACAATACCATCCCCAAACCTTCCCCTATTAGGCTTCCCACAAACCAGGTCCATTACACTCATCACAAGCAGGGTCTCCTAAACTAAATTACAGTCACAAAATCACTCACACTACCCAGGAGCCTGCATCCTTCCTAGCTCTGACTGCTCATAAAACTAACTTCCTCTCAGCTCTGATCTAGTTCTGCCTCTCCCTGTTCCCCCCATTCAGCAAACTCCTCCAACCACAGGCTCCATGTGACTTAATGGGCCTATTAATGAATAGGAATGATTTTCCAATTCCAAAAATTTTAAAATTTGCAAAAAGATGATCTTTTTCAGACTATCTAGATTAATGTCTTATTATTTTATGTGTCTCACACCAATTATAAGTAACACTCTTTCAAAGTTGAAGAATGTGAATTATTGATGACTAAATAAAAGTTGTGTCAAATCTCATGTTTATTTGTTGAAAATATTTATGAAATATACATTTCAATGCATCTTTGACTTGACACTAAGTAAACAAATGACTTGACACTAAGAATTATTAATTATTGCACTGTATTTTGAATTCAGTTTAATATGTTAGAGTATGTACTAAACCTAGCATAAACACTCTTTTCCATTTTTTTAATTTTTCTTCAATTTATTTGTTTATTCTTAGTTTTCAACATTCATTTCCAAAAGATTTTGAGTTTCAAATTTTCTCCCCATTTCTCCCCTTTCCCTACCCAAAACATCATGCAGTTGAGTTACCCCTTCCTCCAATCTATCCTCCCTTCTATCACACCCCTCCCTTCCCTCATTCCCATCTTCTCTCTTGTAGGGTAAGATAAATTTCTATACCCCATTAATTGTATTTCTTATTTACCAGTTACAGGCAAAAACAATTCTCAACATTTGTTCCTAAAACTTTGAGTTCCAACTTGTCTCTCTTTCTGCCTTCCCACCCATACCCACTGAGAAGGCAAGCAATTTCATATAGGCTATATATGTGCAGTTTTGCTAAAGATTTCCATAATAGTCATGTTGTGAAAGACTAACAACATTTCCCTCCATCTTATCCTGCCTTCTGTTTATTCTATTCTCTTTTCACCTTATCCCTCCTCAAAAGTGTTTACTTCTGATTATCCCCTTCCTCACCTTTACTCTTCCTCCTATCATCCCCCCTACACCACATTTATCACCTTCTCCCCTATTTTCTGTAGTGTAAGATAGATTTTCATATTACATTGAGTGTGCATGTTATTCACTCTTTCAGAAAACGTGATGGGGGGACAAAATTCCCTTTTTCCCTCTCACCTTCCCCTTTTCCCACCTGTTGAAAAAGCTTTTTCTTGCCTTTTTTATGAGACAATTTGCCTCAATCAGTTTCTCTCTTTCTCTTCCCAATATTTTCCTCTTCCACCCCTTTATTTTGTTATTTTAGATATCATTCCTTTCTATTCAACTCACTCAGTGCCCTCTGTCTCTGTCTCTGTGTCTGTGTGTGTGTGTGTGTGTGTAATCCCTCAAACTACTCAAATGCTGAGAAAATTTTCAAGAGTTACATAGAAACAGTTTATCATTAGTAAGTTCATTATGATTTCTCTTTCCTGTTAACCTTTTAATCCTTCTTTTGATTCTTCTGTTTGAAAGTCAAATTTTCTATTCAGCTCTGGTCTTTTTGTCAAGAACATTTGAAAGTCATCTATTTCACTGAATAACCATTTTTCCCTTTGAAGTTCTTTTGACTTCAGGAATATCATATTCCAACCCTACGACCTTTTAATTTGGAAGCTGCCAGATACTGTGCTATCCTGATTGTATTTCCACAATACTCGAATTATTTCTTTCTGGCAGCTTGCAATATTTTCTCCTTGACCTGGAAACACTGGAATTTGACTACACTATTCCTAGGAGTTTCTTTTTTTGCATCCCTTGCAAAAGGTGATCAGGAGATTCTTTTAATATTTATTTTACCCTCTGGTTCCAGAATATCAGGGCAGTTTCCCTTGATAATTTCATGAAAGATGATGTCTAAGCTCTGTTTTTGATTATGACTTTCAGGTAGTCCCATAATTTTTAAATTGTCTCTCCTGAATCTGATTTCCAGGTCAGTTGTTTTTCCAATGAGTCATTTCACATTGTCTTCTATTTTTTCATTCTTTGGTTTTGTTTTGTAATTTCTTGGTTTCTGATAAAGTCATTAGATTCTATCTGCTACATTCTAATTTTTAAAGAACTATTTTCTTCTTATGAGCTTTTGAACCTCCTTTTCCATTTGGCTAATTCTGCTTTTTTAAAGCATTCTTCTTCTCTTTGGCTTTTTGGGCAGCTTTTTCTATTTGAATTAGTCTATTTTTAAAGGTGTTAATTTCTTCAGCATTTTGGGGGTCTCATGTAGCAAGCTGTTGATTCACTTTTCATGATTTTCTTGCATCACTACCATCTCTTCCCGATTTTTCCTCCATCTCTATGATGTGATTTTCAAAATTCTTTTTGAGCTATTCCATGGCTTGAGATCATTGCATTTTTATTTTAGAGGTTTTGACTTTGTGTCTTTCTCTAATGCTCTTCCTCACCTGAGAGAATGGAAGGAAAAAAAAAACCTCCTCACCAAGGAAATATCCTTCTGTTGTCTTGTTCTTTTTTTTCCCTTTTTTGAGCATTTCCCAGTCAGTTACTTGAATTTTTATTTCTTTGTCATTAGCAGGGTATACTCTGGGGCATTGTAAGTTCTCAGTTCCTCCCTGGTGACACAATCAAGGAAGAAGAGTTTACTACTCTCTTCACTACTCTCCTAAGCTGTGCTCTGGTCTTGGAGCAACTACAAGCACTCTTTTCTGAGAGTAGAATTCTCTCTTCAAAGCCTCCACCCGCTCCACCAGCCAACCAGTGCTCCTCTTCACCCCAGAGTCACTATTCAGGGCTGAGATCCAGATCATCTGCTCAATTTCCCCAGGAGCTTTATGCCTGGGCTCCAACAATGGAAACTGTGGCTGAGCTTAGACCACTCTGTTCCCTTCTCTCCCACGTGAAAGTGCTTTCTCACTGACCCTTGAACTTGTCTTTGGCACTTGTGAGTTGAGGAATCTGGGACCATCAGCTGCTGCAAGTGACGTCTTGAAGCCCTATTCCAGTCCTGTCCTTGCTGTAGTGTGGTCCATGGTGGACTCCACTCCACTCTGTGCCTGGTGTGATAGACCTTTCTTGTTGGCCTTCCAAGTTGCCTTGGGCTGGAAATCTCTTTCACTCTGCTGTTTTTGGCTTCTGATGCTCTAAAATTTGTTTAAAGTCATTTTTAAAGGTACCTTAGGGATGGTAGGAGGAGAGCTTCTAGAGGTGTGTCCTTCTACTCCATGATCTTGGCTCCACTTCCCATTTTCTTTTTCTTTAAAAACAATCAGTAATTGTTAACAAAAATGGATAGATCAATATAGACTTGTGTATTTCTGTATATCATTTTTAGTCATTGTCTTCTTCTGAAAAATCTGAATACAGCATTCATACTAATATGCTGTATTATATGGCTGAAGTTCTCAAAACCAAGTCAAAACACACACACACACACACACACACACACACACAAAACAATCAAAAACAAAACCCATTGACCTTTGAAATAAAAACATAAATTCATACTAATTTCAATTCACTCAATTGAGATCTCCATCTGTAATGCCTTTATTTGTACCATTGGATCCATATTCACATTCAAAAGCTTCTGATTCTTAGAATTATTAACGCATTTAACCTTATAGTCACAATCATCCCACCAATAGAGTAAAATAACTGCTAGTTTTCAGGTCATTTGACTCAGTTAAATCATATGTGTGATATTTATTACATGTGTGACTTATAAAAAGTCACTTAATACCTATTTCAGAATTGCTTCATCTAAAAACAGGGGAATTGGATTCCATGGACTCTGTGGTGACTTCAATTTGAAAGCTATTTTCACTTTCTTCACATGTAAAATACATATGTTGAACAACATAGCCTCTATGGCTCTTTCAGTTATGGATTTGTGATGTCAGTCAGTGGTCATTTTAACCTGATAGGGAAAGCATGAAGATCATCAAGGCTTCTCTGTTGACAGAAAATAAAATCAAGCTGTCTGTTATTAATTCTTTAAAATATTTCATTTTAATTTATGAAATAAAACAAGCATTTCCATAACATAGTATAAAATAGGTTTTTTTACCCCCAGCAAGTTATTGCAATAATCCAGGCATGAGGTGATGAGGGTGTGGACTGAATAGTGGCAGTACCAGAGTAGAAAAAGGAACATATCTGAGAGATGCTATAAAGGTGAAATTGACAAGTTTTGGAAGCAGATTTAATATGAGGTGAGGGAAAATGAGAAATAGTGAAGGGTTCAGGATGACTGCTAGATTGTGAGCCTAGGCTACTGGAAAGATGATGCTATTCTCTATAGCAATAGGGAAAATCCTTCACAGAGAAAGATGTTGAGTTCTGTTTTGGATATATTGAGTTTAAGGTTATCTACTGGATATCCAATGTGAGATGTCAGAAAGGCAGATGGCGATGCAAGTTTGGAGGTCAGCACAGAGTTTGGGGCAGGATAAATAGATTTGAGAATTTTCAGTATAGAGATAGTAATTAAATTTATGGGAACTGATGAGATCATCAAGGGAAATAGTATAAAGGGAGAAGAGAATAGGACCCAGGAGAGAACCCTAAGGAACATTATGATTAGAGGGTGTGATCTGTAAGAGGATCCAGCAAAGGAGACAGAGAAAAAATTGTCAGAGAGGTAGGAGGAGAAAATGACCAGTGGTGGCAAAGGCTACAGAGAATCTGAGAAGAATAGGGATGGAGAAAAGACCATTGTATTCATCACCTAAGATCATATGTTACTTTGGAGAGAGCAATTTTGATGGAATGATTAGGTCAGAAGTCATATTATAAGAGATTAAGATGATTATGAGAGAAGAGAAAGTGGAGATGCCTATTGTAGATGGCCTTTTCAAGGAGTTTAGCTACAAAAAGCAGAAGAGATATGGGAAACTTTTAAGCCTTGGTGGGAAAATCAAGTAAGTAAGATTTTGTTTTTTGTTTTGTTTTTTTGAATGGTGAAGATATGGGAAGGTAGAAAATGAATTGGAAGACAGACAGATTAAAGATAAATGAAAAAGTGAAGATGACAAAGTGGGAATGGCAGTGCAATCTGAGAGAGGAGACAGGACACAATGGAATTATTTGAACAAGTAGATGTGTTAGCCTTGGCTACTAATGTCACTTCATAATGAGAGACAGGAATGAAGGAGGAGATAAGAACAGAAGGCATCTGTAGAAGAAGAGGAAGTGTATAGTAATGGTCTCAAATTTTTCCGTAATGAAACAATTTTTTTAGCTGAGAGAGTGGGGAAGGGAAGCCATTAGAGGTTTGAGGAGGGATGAAAATGTGTGGAAGAGTTACTGTGAAGAATTGGATAGAGGGTTGATTAGGGAGACACAGTAGAATTGCCTAGTAGCATTGAGGGTCCAGTTAAGGTTATGCGACATAAATTGGTAGTGGATTCAATCAGAACAGTTTCATGTTTTTCTGTATCTTCATCTAGCATCACTTGTATAAAGATGAAGGTGATTAATGATGGGAATATTACAAGGTTGATTCTTGACTGGGTGCCATCAGTGAAATAAGGGGACTACAGATTCAAGAGAGGAATACAATGTAGAGTTAAATTGGTTCACCAAGGGGTCAAGATGGGAAAAAGATGAGAGAATTAATTGGCCTAAGAGAGAATTGAGGGATGAAGGGATTGGAGACCATGATTCAGAGAAAGAGGTAAAGAACCAGTGGTCAGGTAAGGGCATTTTAGAATTCTTAAACAGAGGTAGTACATTTGTCAGTGATGGAAAGATCAATGGGATGACTAACTTGGTACTGGCTGAAGTAGGGAAGTGTAGCTCCTGAGAAGTGAGTAGGTTGAAGAATTGAATGTTATGTGAGAGAAAGTGAGTGTATATGTTAAAGTCCCTTGGTGTGAGCAAAGGAGGTGAGAAAAATTGTGAGCCAAGTATGCAATTCATGAAGGGCAGAAGGGGAGTGTATTTACCAGGATTTTGATTGGTTGTAAGATATGAATAACATGACACTTAAAGGAATAGACATTACTGAATAATGGAGGAAGGGGAGAACTTAGAATTCTACTTCCAAGGGAAGCAAGGAGTATCTAATTCTCCCTCAATCAGTGGGCTGAGGAGAATGGGTAAAGATTCAGCCAGTACTAGAAAGGGTAGCCAGGAAGGCTGAGTTGACAGAGGGAGGGATGGTTTTTAGTAAGACTTAAAAGATGGAAGGAATGAGAGAGAAAAAGATTTAAAATGAGGAGAAGTTTGTTACCTATGGAAGAGTTAGTCCAGAGATCTCAGTGAAAAGGCTGCATAAAGTTAGGTTGAAATTTTGAGGTTGAAGGGTTAAGAGGAATGGGAACAAAGAATTAAGTGCTAGAGGGCATGGAGTGGGATCTAGATGATCTACAGGACCAGTCAATGAGGCGTAAATTTGACACAAAATGGAAAATGAGTAGTGGTAGGCAACAGGAAAAGAGACATATGAATGTGCTATTGGTGGAAAACTGAATTAGTAAAACCTTTCAGGAAAGTAAATTAGAATGCTGCTTCAAAAGTCACTAAAATGTACATATTTGTTCCCTCAGAGATAACATTGGTACAAACATATTAATAGAAGCTTTTTGTAGTGGTGAAGAATTGGAAACTACAGGGATATCCATCAAGGAATGGTGAGGGTATGCTAGTAGATATTTAACAACTAGCTCCCCCCCAAAAAAAAGTACCCATGATACACTTTTTAGTTTGATCTGAATTAATGTTTTCTCTATCACTTTCTTAAGTCTAGACTAAAAGATTAGAAGCCCATGGGCTGCGTTTCTGCCAGCAAACTGAGAATGGTTTTTATATTCAGTGTACAAAAGCAGGCCAGATTTGGTTTGCCTAGTCTAACAGTCTAAACAGTCTAAACAGTCAAGAAAACAGTAAATCAAACCTTGATTTGTAGTGACAAAAAAAGATTATTTGCAAAAGACACAGCAAATCTAGTATGTACAATTTACTATTCCTTTTAAATATATAATAAAGCTATGATATACATTTATTTTTCTGTTTTCTTCTCTCCCTCAGGTAAAAATAAACTATTTTTATCAATTTGAGGAGAAATTAACTTATACCTAAACTTTTGAATATTTTAATAGAAATTAGTATATCTTATCAAAACATTTTCCTACATCCACTGATACAATCATACGATTTTTAAACTTTTATTATTTATATGGTCAGTTATGTTAATAGCTTGCCTTCCATTAAAACATACTTTCATTCCCACTATAAATTCCACTTGGTCACAATATATAATCTTTGTAATACATAACTGTAATCATTAACTAGCTTTTCATTTAAGATTTTTGCATTCATTAATCAATTTTTTTTTGTTTTTACTCTTCCTGGTTTTCATATCAGTATCATATTTATTTCGTAAAAGGATTTTGGTAGATTCTTTGCTTATTATTCCAAATAATCTATTTAATATTGAAATTAGTTCATCTTTAATTGCTTGACAGAATTTGCTTGTAAATATCTCTGGTCTTAGTGCCCTTTTCTTAAGAAGTTCATTCATGTTTTGTTCAATTTCTTTTTCCAGAATAGGTCTACTTAAATAATCTATTTCCTCTGCTAACTCAGGCAATTTATAATTTTCCAAATATTCTTCTATTTCACTTAAAGTGTTAAATGAATTGGCCTATAATGGGGCAAAATAACTTCTTATGATTGCTTTAATTCCATTTTCATTAGAAATATATCCACTCTTTTCAGTTGGTTATCTTCTCTCTTTTATAATAATCACATTAGCCAATGACTTGTTTTATTGTTTTTTTCACACTTTTATCTTTAATTTTCAACTTTTTGGTTTGCAGAGCTGCATTACATACTTAAGAGAAGAGGTGGAAATCCTGTAGTCCAAATCCCCCCAAATCAGATAAAAATGTAATTTGGAAATATTTAATATAATAAATAAAATGCAATAAACATATACATATTAGTATGTTTTAAGTCAAAATGTGGCCCATAGGATTTTTTTGTACAGTGCAAAATCCTGCATTTTTATTTGAGTTTGAAACTAGTGCTTTAGAGGGTTAGAATTATGCTCCATGAAATTCAAATCAAATTAAATACATAGATATTGATCATTTAATGTAATATTACAGAGGGTTATAAATATAAGATGAATGAAGGCTAGAATTTAGTCCCATCATCTAATGTAATCTAATGCTTCTGGTTAAGATGGTGATTTGAAAGGTTGGAAAAATGATCATTTCTTTTCTACATAACTTAGAAAATATTTGAAAAGGGCCTGCAATGCAATAATGATAACAAAAACAGAAACAAACAAACCAAAAAACAGAGACTCTTCCATATAGTCCAGAAATGGACAAAAAGAAGCAAAAAACCAATGCTAGTAAGAAGAGTGGGTGGTGTAAGGGAAGCCAGAATAGAACTCTGGGAAGTAGACCTAAAACTGTATTGTTTCTGAGAGAGGGAAAATGTCAGGGAAGACAATGGGCAGGTAATGAGTATAGAATGTCCGATTTATAAACAGTATCAACATCTAACTAAGAAACAAAAACAACTTATTAATCCCATAAAAAGATACAAGTTCACAAGTGCTAGAAGAAGAAGAAGTCTAGTGAAGTCAATGGACAAATAAAGAGCATATGATATTAGGTTTTAAATTTTATTTATTGGTTTTGTTGCATTTTTTTCTCCCTTTTTCCTCTTTTTTTCTTAAGAAAAACACTTCATCATAAGGTATGACTGTTTATGAGGGGCAAGAAGGAGAAATATGGAGGAAGTTTAGGCAGTATGAAAAGAAGCAATATGAAGAAATATCAATTAAAACTGAACCTGCTAAGGCATAAAAATGTCATAAGTAAATCCATTAAAAAAAGAAATGTTAAACACATCCTTTACTTAATACTATGTAATAAAATCCTGGTCAATAAAGAATATTTCAGAAAAAAGAACTCAAAGAAATCAAGACTAAATCTGAATGTATGGATCAAGAAAAAAATGAGACAATAGAACATTTGATCAACAGAAATGACAACAATGATAAAACACCAAAATTTTGAGATTCTGACCAAAGCACTACTTAGAGGATTTTTTAATCTCCAAACACCTTCATGAGTATGAGAGACAGAGACAGAGAGACAGATAGATATATATATATATATATATATATATATATATATATATATATATATATATATATATATATAGAGAGAGAGAGAGAGAGAGAGAGAGAGAGAGAGAGAGAGAGAGGAAACTTAAAAAAGAAAGAATAGATATAAACAGTGGAAAACAAAGAAAAAGAATTAGGCTGAGAAAAAAAAATAAAAACAGATCAACACACAATCAGATCAGAAAAGTCAAGAAAAGAGAGGCACAGCCAAGATGGTGGAATAATAGCATAGACTAGCTATCACTCTACTCTCAAACTCAGACAAACACATGTAAAAAAAAAATGACTCTAAATACATTGTGAAGCTGCAGAACTCACTGAATGATTGAGTGAAGCAAATCTCCAGCCCAAGAAAGCCTGGAGAGTCATCAAGAAGTCTCTATGGCAGAAGTCTGTGCTGAGAGCAGAGTACAGTCCAGTATGGGCCACACAGGCACAGACGGTACCTGAGCAAGACATGGGGGGACTGAATCTCAAGCACATGTGGCAATTTCCAGACCTCACAATAGAGAAAAGATTTCTCACCAAGAATAAATTTGAAGGTGATGGGAAAAACTTCATGGGACCTATATGAGAGAGTAGAGTGGCTGGGCCCCAGTCTCATGACAGTTAAGGAGGTGGAGGGCCCCACTTAGGAGGAGTCTATGGCAGAGGAACCAGTGGCAGCCAAAGTAGGGATAGAGGAAGAGGCAGAGACTGTTTCTGGAGCTCTAGGCCCAGAGACTAAGGGGGATCAAGCAACTGACAGTACATTCCCCACCATCACTGGAGTCAGAGAACTACTGTGACAAAGACCTCAAAAGTCAAGTACCTAGGTGGGAAAATGAGCAAAAACTTGAAAAAGAATCAGACTGTAGAATCTAACTTTGGTTACAAGGAAGACCAAAGAGTACAAACAGAAGACAATAAAGTCAAAGCTCCTACATCCAAAGTCACCAAGAAAAAAATATTAATTGGTCTCAGGCCATGAAAGATTTCAGAAAGGATTTTGAAAATCAAATAAGAGAAGTAGAGCAAAAATTGGGAAGAAAAATGAGAGTGATGCAAGATAATCATGAAAAAATGAGGCAACTGCTTACTAAAGGAGGTCCCCCAAAGGCTGAAAAAAATAACATTTTAAAAAGCAGAGTAACCCACATAGCAAAAGATATCCAAAAAGGCAACCAGGAGAAGAGTGTCCTAAAAAGCAGAATTGGCCAGATGTAAAAGGAGGTCCAAAAGCTCACTGAAAAAAATAGTTCTTTAAAGATGAGAATGGGGCAGATGGTGCTAATGACATAATGATAAATGAAGAAATTATAAAACAAAGCTAAAACAATGGAAAAATAGCAGACAATGTGAAATATCTCATTGGAAAAACAACTGACCTGGAAAATAGATCCAGATGAGATAATTTAAAAATTATTGGACTATCTGAAAGTCACATTTCAAAAAAGACCCTAGACATCATCTTTGAAGAAATTATCAAAGAAAATTGCCATGATATTCTAGAACCAGAGAAGAAAATAGATATTGAAAGAAACTACTGATCACCTCTTGAAAGAGATCCCAAAAGAAAAAAAAAAACTCCTAGGAATATTGTGACTAAATTCAAGAACTCCCAGGTCAAGGAGAAAATATTGCAAGCAATCAGAAAGAAACAATTAGAATATTATGGAAATACAATCAGTATAACACAAGATCTAGCAGCTTCTACATTATGGGATCACAGGGACTGAAATGTGATATTCCAGAGGTCAAAGGAACTAGGATTAAAATCAAGAATCACCAACACAGCAAAACTGAGTATAATGCTGAAGGGGAAAAAATAGTCATTCAATGGAATAGAGGACTTTCAATCATTCTTGATTGAAAAGAACAAAGCTGAAAAGAAAATTTAACTTTCAAAAACAAGAATTAAGACAAGTATGAAAAGGTTAACAGAAAAGAGAAATCATAAGGGACTTACTAAAGCTGAACTATTTACATCCCTACATGGAAAGATCATATTTGCAACTCCTGAGACATTTTTCAGTATTAGGGTTGTTGGAGAGATCATATACATATAAACAGAGGACACAGGGTGAGTTGAATAGATAGGGATGATATTTAAAAAAAATACAATTCAGAGGTGAGAGGAATATATTGGGAGGAGAAAGTGAAAAGTACAATAGATCAAATTATCTCACATAATAGAGGTCATAAAAAAACCTTTTTTCAATAGAGGGGAAGAGGGGGTTAGCTAAGAGTGAAAGGGTGAATCTTAATCTCATGGCATTTGACTTAAGGAGGGAATAACATTCACACTCAATTTGATAAAATCTATATTACACTACAGGAAAGTAGGTGGAAGGGAATAGGCAGCAGTTGGTGGGGGGATGATGGAAGAGAGACCAAATAAGAGGAGGGGGTAATTAAAATTAAACAGTTTTCAGGAGGGATAGGGACAAAAGAGAGTATAGAATAAATATGGTGTGTGATAGGATGGAGTGAAATAGATTTTTTTTCACATATAGGCAATGGTATATAGAAATTTATCTTGCCCTAGAAGAAAATGGAGGGTATAGAGATCAGAGAAAGAAGGGGTGTAATAGAAGGGAGGGCAGATCAGGTGAAATGTTTATCAGAATGCACTTTTTCTTGGAGTGGGCTAAGGGGAGAGATGGGGTTGCAACTCATAATAATGTGAAAGTGTCTTTTGAAAACTAAAAATAAATTCATTTAAAAAAAGAAAGTCAGGTAAACAAATCTGCTAATAATAAACATTAAAAGGATAATTCATAGGAACCAAAAACAAACAGAATGAATGGAATTCATTTTTCCAAACATGTCAAACAGAACATATAACTTTAATGAAGTGTAGGAATATTTACAAAATATAGAATCACATGATTAAGACAAAAACATCAAAAAATTAAATAAACCAATTGCATTTGAAACTACACAATTCCCAAAATAATAAAAAGTCAGATTTATTTGTAAATAATTTATATCAAACATTCAGAGAATAATTAAGTCTAATATTATATGTGAGATTCTTTCTTTATCGCCTCCCCCCTCAAAATTAAAGAAAAAAGCTAAGAGCATTTTATTCTCCAAATAAAGATGCATTCTTAAAGGCTGTTCAGCTTTTCACAATGGGATCATGTCATACTGTACACAGGTGAAATTGATGAGTGTCTCTTGTAGAAAGATAAAGAAAATGCAAACTCTTTAGGAAAGTGTAAGTATTTTCTTGAACCTCAGTTAGCGTTTCAATTATCTGTGACTGTTGAAAAACGTTATCTTCAAACTTCCATGACTATCTGCTTTTTACCGTAGTTGTTTCTTTAATACACTTTTTTTTTTTTTTTTTGCAGTGATGCTCTTAGTAGGTCTACTTTTAAACCAGTCTAATTCTGACTTGTCTCCACCCAGGTCTTAGCAGATAGTTGCTATCTTTCATAGTTAGGTCTCAGGCCTTTAAGCAAATTCAGAGTGATTGGAATGACAATGTACGAAAATGTCATCTTCTTTACTATAGCATTTCACTAGCAATGAACTACTGTTCCTAAAAGGGTTCCAAATGACTCCTACTGAATTTCTTGATCAGGAAAAAATTATTTTAAGTTGAAGGAAAATACTTTGACTATTGAACATGTACAAAAATAGGAATAAATTGCACACTTCTCCTTGAATGAAATACGATTAGTATCTGCTAATTAAAGCTCCACAGATATGAAACCTTTGGATATCCTTTAAAGTTAATTTTTAAAGAAGTGGTTAGATGTACCACATATGTAAAAAGTTGAATCTGAGTCTGATTAGCAGTTATTCCTTCATAACTCGTTTTCATTTTCCCTTTTGAAAAGATCTGAGCACCTGTTCTAAATTTGACAAGCATAATTTACTATATTTTCTCCAGCAATTTTTGGATGTTCTGAAGATATATTGGTACCCATCATGTGCTCCCATACTTAATGCAAAAGTTGAGTCAGCATACACAAAGTGCAGGCTTTGCATGGCATCCGTTGGCTGAAGTCCTAATGCTCTGTTCATTTTACTGATGAGGTGATGAAGTGTAAAGCTTGTACTATGTAATTTTGCCATGTGTTTCTTTAGGGATTTTTGAAAGAGGATCAATGGCTTAAAATCATCAGATGAAACAGCTCTGCTTTTCAGAGAAAGGAATGAGGAAGGTCACAGCTAATATTTTCTGAAATTCTACTAAAATGGCTGAGCCCATTTCGAATAAAATCATGCACAATAGGATTAATAATTGCTGGGACTACAATATTTCAAAATATATAAAATATAAACTAGTTTGGATGCAGAATTGAGCACATTCACAATCAAGAAGTTATATAACCCTCTATTTTGTTTTGATTCCAAAGAGCTGTTTATGTCAATGAATTGGAAATTGAGAAATGTAAATTTCTGAATTTTAATAAGGCAAAATAGGATGGATTCAATTTACGAATGTGGCTTTTCAATAATTACTTTTTTAATAATCACAGCAGTAATCCTGATGCTTGCTACAATAAATGCATTTTGGATAAAAGTTAATAGGATTTTACTCAACATTTAATCTTAATTTTTTTTTCATCAAATGTGCATTAACACTAAAGGAGACCAGTTTCTAAATATTTTTCCAGTTTAAAACAAGTTCACCTGCTAGTAACAGATTTTTAATCAAAATGCAAGAAGTACATAGATGAATGACTTTTGTTGAGACTTCTAAAGACTTTTAAACCTGTCTATCCAGCAGTTAATTAGAAAATAACAAATAAACACGACAAAAGCTTCCTAAGTACTACTCAGATGATCAAGTATCATAAACTTGCTATGACACGGAGACAGTAATTAATATTCTAGTTAAGCTGCCAAATCATTCACCTACAGTTAGATCTTGAGAGAATGTACATTTTGGGGAAATGCTATAATATTCTTTTGAAATAGTCCAAAATATTGCAACTAGATAATTTTTTCTCTTCTAATCCTGATATGTTTTTTTAATTTTATATCTCTGTCAAAAGCAAAATTATTTTTTCATCAATAGCACTGACTTATAATAATTTTGAATATGTGATATTATGGAAAAACCACTGGTTCTAGAGTCAGAAGACCTGGGTTCAATTCTAGTTTCTGATGGTTTAATACCAGTATGGTCACTTCCAACTGTAGATCTACAAATCTATAATTGTCTTGCTGATTTTCTTGCTTGAGAGAAAGGAATGATCGCTAATCTTGAAGAAAAAAGACTTGGATACATGTCCTGGTTCACATGGTTATCATTCTGTGTCACTTTGGGCTCTCTGAAGAGCACAGGATTTGGAATCTGTAGAAATGGGCATAATTTCTGACAATGATAACAGTGAACCTGGGCTAGCCTCAATTCTGAAACTTTCCCCATTTATAAAATCTCTCTCTGTCTGTCTCTGTCTATCTCTCTGTCTCTCTGTCTCTCTGTTTCTCTGTCTCTCTGTGTCTCTCTCTCTCTCTCTCTCTCTGTCTCTCTCTCTCTCTCTCACTCTCCCTCTCTCTGTGTCTCTGTGTCTGTCTATTTCTCTGTCTCTACCTCTTTCTTCCTCTGTCTTGAGAATTTGAGTGACTGTCCAAGGCCTCACAGTTTAGGGGTTAGAAACAGGTTTTGAACCCAGAGGTTCCTGACATTATGACCAGCAATATTCTAACAACTTAAATCTGACCTTCCTATATTCCCTCTTACTTTCCAGTTTGTAGTCAAGATTGTTGAATATTGAAGGAAAACAATGCAAAAACTGGAAAGTTAAGGCAATAGGTACAGTTGAAGGGTAGGGATAGAAATTGAAATGGAATTGAGCTAATTTCCCAGAGCAAACCCATTTTTAAATCATGGATTCATGGTCTACTATCAACATAAGCAGAGGAGAACGACATATCTAGGTGAATTCCTTTGGGGGCTTACCTTAATGAAAAGATTAGTATGATTTGTAATTAGCATATAAATTGTTTATATGTAAATGAATGAGCCTAAAGTGTTTGAAAGCAGTTTGTTCTCCCAAGTAGTTTACTACTGCTCTATCCCCTACAATATGCACTTTTCTGTGAGCTATTGTTTTGTTTAGCAAAACTCCTCTTCTCTTCCAATTACATAAAAGCAATATTTAGCCTGATCCTTAGTTATAACAACTCTACTACTGAGTTCTGAACTTGTAAGGTTTAACCAGCTGATCCCCTCTTCTAGTTTTGTTTCCTCCTTTGCAGTTGACTATAATCTGCCAAAGACTTAAGAAGAATCATTCTTTGTCAAAAATATCTTGAAAACAAGCCATTAGGTAGAAGCATTCCCAAGGTAACTATGGTCAGCTGTTGTACATCTGCCCAATTTCACATTGGAACATGTTATTTGTCGTCTGATGGTCTTGTTCTAGCTTGGCACATTCTGTTCATTCTGAAGGACCTGAAGGACAGGGATGTTTATGGAACATGCAACTGAATATTTTGGTAAATTGCTTATTTTTGAAATAGCACCAACAGGATAAGAGGAGAAGCTGCCCTAGGGGCAAGCAGTATGGAAACAGCTCATGTGTTTAACTTATAAAATTGCTAATTGTTGACTAAAATTGTTACTTCTCTGACTTTTTCTCCAAATCACAGGGAAGCTTTTAGTGCCTTAAACAAGGTATTTATGAAGAATGTCTGTCTAGAAGCAAAAATAACAAGTTAAAGAACTCTTCACTTTTCAATCCTAGCTCAAACCCAGCCATGACAAAAGACAGTTTCTCCCCAGAGTTTCTAACATGTGACCATAATAATAATATGTAATTGACATCAGGGCACTTAGCTACCTCTATTTTTTCCTGACTTGCTCCTGGGTCCTTGTTAGGCAGCTTGATCTCTGATTCAAGGATACTATTCTTGTAATATAAACTAGAAAAAAAATATCACTATAATTGTCACACAGCAGTTAGACGGTAGGGTCTTTGGGATATTTTGGGTCTCTACTCCCTCTTAGAGGGGGAACATAAGTCATACAGTCACAAATTTATAGCTGAAAGCAAGTTCAGAATCCATCCAGTCCAACCCAGGGACAGCTAAATAATTTGCCTAATGTCACATAGGTGAATTGGGTTTAAAGATTTTAGTGGTACTAAAGAATAGGATCAGGATCAGACCTGGGCAAAAATCCAAGATGGTCATTTATCTTCCTCTTGTATCCTTCTCACTCTGGGTCAGTGCCTTGCTTTCTCAGTTGTACTTCTTCACAATCCACTGATTTCTTATGCATTATGCAAATACTATCTGCCAGGGTTTCTTTCCCTGGTGGAAGTCATATTCAAAAACTAATTTCTATTTCCATATTAGTAACTTCTTATGCCAACATTCCAAAGAGCATAATTGCATTTTGGAAGAGAATTGCAGAAAACATAAAAATGTTAACAACTCACAATTCCAAAGGCTTTAAAGTCTACAATAAATATCTTCACAACCAGTGTATGAGTTAGTTATTACAAGTATTATTTTCAGCATTTTAAAGGTGAAGAAATGAAATCTCAGAGGCATTAAATGTCCTTCACAAAGTTAATAAGCAATAGTTATGGATCTGAACCCAGGTGTCTTTAAACCAAGTCAAATGTATCTTAGGAATCGGGAAAATTAAGTTGATTCTGTATCACCTTTTCACAATAAATTGATTTTGTCCTGTAATTGCCTAAGTTGTAGTTGTTTGTCTCTGAATATAGTCCAGAATTTAAGCTGAGCTGCAATGAGTTAAGTTTAGAAAGATAGATCTCCTACTAATTGCATTCCATTCTTGCCTCAAGGACTTCTTTTCCGTAAGAGGTGCAGTAGACACGAGGAAGTCCAGTCCACAATCTTTAACATTGCAGGTAGACGTAGACAATGAATATTTCTACGTCACAGAAGATCAGTAACCCCTCTGAATTAAATAAACCTTCCTATCCCTCAAAGCTTCACCTCCTGAAATCTATGACATCTAGTTACCGACTATGAAGGTCTACAAGCTAACCTGATACATTTCCACAAGATATACTCTTCATCCTTGCCCACTTGCCCAGTTAGAGAGCGTCTTACCTTCTGCCTAGGAGCCAGGAAGTCTACTATCTCTGGTCCCTCATCAATTGCCTTAGGATGCAGATAGGTCCCATAAATCAACCAATAATTCATCTAAGGCAGAGAAGTGGGTTGCTAGCCCCATAAGAGTATTGGTCTTGTTCTTTGTAATGTAACCAGTCATGTTGTCCTCACCGCCATGATGCTCCCAACCCTAGAACCAATTGGATTACTTTCTTCACCTACCCTGTTCTAGTCTTTGTTCCATGCTTATAAAAAGTAACCTGGGGTCTTTTGGCCTAAGTGAAGCAATCATTTGACCCAGGACCCTGCTAATAAACTGATAAAAGCTCAGAATTGTGCATCTCAGTTTACTTTTATTATATTCTCTCAAGAGAGCTTAAAGTGTGGAGTATATTAGAGATTTAAACTCCCAGTCTAATCATTCCTTTTATCTAGATCACCTGCAGTTTATTATCGTAGAAAGATTATATATGCTCTCTGTTCCATGATCTGCACATTATTTCACTTTTTTTTATTTTCTCACATGAGTTTAGCCAATAGTAACCTGATAGTTTAATAGTATCCTTTTGAAACCTGATTCTAAGAATGTATCTTACTCTGAAAGTCTTCTGAAGCGAAGCATTTGAAAATTTCCTCCTGACATTAGGCTATATCATTTTTTGACCCAATGCATTTCTCATTTTTGTGTAGTCCTCTGAAGTCAAATATTTCTTCTTTGAATTTTTCTCGAACCTTGAATCATTTTCTAATGACATTCTTATATTGTAACTGCTATTCTTTATGTCAACTAAAAGATATATCTGAGTAGTTCTATCCCTACCCCACTCCTTTTCATATTAAAGTCCTCTTGATCTGATGCACAAAACTTTAGACAAATACACCTTCCCTAGTCCTTATTACATGCTACCTTTCAGCAGTAGCTTATCATTTCTATGTAAATGTGTGACCTTTTCAGGTTTTGACAAATTTGGCACTTGAAAGGTGGGAAAGACAACATCAAAATGCTGTGTTGTATATGAAAAACAATTGTTTTATATGTATATATATATATATATATATATTGTATAAGTTGTGTATGAGAAATAATTAACTTATTTAGGATGTTCTGTGTTTTATTTGTTCATTTGAAATTGGCAAAAATGCAGAACTTTCTAGTAAATACCTTGGGAACTCTGAACACTAGATGTGCTTGTGATTATTAGACAAATGCATATTGCCTCGTTAGAGCTTAGCTGCAAGAGAGTAGGGTTTGGTTGCTCACCATTTCCTAGACAAAAGTTTCTGCACTGTGAAGACCCATTTCTGAACCAGGAAATTTAAAGAAAAGACTTCAGAACTATGATCCATCTAAGAATACAATATTCTTTTATTCTCTAATAATGGAAAATAAAGTATGCGACTATCTCCTCTAAAGACAAGTAATATGTGATATGCAACTGGCTTCTATACCATATCAGAAAAAAAGCTTTTTGTCTTTTTTTTAAGAATTCCATATTGTAATCTTATTTCTCATCTCAAGTCCATTCTACTGTTGGGAAAAGTATTAAAGTCACTTAACTAAAATAGTAGTTATTTGTGTGTGCTAAGGGAACCTGAAAAAAAGATTAAACTTTTTTCTTTCTTACTACAAGTATATTAAAGATGCTATTATAGCTTTTTACATGAAATGTCTTTTTAATTACATATTTTTATGCTAATTTTTCCTTGTAAAGGTTTTTTGTTCTTCAAAAATAATAAAATAAAAAAAGCTCCAGTAGCTCAAAAATATGTGAATGGAATTTTTTTATAATTATAATCCTCTCTCTGAAGCTTGAAATGCTTTAATTTTAAGTTTTTAACATTTTGTGCTATATTGATTTAATTTTAAAACTTAATTTTCATCTTCTTAGTTTTACTTTCTATAAAACTGCTGAGCTGATATACCAAAACAGAGAGCTGACCTGTGTATGACACCTTTTCCACAAAGATGCACGTTCAGAAAACTCTTGGGATAAAGTACAATATCCTCACCCTGAACTTTAAGGCCCCCCACAATCTTGCAGCCACTTACTGTTCTAATCATATCTCATATTACTCTCCTTCAGAGAATCTATTACAGTTCCACTAATCTTCTAGCTCTTTCCTGGACAAAATACTTCCTCTTCTGCCACTATCTATGTTTTTCCACAGGTGATCCTCTATCCCTGGAATATATTCCCTTCATTCATTCATTATTCATTCCATATACCAACATACACATATATATATTGCTTCGTGTTGTTATGTTTATACAAATCCCAACAGTGTGGACCCTCTTCTATCAGAATTACTTTGTATTAATTTGTCTGTGCACCTTACTTACCTTACTTAACTCTGTCTGTGCATCTATCCTTCTGCCACCCATGGAGGGTCAAGATTCAAAGCTAAAAGAACTAGGACAACAAGTATTCCAGTTAAAAAAAAGAACATTTAACTTCGCTGATGATAGATATAGATGTGGAAGCAACTTTAAACTCATCTACACCAAAGTCTTTATTATATTTAGTTATATTCCAGTGGTAGAAAATACAATACTAAAGTTAGGAATGATAAGATTATAGATTTTGAGCTAAAAGATACCATAGAAGTCACTAAATCCTGCCTACTCATTTTACAGATGATGATTCTGAGCCCCAGAGAGGTTAAATGACTTGAAAACATGACTAGTGGTTAACTGAGGTGGGATTTCCATCCAGATGTCCCAGACTCTAAGTTCAATACTCTAGCTATTATATCATGTTAATGTCATTTCTTGCACTGATTAAAAAAAACAACTTACCTTTATATAACTTTTCAAGTGCCTTTAGGCTTCCATAATACCATTTACATTCAGGAAGAAAGCTGAAAAAGAATTAAATGATATTTAATTATGAGCTTAGCCAAAATAAAGCTATGTGGTGGCCATATGAAAGACTCTTTCAGAAAGGAACCCAGAAAGTGTACCTTGGAAACTGGGCGTGTGATTAGAGTAAAGAAATTGTGTTAAATGGCTTCTCATTTATAATATGGGACAAAGAACAAAGAAGAGAAGAGTGATGACAACTCTCCAAAGAAAGGCATCAACCAGGTTTATTCAGTGGGTGAGAGGTATGTGTGGCAGGGTGAGCAGAGTACAAAAATTAAGGTTAAGAAACCCAAAAAGGAGTAGAATGGAGGTATGTCTGAAATGTGCGGTTTTTAATAGTTATCAGGTTGCATGTTTTGTGAGTCAGTTAATAACTTGGGGGATGAGTAGTAATAACTTGGGGTAGATGAGTTTAAAGTTGCTTCCACATCTATATCTATCATCAGTGAACTTAAATGTTCTTTTTTTAGCTTGCAATGCCACACTTAAAAGGATTACTGATTTATGCCATATTTATTCTCCCTCATCCTATATAAATCATGACTACATCTAACTAAATGGTGTAATATAATGAATAGATTAAGTCAGTAAAGGAATTAAGTGCAATAGTACTAATGTTAATAGGAGCTAAATATAACATTTTATAAAATGTATATAATTTTCCTTGAAAACATATGGAATTGGCTTTGTATGCATGGCAACATCACAAGTTCTAAGAAGAAAATCTCATGCATTGGGTGGATGAGTTAAATTTCCCTCAAATCTATTTTGAACTTTGATCACCACCTATTATTTAATAACTCCCCATTCTAAATGTAACTCAAAGCTGTTTAACTCAAGGATCTCGGTGATCTGGGTACAACACACATGTCTAACATGATCCTCCATTCTTCCCCTCTGTGTGTTCAAGATATCAAACATGGTAGTACAGTCTCTCATGTTATCTTGATTTAAAAATAATAAAACTGATGTATATAAGATACAATTTTTAAAATAATTCGGACCTTGTAAATATTGTTTCTTCTTCATCATAAGCTAGAATATGAGTCATTTACTGTACTCTAAATGAGTGAAATCATGGAATGATTAAAAGGTTTGTACTAGAATTTGGAGGACACCTGTGTTCAAATCATGTTTTTCATCGATATTAGCACTCTAATCATAGACAAGACACTCAATATCAATTTCTACATCTATAAAATGGGCATAATAACACATAACTACTTTATTCACAATTTCATCTTTCCAAGTTTAAGATAGTGGGATAATAGTTTTAAAGCAGTGACTTGGAAAAGACCCTGGAGTTTTAGATTCAATGTGAATGCTACATAATGAATTAAATTTTACAAAGGATTTTCCTTAAGGGAAAAAAAAACACAATAATAGCGTTAAATGATAAAATCATTGAAATGAAAATGGCATCACGAGTAAAACTACTGTGACTTATAATAGTCATATATAATAAAAAATCCTGTGTGTTTTTAGAGAATGAAAGGAACATTTCCATTCAATCCTAAATTACTTGTAAAGAACAAAGAGGAAAGGAAAAGATATGTTTTATAAACTATACCACTTACAATGATTAAATCCTAGTTTCTGTATCATAGATAGTTATGGAAGTGAAAATGTGAATTTATCTGGTGATTTGACAAGTGAGAACAAAGAACATGGCAATGATGTATTTCATAAGGATAATTTAACTGATGCCACTGGATAAGAGAATTGAACCTGAAATAGACTTTAGAAGTAATCATATTATAACACAGAAGTAATTGTATTATTATACAGAAAAAGGAAAATGAGGTCTAGACTCTAGAGTGTATAAATAACTTGCTTTAGTTGACACAGTTAGAAGAGGCAGCTATCGAATTGAGATATTCTGGTTTGAAATCCTGTGTTATACCTATGTTTTCCCAAACCCTAACAGCTTTCTTTCTTGGCTCAGAGTCATAACTTGATCCCTGGAGGTAAATGAGTTCTGTGGCATCTGGCAAACTTCTATTCATTTCTAATAGACTACATATTTCTACTCCAATTTTGCTAATTTGTGCAGGCACTAAGAAATAGAGATGGTCTGGTTTTGACAACTTTCATAATCATTTGGGGTTCTGTAGATGATGTGATAATTGCTTATTCATAAGTCATTCTTGCAAATAATTAGCAAATGCAAACTGCAAGGTAGTTGCCAACATGAAATCCTTTTACCAGAAACACATGGCTTGGCCCTCAAAGTGAGTTTGAGAGTTGTTGCTGTCCATAGCAGGAGGTGTCCGTTAGAATCAGGTCAAAACATGCACCAGATGCTAATGGCTAAGTATTTTGTAGGAAGGTGATTTCTTTTTAACCTTCGGGCAGATTCTGGATTTGGCACTTGTCAACTGACGTTTTTTTTTTTTTTTTTTTCTAAGACTATATGCAGAAGAGTAGTGTGGGCAATGAAACTAAGGACTTGAGTTGCCCTCTACAAATATTGATAATACTTATTTAAGCCAACTTTGGTGAACAGGTTTGTGAAATACATGATAATACCTTATCTGATTGTGGTATAATCAGGGTCAGTCCATGCTGGGAGAAGTAAGTTGAGATAAATAACCTCTTAACTTCACAGAATCCCATAACCTTAGAGTTGCAAGAAAAGAAACCATTCAGGTCTTTTCCTTAATTAAAAATTCCTTCAACATCCCAAGTTCACAGTAAGTAGCCGATGTTACAGTGGAGGGAAAATTCAGAGTTGGAATCAGGAAAGACTTAAGTTCAATATAGCCTTAGACACTATTGGTCGTATGATCCTGAGCAAGTCACTTAACCAATGCCTGCCTCAGTTTCCTCATTTGTAAAATGGGGATAGTACTAGCAACTTACCTCCCAGAGTTGTTGTGAGGATCAAATGAGATAGCATATGTAGAGTTTAGTACTTTGCCTGACCCCTAATAGGTGCTGGACAAATGCTTGCTTGCTCCCTTGTGTTTTTCATGGGACTAGACTCTGGTAAGTGACCCTCCCATGCCATTAGTAGGGGTAGTAGAGGAAAATGAATGAAAAAGGTTTCATTAGATTTCAGATCAAATCTACTTTCTCTACCTGTCTGAGATGGAATATTCTAATTTTTAAGGCCATGAGATTGCCTTCCGTGTGGGAGATATTAAGCAGAGGCATTTTTAAAAAAATAAATTACAGTGATAAAGGTGACATCAGGATCCAAAGAAAGCAGCATAGTGGACAGCAAAAAAAAAAAAAAAAAAAAAAAAAAAAAAAAAAAAAGACTGAATCATACCTTGAAGGGAAAACTGGAAAGACAGAAACTCAGAAGCATTCTGGAAGGTATGCCGCAGAATTAGAACAAAGAACCTTGAATATTTCCTGGGTTAGAGCTTGGATTTTATTCTGCTACATTTTAACTCAAATGCTCATCACTGCCCCCCTAGAATATTGTGAGAACCATCGAATTTGTGTCCAAGAATCACCTCTCAAAACTCTAGTCCATCTTACACACTGTTAAAAGCAGTAATTTTCCTTAAGAACAGATCTGACCACACCATTTTCCTATTCAATACATTCCGCTGCTTTCTGTTGCTCATAGGACAAAATATAAACTTTTCTATTTAGATTTTAAAGCTTTTCAAAACTTGTCCTCAAAACTTTCTTGCTTCATTCACCATTATTGCCCCTCCCACACTCCAGGCAAACTGTCTTCTCACTGCTAGTGATTCTGAAATGCCGTCCCTCTCCTTTCTTTTCACTCATAGCATGCCTTTCCTCCTTTAACATGAAGTTTAACTATTGTCTTTTTGCATGAATTCTTTTTCTGATCCTTCTGTTAGTGTGTGACCACTCAGACTGCTTTGTACTTACCTGCTTTACATATATTTGGATTTATTTGCATTATATTTACGCTGTATACACATAGGGAAACACACACGACAAATATACATATTTGTATATGTGCATATATCTATCTAGCTATCTATATATACATATATGTGCATATATGCATGCCTATATGTCTGCGTATATGTACGTATGTGTGTGTATGGCATCTCTCCCAATAGAATGCAAATATCTTTGGAGTAGGGCTTGTCTATACACACAAGCACATGCATATAAATTTTATAATCTAATACTATATGTATTTGTATGCATACATGTATATATGTATGTATGTATATGTGCATTATGTACATAGGTAAGTGTATTTCTATATTTTAGTTTTTCAGTTGTGTTTCATTTTTCATGGCCTATGTACCATACTGCCCAAGGGGGTTTTCTTGGAAAAAAAATATTGGAGTGGTTTGCCAGTTCCTTGTCCAGTGGATTAAGGGAAACAGACGTTAAGCAACTCACCCAGGGTTGCAGAGCTAGTAAGCTGGATTTGAACTCACATTTTCTTTATTTCAGATTCAGTACTCTTTTCAATGAGCCATCTATTGACTTTTGTAAGTGTGTATGTGTATTTATGTATATGTGCATATACACACACATATGTGTATATACATGTAGATATGTAGATACACACATACATATCTACATATCTGTATTTGTCTATTTACTTGCATCTCCACTGTGCCTGGCACACACACACATACACACACACCACACACACACCACACATAAACACACACATACATGCACATGCCACACACACATACACACACACCACACACATACACACATGCCACACACATACACACATGCATACACACACATACACATGAAACACTACTTAAGAAATACTTGTTAAATGATTGATAAGCAGTTCTTAGAGACTAAAATTATAGGTAAATTAATGCCTGTGTCATACTAGACCCTCTTGTTATGTTTCCAGCCTATCCTTTTTTGTGCTCAGACATTTTCTGATTATATCTTCTGCCTTGCTTTTTCTGTTTAATTCTTCTTTTGTAATGCATGGCAGTCCTTTCACACCCACCATGGGCCTCCCAACTTTCTTTTGAATGTCCCTCAATTTAAATTATTCATAATCTTTGTTACTTTATGACTCACATGCAAACCACATTACTGGAAAAGTACTGTTTAAACAAAATGTTTTTTGGGGAAAAAGCTTGGAATCATTAAAAACGTTGTGCCATTTCCCAAAAGAATTACCAGTCAAGTCTTCTCTTCCCATTTCATTCTGAGCTCAGTTCCTATGTAGCACCAACTGAATTCCCTTCTTCAACTTTGCTTTTAACTTCCCTGGTCTACTTTAAGACTTAGCTCTATCACTGTATTTTGCATATCTACTCCTCTGAGAATTTCTCCCATCTACTCTGTATTTCTTGTATTTGACTAGGTATCTTAGGTGCTATCTTCCCCATTAGAATCTGAGTCTCCTGAAGGCAAGGACTTTTTGTTTTTAGTACTTAGCAGAGTGTTTGGCATATTGAAACCTCTTAGCAAACGTGTTTTGATTGACTTTTCTTGGTTGGCTGAATAATTAGGGTCTCCTTTAGGAAGATTTTCTATGTTTAGAGATTTGACAACATGTCATGAAGACATGAGTAATTAGGGAAATTCAGCAGCTATAGGGAACCAAATTTCCATTTGGGCATTGCACAGGATTGACTCCATAGCAGCATCAAATACCTCTGGCAAATATCCTTTTTTATGAATCATTTGATATAAATATTCAGTCTATCAAAGCTATCTACTAGTACATCTTTTAAGGAATCCCCACCATACTCAGCACATGCACCAGTACTGAGAGTCCACCTACAGCTTCCAACAGCAACAGCTACTCCCTACACCACCCCATCAACCTACCACAAGACAAAAGAGTCCCCTGTGAACCTTTATGGTGACAGTGAAAATCAAGACACAAACTCGGAAGGCAACAACAATGTGAAAACACCAGACAAAACCCCAAGGAAAAATGAGAAGTGATCTCAGTCCTGGAAAGAACTTGATGGAGATAACATGGATTGAGAGATCAAAAAAAAAGAGTTTAAAATCATATGAGAAAGTTGGAAGGAAAATTGGAAAAAGAAATGAGTGAAGCAAGAGAATTATGGGGAAAAAAGAGTCAACAGCTTAGAAAGGGAAGGCAAAAAATTGCCTGAAGAAAAAAAAATGGGGAAAAATACTGAAGAAAAAGAAATCCTTATACAGTAGAATTGACCAAATGGAAAAGGAAGTACAAAGGCTAATTGAAGAAAAAATGTTCTTAAAAATTAGACTGGGCAAGTGGAAGCTAATGACTCTAGGAGATATCAAGAATCAGTACAACAAAATCAAAAGAATGAAAAAATAGAAGAAAATGTAAAATATCTCTTTAGAAAAACAACTGACTTGGAAAATTGATCTAGGAGAGATAATCTGATAAATGTTGAATTACCTAAAAGCCATGATATAAAAAGAGTATGGAATGTATGTTTCAAGAAATTATAAAGTAAAACTTCCCTGATATTCTAGAACCAGAGGGGAAAAAAAGGTCATTTAAAGAATACACTGATCACCTCCTGAAAAATATTCCAAAATGAAAACTCCAAGGAATATTGTGCCCAAACTCCAAAATTATTAGGTAAAGAAAAAAAATGCTGTAAGCAACCACAAAGAAACAATTCAAATATCAAGGGGCAACAGTTAGGATTACACCACACTTAGCAGCTTCTACATTAAAGCATTAGAGTTCTTGGAATACAATATTCCAGAAGTCAAAGAAGTTTTGATTACAACCAAGAATCAACTACCCAGCAAAACTGAGCAAAATTTTTCAGGGGAAAAGATAGACATTCAAAGAAATCAGGGACTTGCAGATTTTCCTGATAGAAAGTATTCAATCTTCAAATACAAAACTCAATAGAAATATAAAAAGGAAACAGAAGTGAAAAAAAAATCTTTACTCAATAATATTAGACTGTTTGCATCTTAGCATGGGAAGATGATTCTTGTAATTCTGGAGAATAATATCTTTATTAGGGCAATTTTAAGTTGATTTTGATGTAATGATATTAAAAATAAGGGGTGAAAAAAAGATTATACTGGGAGAAAAGGAAAAGGAGAGTCAGAACAGGATAAATTACATTACATGGAGAGGCAGAAAAAAATCTATTATAGAGGAAGAAAATAATGGAGGGGCTAGACAGTGAATCTTACTCTCTCATCAGTATTGGCCCAAAGAAGCAGTATAGAAATTTATCTTACCCTATAGAGAAGTAGAAGGAAAAAGAGGAAAGAAAGGCAAAGGGGAAAGAAAAGGAAAGGGGTTGGACAGAAGGGAAGGCATAAGGGAAGGCAAAAGTACGAGGAAAGTGGAAAGGAAAGGGAGGGAGAGCAGATCGAGGGAGCAGTGATCAGAAGCAAAACGTTGGTGAGGAGGGACAAGAAGAAAAGGAGAGAAAAGTATAAATGGGGGAAAATAGGATGGAGTGAAATACAGTTAGTAAGAATAACTGTGAATATGAACGGGATGAACTTTCAGATAAAATCAAATCAGACAGAAGAGTGGATCAAAAAACCAGAATCTTAAAAAATACTGTTTAGTAGAAGCACATCTGAAGCAGAGACATAGACACAGACAAAAGGTAAAAGGTTAGATAGAGCAGAGTATATTATGCTTTAGCTGAAGTTAAAAAGAAAATCAGAGTTATCAATCCTGATCTCAGGCAAAGTATAAACAAATTGGACCTAATTAAAAGAGATAAGGAAGGAAACTACATCATACTATCATACCAGAGACAATGAAGCAATATCAGTGCTAAACACATATGCACCAAGTGTGACAGGATTCAAATTATAACAGGAAAAGTTATGTGACTTACAGGAAGAAGTACACAGCAAAACTACATTAGTAGGGAACCTCAATCTCACTTTCTAGAAATTAGATAAATCTGGGGCAGAGTCAAGATGGCGGAGTAGAAAGATGCACGTATGTGAGCTCCGAACCCACAGCCCATAGATTTAATGTAAGAAGAGCTCCCCAGAAGTTCTGGATCACTGCAGGGTGTGCAGAAACATAGTGGAAGAGATTTCCGTTCCAGAGAGCCCTGGAGAGCCGTCCCCAGGGTCTGTTGTGCCCCAGAAAGCAGACCCTACCCCAGCGTTGCCCTGGCCGTGGCCCCAGAGAAGCTGATCCGAGCAGGCTTCAGGGACGGAAGCTCCGGTGGCCGGGAAGGTCACTCTGCCCACAGAAGCTACAGGTCACTGAGAGAGACGGCTGGGCTGGCCGAGAAGGCAGCGGGGTGTCTCTGTGGCTTGGGCCCCCTCGGAGGAAGCGGCTGAGGCAGCAGCGCAGTGGCAGTGGCCCTGGACTTCCCCAGCAGCAGGCAGGAGCTTCATTACTGAAAGTCTCTGCATAAACCACCTGAAGGAGCTGAGCTTGGGAGGCGACCCTGCCCCACCCGCTCCATTACTGAAGGTCTCTACATAAAGCCCCAGAGGGAACTGAGCCTGGGAGGCGGCCCTGCCCCCACCCAAGCACCAGAATTAAAGCTCACATTGAATAGCAGCCACACCTGCCAGGGAAAGCCCATTTGAATCTCAGACCCCAAGCACTAGCTGGGCGGATCTAGGCAGGGGTGGACAGGAATCTCAGAAGTCAAGTAACTACCTGGGAAAATGTCTAGAAAAGGGAAGAAAAATAAGACTATAGAGAGTTTTTTTGAACGGATGCCAATGATCCCAACTTTCAGATCTGATGATGAGGACATATTCTTGCCATCAGGGAAAGAAGTGGAGGGTGGGGCCTCGGTACCCCAGATATCCCAGGGGGATGTTGGATGGGCTCAGCCCTTGGAAGAGCTCAAAAAGGATTTTGAAAAGCAAATTAGACAGGTGGAGGAAAAACTGGGAAGAGAAATGAGAGAGATGCAAGAAAAGTATGAAAAACGGGTCAATACCTTGGTAAAGGAGACCCAAAAAAATACTGAAGAAAATAACACCTTGAAAAATAGGCTCACTCAATTGGCAAAAGAGGTTCAAAAAGCCAATGAGGAGAAGAATTCTTTCAAAAGCAGAATTAGTCAAATGGAAAAAGAGGTTCAAAAGCTCACTGAAGAGAATAGTTCTCTCAAAATTAGGATGGAACAGATGGAGTCTAATGACTTTACGATAAACCAAGAAATCACCAAACAAAACCAAAAGAATGAAAAAATGGAAGAGAATGTGAAATATCTCATGGGAAAAACAACTGAATTGGAAAATAGATCCAGGAGAGACAATTTAAAAATTATGGGACTATCTGAAAGTCATGATCAAAAAAAAGAGCCTAGATATCATCTTCCATGAAATTTTCAAGGAAAACTGCTCTGACATTCTAGAACCGGAGGGCAAAATAAGTATTAAAAGAATCCATCGATCACCACCTGAAAGAGATCCAAAAAGAGAAACTCCTAGGAACATTGTGGCCAAATTCCAGAACTCCCAGGTCAAGGAGAAAATCTTGCAAGCAGCTAGAAAGAAACAATTCCAGTATTCTGGAAATAAAATCAGGATAACTCAAGATCTAGCAGCTTCTACATTCAGGGATTGAAGGGCATGGACTAGGATATTCCAGAAGTCAAAGGAACTAGGACTCAAACCAAGAATCACCTACCCAGCTAAATTGAGTATAATACTTCAAGGGAAAATATGGTCTTTCAATGAAACTGAGGACTTTCAAACATTCTTGATGAAAAGACCAGAGCTGAAAAGAAAATTTGACTTTCAAACACAAGAATGAGAAGAAGCATGAAAAAGTAAACAGCAAAGAGAAGTCTTAAGGGACTTACCATGAGTGAACTGTTTACATTCCTACATGGAAAAACAATATTTATAACTCTTAAAACTTTTCGGTGTCTATGTAGTTGGTGGGACCACACTCACACATGTACATCCATGCATGCACACACACATACACACATGCCCACACATACAGAGACAGAGAGCACAGAGTGAATTGAATAGGATGGGACAATATCTTAAAAGAAATTAAGGTAAATGGTGAGAGAGAAAGGTAGGGGGAGGAAAGAGGGTGAAATGGAATGGGGTAAATTATATGTCATTTAAGAGGCAAGCAGGAGACTTTTTAGTGGAGAGAAAAAGAGGAGAGCTGAGAAAAAAAAAAACAAAAACAAGAAGTTTACCCGTATCACATTTGACTAAAAGAAGGAATAAAATGCACACTCATTTTGGTATGAAAACCTATCTTACAGTACAGGAAAGTGGGGGAGAAGGAGATAAGCAAGGTAGGGGGGATGATGGAAGGGAGGGCAATGGGAGGAGGGAGCAATTTGAAGTCAACACTTGGGGAGGGACAGGATCAAAAGACAGAAGAGAAACAATGAGGGGCAGGTTAGGAGGGATGGTAATCCAGTTAGTCTTACACAACACGACTATCAGGGAGGTCATTGGCAAAACTACACAGATATGGCCCATATTGAATTGCCTGCTGTCCCAAAGGGAATGGGTGGGGAGGGAGGGATGAGGAGAATTTGGAACTCAAAGTTTGAGGAACAACTGTTTAGTATTGTTGTTGCAACTAGGAAAGAAGACATACAGTTAAGGAGGAATAGAAAGTCATCTGGCCCTACAGGAGAAAAGAGAAGATGGAGACAAGAGAAGGGAGAGATGACAGAAGAGAAGGCACATTGGAGATAGGGAAAATTAGATTGCTTGGGGTATTGGGGTGGGGGGAGGGGATAAAAGGGGAGAAAATTTGGAACCCAAAAATTTGTGAAAATGAATGTAAAAAAATTAAATAAATAAATAAATTAGAAAAAAAATAAATGAATACCGGACTCTAAAAAAAAAAGAAAAGAAAAGAAAAGAATGACAATAACTAGACAACTTACCAAAACTTAAGAGCTTCAGAAAAAAAAATCTGTTCCAAGAAGAAATTTTGTCACAAAATGCTTACATCAATCAAACAGAGAAACAGGAAATCTATGAATTGGGCGTGCAAAAAAGGCTAGAAGAAAACACAGATTAAAAATCCCCAATTCAATGTCAAGTTAGAAATTCTGAAAATCAAAGGAGAGATTAATAAAACTGAAAATAAGAAAACTATTGAAGTAATATATAAAATTTAAACCTTATTTTAGGAAAAATCCAATTAAATTGACAAACTTTTGATTAATTTGATTAATTAATAGAAAAGAAACAAGAAAACCAAATTACCAGTGTCAAAAACGAAAAGGATGAATTCACCAACAATGAAGAGATAATTAAAGAAATAATAGAGGGGTTCTGTCATACTGTATCTCAATAAGTTTGACAATCTAAGTGAGATAGAAGGATATTTACACAAATATAAATTGCCTGGATTAACAGAAGAGGAAACAAAAATTTTAAATAACTCCACTTTAGAAAATGAAATTAATCAGTAAATTTCCCAAGAAAAAAATCTCCAGGTTCAGATGGATTCACAAGTGAATTCTACCACATTTAAAGAACTATTTATTTAAATAAAATTGTAGAAGAATAACGAAAATATGCATAAACTACCCATTTTTTTTGATGATTCAAATGTGGTTATAGTACCAAAACAAGGAAGAGCCAAAATAGAAAACATTAATGCAAAACATTTAAATAAAATATTAGCAAAGAGATTACAGCAATTTATCATCAGGATAAGACATTGTGACCATGTGGGATTTATACCAGAAATGTAGGACTGGTATCAGTATAATTTACCATATCAATAACAAAAAGTAACAAATATCCTATGATTATCTCAATGGATGCATACAAACTTTGGACAAAATACAACACTGATTTCTGTTAAAAACATTAGAGAACATAGGAGTAAATGAGGTTTTCCTAAAAATGGTAAGTAGTATCTATCTAAAACAATCAGCAAGCATTATATGTAAGCTAGTCATTTTCCCAGTAATATCAGAGGTAGAACAAGGATGCCCACTATCATCACTGTTATTCCGTATTTTGCTAGAAATATTAGCTATAGCAATAAGAGAAGAAAAAGAAATTGAATGACTTGAAACAGGTAATGAAGACAAAAAAAAATGATCCCTCTTTGCACATGATATGATGATATACTTAGAGAATCCTATAGAACAATCTAGAAACCTACTTGAAATAATTAATAGCTTTATCAAAGTTGAGGGATATAAGATAAACTCACATGAATCATTAGGATTTCTTTGTATGATCAACAAAGCCCAGCAGCAAAGAATAGAAAGAGAAATTCCATTTAAAATAACTGTAAATAAAATAAAATACATTGGAGTTTACCTGCCATGAAAAATCCAGGAACTGTTTGAACACCTTACAAAATACTTTTCACACAGAGATAGATAGCAAAATTCATCTGGGAGAAAAAATAAAGGCGAAGAATTTCAAGAGACTAATGAAAAAATTGGAAAGGAAGGTGGCTTAGCCATATCAGATATAAAAGTATATTATAAAGTAGCAAACATCGAAAGTGTTTGATAGTGGCTAAGAAACAGAGTGACAAATCAGCAGAATAGATTAGAATACACAAAACACATTGGTCAATGATCAGAGCAACCTGTTATTTGATAAAACCAAAGACTCTACTCTTTGGGATAAGCACTCACTATGTAACAAAAACTGGAGTAGAAACTAGAAAACAATAGATCATAAACTAGGAACAGATCAACATCTCAATCATATACCAGGATAAGGATAGAATTTGTGCATGGTTTAGATAGAAAGGATGATAGCATGAGCAAGTAATAGTGTACTTCTTAGAAGTATAGGGAAGGGAAGAATTCATGACAAAGTAAGAGATAGCACTATGAAATATAAAATAGGTAATTTTGATTACATAAAAAAACTTTTTTACAAGCAAAAGTAGGGAAACTAAAATTTGAAAAAAGGTAGAAAGCTGGAAAACCATTTTTTCAGCAAGTGTCTCTGATAAAGGCCTCGTTTTTTAAGTCTAGAGAACTGAGTCAAATTCATGTCATAAGGTTTTCCTCAATTGACAAGTTGTCAAAGGTTACAAACTGGCAGTTTTCAGATGATAAAAGTAAAGTTAACTATAGATATATGAAAAAATTCTCTAAATCACTATAGAATAGAGAAGTGCAAATTCAACCAACTCAGAGTCACCACCTTAGACCTATCAGATTGGCTAATATGACAAGAAAGGAAGGTGATAAATGCTGGAGAAGATGTGAAAAAATTGAAACACTAATGCATTGTTGGTGGAGTTGTGAACTGATGCAATCATTCTGGAGAGTAATTTGGAATTATTCCCAAAGGACATCTCAACTTTGCAAACCTTTTGATCCAGAAATACTATTACTCATCTGTTTCCCAAAAAGATAAATAAAACAGGAGATGGGGCCATATGTACAAAAATATGTTTAGCAGCCCTTTTCCGTTGGCCAAATAGTGGAAATTGAGCTAATGTCCATCAACTGGGGGATAGCTGAACAAGCTGCAGTATATGAATCTATTAGAATACTGCTCTATAATAAGAAATGAATGGGCAGATTTCAGAAAAAAACTGGAAAGACTTCGATGAAGTGATGCAAAGTGAAATTAGCAAAATCAGGAAAACATTGCACACAGTATCAGCAACATTGTGTGATGGTCAAGTATGGATGACTCAGCTCTTCTCAGGAACACGAAGATCCAAAACAACCTCAAAGGACTCATGAAAGAACATTCTATTCACATACTCATAAGTGGTCATACTAATGGACTCTGCACCCAGATTGAAGCATAATTTTTTCACTTACTTTATTCTTTTCATTAATTTGTTGTTTTTTTCCCTTCTGATCTGTTTTCTTTTTTCACAACTGAGATTAATATGAAAATATGTTTTATATGATAACACTTGCATAACCTATGTGAAACTGCCAAACATTTTCAATAAAGGGTAGAGGAGGGCAAGAAAAATTTTGAAACTCAAAATCTTTCAAAAATGAATGCTATAAATTGTTTTGGCATGCAATTGGTATAATAATATAATACCACTTTTAAAAAGAGATGCTTTGTACAGTCGATTATCAGTAAGAAGCATTGTGCTGTAGTGGTAGAGAGCTGGCCTTAGACTCTAAATGGTCTGGATTCAAGTCCTTCCTCATACATATAATGTGTAAATGATCCTGAGCTACTGAATAAACTTTCTAGTACATTAGAAAACTCTGTAAGGTTTATGTCATACAACTTTCACTGGCATTGGAAGTTGCTGGGGGACATTCAAAATTCTTTAAACTTTAAAGTAATACTTTTTTCTACTTTGATATTTATTACTTGCCTTCACACAATCTGTGCTCCAACAAAATTCATCCTTTTACTGTTTTTTACACTTAACACTCCATCATTTCTCTGTGCCTTTGCTTCTGTGAAATAGTCATCTTCCTTACTTCACTTCTCAAAATCCCAATTTTCTTTCAAACTCATTTCTCTTCTTGCCTTCTACCGGAAGCCTTCCCTGATTTCCCCACCTTCACACCTCCCCCCCACTTCCTCCCAAAATGCTGCTTTTATATTTATGTTTTTACATTTTGTATACTCTACACAATGTAAGGTAGGGATGTAATGGGGGCAGATCTGATTTGTTTTTGTCTTTTATACTCAGTGCCATTAATAAATGATTATTGATTGAAGAATTGCGTGGCACATTGAGAAGTTGAAACATATATGTTAGGAGTAGGACTGGAACACAGAGCTACACAACTGAGACACTGTGTCCACTACTAAATTACTCATGAGAGTCTTTAGAACCTTAGCTATAGAAAAGTCTTTAATTTCTACTGCCCAATAACTTGCAATTTCTTTCTAATTATCAATATATAGATGATGTCTAGCAGGGTATTAGAGATAACTTATGGAAAAAGTAGAAAAGCTGGAGAAGGAAAGGACAAACCACTCCAGAATCTTTGCCAAGAAAACCCTAAATGGGCTCATGATGAGTCAGACATGGCAGAGAAATGACTGAACAACACTAAAAATAGTAAAGCTGTTGATATTTCCTGGTGATATATGTTTATGGTTGATATCTATAAGAAACCAATCATTTTATGTTTCTTTTTGTTTGTTTCTGTTTCTATCTTGCTTAATAATGATAAAGATAAGAGGAGAACTTGTGAACCAATTTTAACTACACCTAGAACTAATTCATTTAATTTATTGTGAACTATAAATGACCTTTAGGGGAAATTATATGAATTTTGTTCCTTTTAAGTGATACTTTCACTGATTGATTGCATCTCATAGGCTGGTCTCATTTAGCCAGCAATTACAACAAATACAGGTGCATACATAATGATGCATGAGATGGTTACATAAAAATGTGTTGTTTAAATTGACATGTGCAAGATTGATAATAATATAAATAAAAGGAGGGATAAATTAGATCTCCACTGGAATAGGTTTGTTGAAATTATTCATTATTTCTAAAGTGTGTGTGTTTATACAATGAATGTACTGTACCATAGTATTATTGATTTATTTATCCATAAAATAGTTGCACTTCTTATGTTTGTTTCACCAGTCAGAAAGAGGGGCATTCATCATGGTCAGGGAGGTAGTCTCAGGTAAAGTGGCAGTTACAGGCAAGAGTAAAAGTCCATTTAATTAAGTACACTTTGATCAAGTGTTTACTACGTGTAGGGAGTTGTTGACTTGGGTCAATAGAACTGAGTTTAAGTCCTTTGCCTCAATTAAGAAAACCCAAGTCTGTTGGGGAAAAATCTAAAGATTTGAATGATGCCTTGGTACTTTTGAAAAAGTTCTAGCTTGCAATAATCATTCTTCTTTCTCCAACTTATTAAAAGTAATAAGACCCTTGTGAGTCTTTGTTCTGAAGGAAAATTAAATTCAAAATAACAGTTCAATATTCTAGAAACTTTTAGCTTCACCATGAAAGCAAAATAATTATGTAGTTTCTCTTTACTTAATAGCAGGTATATGAGGCCATTAGGAAAATAACAATAATACATGAGATAGAAAAGCAGTGAAAAAGTACTGGGAATCCAGTCAGGCGACTTAAAGAGACAACTGGATGACATGATCGATACGTTGTTGGTCCTGTTGTCTTCAAAGATCTAAGTTTAATCTGGCCTTAGACATTTATTAGCTCTGTGACCTTGGACAACTCACCCTCTGATGCCTCAGTTTCCCCAACTTCAAAATGAGGATAATAATAGCACCTACTTCACAGGATTGTGATGAAGAATAAATGAGATATTCAAAAAAGATTTATTTCAATGCCTGTCACACACTATGCACATAAGTATATGAATGCTTGATCTCTCTCCTCCTAACCATTTCTGCATTCTGAGACTGGTATGGCAGCTGTGAAGGAATGGCAAGAACTGTGAATGCTAAGACCTGGGCTATGGAGGTGCCATTGATTGCGTTAGCACATTGGTCTATGTGATAGAATTACTCTTAGGAATAAAAGCAATAGTTGAGTTGGTATCAGATTTCAGGCTGTCTATATCAGAAATGGCCGTGATGATCAGTCTGCAAGAATTGTTGAGAGATTGGTCCACATTCATATTGTGGTGTAACAAGAAGGCAAGATAACCCTTAAAAATTAGAAACACTAATATTTCATCTAACTGAAACTCGTTAGAGTAAGAGACACTGACTGCTAAAGTAAGTAAGCCACAGAACAATAAACTGACTGAAGATATGAAGGTTTGCAATATGCATCAATACCACATGTCAATAAATCAAGCAAAATGCATTTGTAAAGTAGCTACTGTGTGTTGGTCATTGTGCTAAGAGACATGAACACAAATGCATTGAATGAAACAACTTCATATTTTATATTTTAAGGAGTTTTTATTTTGATTAGGAAGACAACAAATACATACACACATATAATCTCTAGAAAGAGATAGGAGACCTATAAACATACAGAATAAATAAAAATGCCAAGTATCTGAAGACATTGTGTTTTGTTAGAGAGGGCATCAAGACTTGGGGGATCAGGAAGGACACCATATGGAAGGTACATAAGAACAAAACTGGAAACTGATCTTATCAACCATATGAAAGTACTACACACTACACATCAATTGAAAAAAATGTATTTCTAAGCCAAGGTTAGATTAAAACAGATCAAGCCTAACAGAATAACTTAAATCTCAAGGAAAAAGGATAAATAATTTCAATAGTAATAATACTAATTATGATGATGTTAATATCTAACATTGATGCGATGCTCTTAGGTTTATAAAGCACTTAACAAAAATTCTACCTTCACAACAAGCCAGGGGAATAGGTGTAATTATTATTCTGATTTTATTGATGAGAAAACTGAAGCAAATAGAGGTTAGTCAACTTTCTCTTGATCATATAAATAGGAAGTGTCAGAGGATGCATTTGTGTTACTGTGGTCTTCTTATTTTTAGGTCTAATTCCACCTGTACTCAAGCAAACGTTGCAATGAAGCAATATTTAATTTAATTCCAAGTCCAGAAGTTATATTCTATGATGATAAACATAACAAAAAAATTTGGCACATCTCATGATTCTGAAGAGGAGGGAGAATGGATCAGAATACTGAAAAGCCTTTTTGAGGTGGATACCATGAACCCAATCAGTAGAGCAAACTATTAAAACAGAGTAATTCAAGAAAATTGACATTACAGATAGTCATGAATGAATGCGATTCTTCCAAACACTTGGGAGAAAAGGTGAAAATATTTCAGGACTTTCACACAACAATATACACTGTCACTATTGCCAGGGAAAAGGCCAAGCAGTAAAGATGCTATTTCTCAGGGATGTTCTCAAGGTAAGTGTCAAACATTGCCATGACAATTTTTTACTGTGATTTCAAAGTCAAGTTGGCATTCCAATTGGAAAACATGAATTTTACTCAAGAAAAAAAAGACACACACAAACGAAATTAGTCACAGAAAACAATAGCGTATCAGAAATTGTAGAAAACTTCAATCAACAATTGAAAACAAAGAAAAAAGATTAAGATGAATCATAGATTCAAAGGAAGAAAAACCATGTCAAACCCCCAAATTAACATTATAAAAAGAGTAAGGGGTAATGAGAAATAAAAAAAAAGAAATCAGAGGGGAGGGAGAACCCTCAAACTAGAAGGTATGAAAATTTTGGAATTATCTCTATGGTCCCCAAAAGATTAAAACAATGAGAAAAAAGTTGCAATAAGTACAACTATGCATCTTCAATATAGTGAGATATTAAGTCACATACAGGGTTTAATTATGAAGCATTCACATCTTCATCATGCTCAAAATTTATAAACACAAAAAAGTTATGTTGGCTAATGAATAAAGAAGTTATACTAAATTCCCAGGGTTGTGCATGCTTTTTAATAACATGTAAAAAAATTATTCATGTATTGGAAATCTACAAATAGATTCAAATATAATGAGAGTGTTAGAGTATGTCTACCTGATCTCTATTTAAAATGGTCCACCAAAGAATGATAATAGATATAAAATGTGGCATCTTTCAGAAAGACAAGTTATTCTACTGTGATCCCTCTTGCCTTAAATCCACTATTGTCTTCTCTGAACATTATTAAATATGTCTTCCAAATGTAAGAAGGAGTAAATAAGTAGAGTAAGGAGTCATACCAAAAACCTTTTATTTGCTATTTAATGTCTATGGATGACACGAGATTGTACAATTTTGTTACAAACCATTTAAAACAGCTTTAACATTTCATAGAAATTTTCTGTAATGATAGCAAAATATCATTTGGGCTTAATACACATAAAGTTTTTGATTATATCAAGGATTAGTGTAGAATAAAGACTTGAATCTGAAAATGATGATGAGATTGATAATAGTTATGATAATGAATATGAAATCTACAAATATGATTTTTATCAGAAATATCGAGCACAACATTCTTATAGGTAAAGTTCTCGCTGTGTATATCAAAAGACTGGTGTTCTGAAGCCAAAGCTTAATTGGAAGAATAATTTACATTTTTAGCTTTGTAATTTCAGTTGTAATGGATACCATTGAAATAATAGACAGAGGATTATAATGCCAACGTGATATTCACAGCACCTACGGCAGCTATGAATATGCCAGCACAGTTCTGAATCTGGAAATACAGTAGACTCTCCACACTGAAGACAGAAAACCAAAACATTTATTCAGACACCAAAAAGCCAAATCCTAACACCAGAAAGTCAAATCCAACATAGTAACAAAGAAATCTATACACAGTAGCAATGAAGAGGGCAACAGCAGCCTCAAGCTTTCTCTCTGCTACTCTTCCCACAAACCACCTTTCATAAACAAATCACAAACAGGCTCTCCCACTCATGTTAGCCAGCTGCCTGCTTTCTCTGAGCTCCCTCAGTTCTTACTGCTCTCTGACCAACTTTGTCTCAGCTCTGTTTTACCTCTGTTTCTTTCTGTTCCACCCTTCCTACTCCATCTATTCAGCAAGCTCCTCCCACCACAGAGTTATGTTACTCAGACTTCCATGTGACCAGACAAGTCACATGGACCTATTAATTAATGGGAAAGGTCTTTCCATTTAAATTACCATGAAATAATACAAAGAATTTAAAAGTGGTCCAATAAAAATGAATACGTCTTTAAAAAATAGGAACATTTTCCTCCAAAATAGGTATAGAATGATTAACACTAACTCACTTCGAAGTGATCTCAAAATTGAAGTGTGGTTTTTGTGAATCAGAGAGGTAGGAATATTCTGGGTCCTCAGACTCTTCCAACTATGTGAGTTCTTCTTTTTGTATCCACTATATCAATGGTGTCAAACCCAAAAAGAATGAAGGCCACTAAACTGTACAGAAACATCCCTGTAAGCCATATTTGATATAGAAAACTACATATTTAAATTATCTCTATTTCATTTTTATTTATTTTGCTAAATATTTCCAAAATATATTTTAATCTGGTTTAGGTCACACTCAGGAATATTTTTGATCTCATGAGGCCTGTGGATCTTGTGCTGACACCTCTGTATATCACTCCTTGAAGGAAAAGATGAACATCAACACTAGGATAAACTGGCTTAGTTTTCAGAAGACAGAACTGAGAGAAATTTTTGAGATGATATAGAAATCATATTATTTAAGTCAAAATGATAACCTCACTAAATTTATTATTTTGGGGTTTTTTGGTAATTAAATCTGTATAATATTATTTTATTTTTCAGAATTACATGTTAAGATAATTTTTAGCATCCTTTTTTGCAAGATTTTGTCTTCATTTTTCTCCCTCTCCTCTTTCAGGAAAACAGTAGGCAATTTGATATAGGTTATATATGTACTATCATGTAGAAACATTTCTAGGTTAGTTGCAGTTGTGAAAGAAACAGATCAAAAGAAAAAAAAACATGAAAAATAATAAAGAAAAAGATGCTTTAATATGCATTGAGAGTATATCAGTTCTTTAACTGAAGGTAGGTAACATTTTCCTCCATGAGTTATTTGTACTTGTCTCTGATCATTGCATTGCTGAGAAGAGCTGAGTTATTTATAGTTGGTCATCACACAATGTTGCTGATATTGTGTACAGTGTTTTCCTGCCTCTGCACATTTCACTTTGCATCAGTTTGTACAAGCCTTTTCAGGTTTTTTCTGAAATCTGTCTGTTCTTCATTTCTTATTGTACAATAATATTGCAATACATGAATATACCATAGCTTGTTCAACCATTCCCCACTTAATGGATCTCTTCCAAAATTTCCAATATTTTGCCACCATGAAAAGAACTGCCATAAATATTTTTCCACATGTAGATCCTTTTTTTACCATCTCCTTGGGATACAGATGTAGTAGTGGTATTGCTAGATCAAAGGATGTACACAGTTTGGTTGCCCTTTGGACATATTTCCTAATTATTCTCCAGAATTGTTGGATCAGTTCCCATAAGTATATGTTAATGATAACAATATGTCATTTCCTATTACTGACATAAAGAAAACACCTCTGGTTTTGTTTTAATTTTATCTAAGGTTAGTACTTTCAAATGTAACAAACTGAAAATGAAATTCAATAGGCATGAAATCATGTAAAACTAATTATGATTTTAATACAGTTCTAATTATGGAAATAAACATGATAGAATTGTTTACCTTCTCACAAAAATATGTAGTACGGAAAAATTGTGCTGAACTAATATTTATAAGAGTAATTTGGGGAAATAAATAGTATCTAAGGATAGCCCATATTAACTGTACAAAATTAATGCAAACCACACACAATATATGTCATATACAATTCAGTGAATATGCAATTTGACAGAATTTCAGAATATTTAAAATTTTGCAGCTGTTTTTGTTGATAGCAATACATAATTAGCAGTTCTACCCTTATACAGTATTTCATACTTTACATATACACATGAGTGCAAACACACACACACATACTTTAACTATCATCTTCATTTGTCATCTGAAATAATCAGGATAAGAAAGATTAATAGACTTGGCTATGGGCAATGAATGAGAGTTAAGTGTCAAGAATGACACTTATATGCCAGAAATCGGACTTAAACAGGATTGAGATGTTCTGTGAAGATTTTTAAATATCAAACCAAAGAGCTTATATTGGACTGTATGGTCATAAGAGAGGAAAACTAGGTGGCACAATGGATAAAATACTGGACCTGAACTCAGGAAAACCTGAGTTCAAATGTGAACTGAGAAACACTAGTTATATGACCCTGGGCAAGTCACTTAACCCTGTTTGATTTAGTTTCTTTATCTGTACAATGATCTGGAGAAGGAAATGGCAAGCCATTCCAATACCTTTGCCAAAAATACTCCAGATAGGGTCACAATTTGCTGGACATGACAGAAAAAACTGAGCAACAGTAGAATAATAGGAAGTCATAAGAGTTTATTAAAGAAATATGTGTGTTTGTTAAGTGTTTGGCAGCAGTGGTAGTGGTGATAATGTCCAAACTGCTCTAGAAAAGAAACTGGCAGCAATGTGGTGGAAGGTGAGAAAACTGATGCATCAGAGATGCGGTTAACTGTGAGTGAATAGAAAGAGACAAATATAACAGAAAATAATGTCATAGAAATCAATCAGTAAGTAAACATATATTAAGCACCTACTATATTTCAAGCAATGTGCTAAACTCTAAGAATATGAAGGCCGGTAAAAAACAATCTCTGTTCTCGTGGAACTCACAATTTACCTGGGGATAAGATATGTAAAGTTCTATGTGCAAATATATATATATATATATATATATATGATAAGTTGGAGATTATTTATGAAAAGAAGATACTAGCATTAAGAATGATTTAAAAAAAAGGGATCATCATAGAAAGTTGAGTTTTAGCTAAGACTTTAATGAATCCAAAGAAGCCAGGAGGTAGAGATGAGGATTGAAATAACTTCATAAATGAGGGATAGTCAATGAAGATGCTTACAGAAAAGAGATGGAGAGAGTTGTTCAAAGAATAGTAAGGAAGGTAGTGACACAAGATTGTAGAATTATTTTGCTTCAAGTGAAGCAAAAAAAAGCACAGGTAGCAATTATAATCTCAGATAAAACAAAAGCAAAAACAGACTTAATTAAAAGACCTAATTGAAATAAACCTAATTAAATTTAAGAAAACTACATTTTGCTATAACATAGGCAATTAATTAATATTAATTCTGAACATACATGAAGCAAGTTATATAACACCCAAATTCTTGACAAAAGGGTTAAATGAATTATAGGAGGACACAGACAGTAAAATTATACTGGTGGAGAATTTCAACTTACCCTTCTTAGAATTAGACAAATCTACCTATAAAATAAACAAAAAATAAACTAAGGAGATAGTTATAGAAAAGTTAGATCTGAGAGACAAAGAGAAAATGAACAAATTTAAAATGCCCAAGTATACATCAACATAAACCCTGAAAATCAAATGTGAAGTTAATAAAATTGAAAATAAAAAAATGGATTAAACTGAAGTGGTTTTCATGAAAATTAAGTTAAAAAACTAAATTATAAGCTAAACTGATTTTTAAAAAGAAGAAAAAACAAATGTTTTTGACAAAAAATGAAAATAATGTATACATGACAAATGAAGATGAAATTAAATATTACAAATTAGTTTGTCCAAAAGAAAATTTGATAAAGATTTTGGAGGATATGAAGAACAAGATGGTAAGCTTTACATTTTCTCCAACCCCCGTGATTCCTTAAGCCTTTTCAAAACAGAAATTATGCATCCAAAGCAGTATCAGTTCTTCCATGATCTGGGACACAAAGAATCCCCCCCCGCCCCCAAAAAGGGTTAAAAAAAACAGTAAATGATGCTCAATGATCCTGAACTCACTCAATACCACTTCTTCACCTACCATACTACAAGCAGACAGGCTGTATTAGCAGACCCAAGGACATGACTTTGGATTATACCCAAATCTTTTTCCCCCAGGGCCATGACTCAAATTCAAGCTTGCAGAAGTTTGTTTGAGGCTTTACAGTCATTTTGGCAACTGGAGTTTGAGAGCAAAAGCTTGTAGAGGCTGCAAATCAGAAACACTAGTGGTGCAAATTTATGAACTGGACGTGCTAAGAAAAGCAGAATCTCGAGTAAGTTACCAGGGAAAACAGGGTCTGAAATGCCCATTGAAGGACAGAAAACTAAGCAGCAGAGTGAGACAGGTCCCCAGGATGACACTCTGCTTGTAGGGGGTTATGCGCCACTACATCAATCCTGAGGGAAAGAGCACAGCACGGAGGTGAGGACAGTTCTGACCATCCAGAAGTCGATTCATGCCGAGACATAAGTTGGTGTACAATGAACTGTCCAGTACGGAAGGATGCTGAGGAAACCACAGAAAAAGAAAATGAATGATTATATATATAGATAGATAGATATCTATCTATCTATCTATATATCAAGGATTTGGGGGTAGGGGGAGATAAAAATTACTATATATATATATCTATAGGAAATGAATGATTATATATATATATATATATATATATATATATATATATATATATATATATATCTACATCAAGGACTTGGGGGGAGGGGGAGATAAAAATTACCAAAGATTTCAGAAAGAAGAAATCTCAAAGATTAAACATAATTAGATCCAACAACAAAGAAAAACAGTTGCAATAGAAGGAAATATAGCCTCCAGATCTATTAAACAATTTTAGATATCTATAAATAAATAATGAAAAAGAAACGATCCAACACTTGATGAGAAAAGTGAATTCTGTGAAATTTGAGAACACAGGCCCATGGTATGCTATTTCTGAGTGGTTTAAAAGTGAAATGAGAGTTGTGAGAGCATAATTTATGGACTATATAGAGAAAGTAATGAGCAGAAGAGAAAAAAAAAATAACCTACAATGGCAAGCATCACCAAAGAAACAAAAGAGAGGATAATAGATTGGGAATGTCAAGTACATAGAAGCAAAGGACAACCTAGAAGAAAAGACTTAAAAAAGGAAAAAAATGAAAACAGTCACATAATGTGCTCAGTATCCAACAAAAATATATGATCTTGAAGATAGGATACACTAAGACAAATTAAAGATCATAGATCTCCCAGAAGCATATGATAGGACAAAAGGCTCTAACATTATAATGAAGGAAATAATAATATCCAAGTCTCAGTGATTTTGTCTCCACCACATTCTGCTTAAGCTTTCCCTTTTTTCCAGAAACATTACAACTACTCTAAGTCAAATCTATATCATTCCTGTCCCACTCCCCCCTGAGTTATTGCTATATCCTCTTAATTATTCCCCCTGGTTCTCCCACTTTTGAATCTATCTTTCCTACAGATGCCAAATTTATTTCTAATCATATGAATCCCTTGTTTAATAAGCTCAAAAAAGTCTCTAGGGCTTCTAGAAAAAAATACAAACCATTTTATGTCATTTAAACTCCTGAAAAACCTGATGATACTTTAATCCATGTCATATACTCAGGCCTCCAACCATGCTAACCAAAAATTGTTCCACATAAATGATATGCCATCTCCATTCTCTAGGCCTTCGCTGTTACAGCTGTAACCACAAAATGTTGCATAGTAAGTGCTTAGTAAATTTTGTCGACTGATTCCAGAGATAGTTTATATCTTTAAAACTGATCAATTAAAATCATAGTTCACTGATAAACCTATGAGGAGAATAACATATTGTAAGTGTAAATATGTTGGTAGTAAGGAGTTGTGAAAGAAAAAATTGTAAAGATAATACTACAGAGATTTATAATAGGAAAAGCCTTTGGTTCTGTGTTGTATTAAAGCATAAAAGAGAATAAACAGATGGCTGATCCATTTTCTCTATTGGTACCCATTCACTTTCAAAACTTCTTATTGAAATAAAGAGTTTTGTAAAGAATGTTCTGTAGGATTGCATAACAACATACACAGTGTGGACACAGAGAAAGAATATGTTTGGATAGTCACATTTATTAGATAGAAAATCTTTATCTATAGAGCATCAGAGATATTGTGTCTTCACATAAAAAGATATTATTGTCTCATAATTCTAGTAGTTAGAATATATGTTTATGGTATATATTCATAAAGAAACCCTTTTTTAAAAAAAGTCTACTGTATGCAGAATACATTATCAATGATTATTATTAGTTTTTGTAATTCTTAAATATTATGATTTTTAGATCTAAATAAATCTGAAAAACTTTTCTACCTACACACTATATCCTATTTAAATTAGAAAATTGCTTTGGTCTGAGATCCTGCCAAATTCATAAATGCCTATAAGCTGATTTCTTATGTTAGTCACTTGCATAATTTGTCTGGACAGATGTTCACTCAGTGGGTAATAATGGGAAACAGGCAGATAGGGGATCAGATCATGGAATTCTTAAGGTTAATACATATTCTAGGATCTTATAAACATTTAAATCTCTTACATGTGCTAATATATAAGTTAATGATGAAAATGTCTTAATAATTTTAAACTAATTAAGAGGAAATCAGTGAATCTGATTCATTATTTGATATTTATCTGATATCTAGCTATCTGATAAATATTCACCAAATGTCTGCCATGTGCAAGGGTCTGTGCTGAACACTGGGAATACAAAAGAGGGACAAAAAATGCTCCCTCAAGAAGGTCTCGATCTACTTGGAAACATTATGTGCAATAAAGTAGATCTCTTTCTGTATGCATGTATATGTGGGTATATATGCATGCATATATACATGCATACACACATACACATATGTGTGTATGTAGGTATATGTGTATATATGTATCTGTGATTGCAGGATAATTTGGCAATAATTAATAGAGGGAGAGCCCTGAAATTCAACGAGATTAGTGAAGGCTTTCTGTGGAACGTTGGGATTTCAGTTGGGACTTAATGGAAACAAGAAAGGTCATTAATTAAATGAAGAGAGAGAGAATCCCATGTATGGGGGAGAGCCAGAGAAAATACCCAGAGGTGACAGAAAGAGTGCCTTGCTCATGAGACAGACAGGAGGTCAGAATCACTGGATTGAAAAATATATACTAAGAAGAAAGGTGTAAGGAAACCACCAGAAAGATGGGGGGCGGGGCTAAGTAATAAAGCTATTGACATGCTTAACAGTACATTTTGTATTTACTCCTGGTGACAAAAGAAAGTTACTGGAGGAGGGAGAGAGAGAGAGAATGGGGGAGGAGGAGCTGATTATAATTATATCTTAGAAAAATTACTTTAGTAGATGAATAAAAAACAGATTAGAGTGGGGAGAGGCAAGAGGAAGGCCAATCCATCAGCAGTCTATTGCAGTAATCAAGGTATGAGGCAAAGAGTACCTGAACTACAATGGTGACAGTATTAGAGGAGAGAAGGTGGCTTATTCTAGAGAAGCTGCAAAGATGCAATCAGCAAACTTTGGCAATAGTATGAATGTAAGAGTGAGATTTTTATGTTGAGGGACCAGAAGGATGGTGTTGCCCTTCATAGCAATAAGAAATTAAGAGAGAGATTTTAAGGGAAAGATGAGTTCTATTTTGAACATGGACTGTAACAATAATCTCCTTTTAAAAATTAAAAAAAAAATATGTCTCAGAAAACTGCTCAACGTCGCACTGCTAATAAAGTGGCATTGGACACAAGTTGTCTGATAAGTGTACTTCAAGTATAAAACATGACACCATACTTCCACTCCAACATGACACACATTTATTAAAGCACTATTAGCAAGTTCAGATCACTGTGAAGTGTTGGTTTGAAAAGATCAGAAGCAACATACATCAAAATCTCTATCAACTTCATCTAATGTCCTCTTTCTGTTACAGAAAACCTGTTACAAATTCCGTTGGTATTGCAGCAAACCAATAAGAAATGCTATTTCTTTTCTTCAATCTGTCAACACAGTTTTTTGCTTGTTTTGTTAACTGTGCACTTCAAATGGTATCAGTGACAATATACCAGGAGGTGTCAATATTTGTTTACCAGATTTTCTAGGTGGGGGCAGCAAGACATAAATATGAAAAATCTGCCAAAATATGCCTAAGGTCTTTGGGGCATGTAAGTGGTTCTAACATGAGAACTATATAATTAATCAATTGAAAGGCCATTGCTCTGTATTAAGAGTATTGTTATATTTGGAGTGAAGATATCTGGATTTGAATCAATCTCCAGCAATTACTATCACCTCTCACTTTGGACAAATCACTTAATCCGGTGAAGCTGAAGTGTTTCATCAATAAAATGAAAAATCCCTCTACCTTACAAGTTGTTGTCACAAACACAAGTTGTAAATTATAAAGAATAATCAAAATATGAGCTATTTCACTAATGGCAACTCTGTAATGAAGGAAAAATCCAACAATTTTTGGACACAAATTTGTTATACTGTATAGATCTGTGCATATTTGATATGCACACACATATAATATGTAAGTATACAGACAAATATATTTAACATTTGTGATGTTTTGAGAATTTAAAACTCTTCATAAATCTTAGTATGTGCATAAATTACAAATGTCAAAAGGGCTATAGGAAAACAGGTTCATTAATGCGTTGTTAGGAATGCTATGTACTGGTCCAGTTATTCTGGAAAGCAGTTTTGAATGATGTCTAAAAAGCTTTAGGAGTGTAATCCAGTGATATTAATGGTGCATACTCAAAATAAGAAAAAGACACATACGTACAAAAATATTTAGAGCAACTCTTTCCATGGTGGCAAGAATTTGAAACAGATAACTCCCATAAACTTGGGGAATGGCTAAACAATTCACAATATATGTATATAATGGAAATCTATTGTGCTGGAAAAGCAATAAAGGGGATTCTTTTAGGAGAAGAAAAGGAAGACTAGAATAAACTGATGAAAAATAAAGTGAGTAGAACCAAAAGAATAATTTATACAATACAATAATAATGTACAAAGAATCTTGAAAGACTTTGTATTAGCATGATGAAAACCATCTTAATTCCAGAGGATTCATGACTATATATATGATATCAATCTCCAGATAGATGATGAACATAGAATGAAGCACACTCACACACACACACACACACACACCAATATGCACATGTGAATGTAGTAAATATGTACATATATTCATACAAGTATTAATTGAATATAGATATATACAAATATATGACATTGACTTAACATGCATTTGTTATGAGCATTTTTTATCTTGCTTTATCAATTCGTGGAGAAGGTGGAGTAAAAGGGAGAGAAATCAGAACTGAAAAAAAATATTTTTTTTAAAGAAAACATCTCCGAGGTTACAAATATTCAAGATTCTGCAAGTGAGGTGCATGGACAGAAATCAAAAAAGGACATATATTAATTGAGAGTGACAATATGGCTAATTTTCAACCTGTTGAATTCTTTCCCCATGAGGAAATTGCTTGAAGACAGTTGAAATGCTTATACAAAGTTTAGAAGAAAGATCTCTCTTCAATACTGGATTTGGAAGCTATATTCACAGAGTTTGAAGCCGTAAGAGCTAACGAAATAGAAGAAAAGGAAGATAAAAGAGTTCCATGGGAAGATTCTTGGATAATACACTCCTCCCCTAGAAGAGATAAAGAACAACATGAAGAAACCGTTAAGAAAACAAGGAAGAAAGGAAAGGGAAGAATAAAAATATGAAAATATTGTGAATATTGTGTCTCTGAGCCCAAAGAAGAATTATCCCATACGGGCAGTGCTCAATTGTGTGAAAACCGAAGAAATATCATGAAGTTGAAAGCAGGGAAAAGACAGTTAACCAAGATGAAACTGAAAAAAAATAATTTTAAAAGTTCTTACTCCATATACATATATGTATATATATATACACATATATATATATACACATATATGTGTGTGTTGTGCATGCATGTGTATATGCACACATATTTATGAAGCTCTTTTATGGTGAAAAAACTCAGAAACTCATGGGATGCTCATCAATTGGGGAATGGCTAAACCACTTATGATATATGTCTATAATGAAATTCTATATTGTAAAAAGTAATTAACAGTACGGTTTTATAAAAAAAATAAAGACTTGCATAAACTGATATAAAATAAAGTGAGTAGAACCAGAAGAACAACATACACATACAACATACAATAGGCATATGGTATTTGAACACTTCACATAGTTTTAATCTATAAAGGGCAAATGCAGCTTATTTGAAAATTACAGTTCTTTAATTTTTTTCATAATAGTAGAATGACTTTTCACATTATTTCCAAGTCCCAACAGCTGCTAGGAAATGTTAATGAACACATTAGAGACAACTGAAAAAGGTCACTCAGAAACATGCCAGTCTTATACAGCAAGTGCTATGAAAGTGGGATATCACAAATGACAAAAGTGTTTAGGTTATTGAGTAATATCATAAATATGTCAGCATATCGGGAAATGATTCCCATGGCTTGAAGTATTCACGATCAAAAACTCTTAACATTTTGTGCCCACTGATAACCTGGAATTCAATCCTGACTCATTGACAGAGTTAACAAAATGTTGCAATTTAAGAATTGAGACTGCCTTGGAAAATCTCAAAATATAATACTTGGATTAAAGATAACACTGAAAATGTCGTGATAAAATGAAAGTAAAATACCTTTATCTAATTAAAATATTAATTACAGAACCATCAAAAATTAAAATATTTTATTTTTCCCTCAAAAAGGTCAATTTTTTAAAAGAGAGACAAAAATCATATAAAAGAAAGCAGTGTTCAGGTTTGTTTGATTTGGGTCTGTAAAACATTTTCTCATTCAATTAAAATGTATTGTCTGTTTTCTTATATCATACATTTCTATGAAAAATGGAATTTTGCAAGAAACCTCATGCTTTTTTTTTTACTTCTTTTCTGGGCCTAAATTCAAGAATATGCTATAAGTCCAAGTAAAAAGAGCTATAGATGTCTTCCCTGTAAAACAAAGGACAAATCTTGAGCTTTCAGATTCTGGTTAGAGATGAGGAGCTTCAAGCAGCAGTTGCAAAAGTTATTATATCACATGGAAGCAGGAAATATTGTTTGTTCTTTGCTATTTGGCTAATAGTGAGATGGCTACCAGAAATATGTATTCAATTAAACTTAGTAATCATTCATGAAAGAAGGCACCATTCCAGGTGGAGAATAAATACAAAAGTAAAACATGGGCCCTCAAGAAACTTTAATTTGTGCTACTGGAAGGAAAATCTGTGTGCACAGGGAAGTGAATACACCATAAATACAAAGTGATTTTGTGGAGAGGGAAACGCTAATAACTAAGGGGATCTTGAAGGACCTTATTTTAGAAGTGACATTTAAGTTGAGGCTTAAAAGACACTTAGGATTCCAAGAGCTGAAGATGAGGAAGGATACCATCCCAGGCATCATTAACGATTAGTTCAAAAGCAGGGAGTCAAGACATAGACTTTTACCGTTGAGGAACATCAAATAAATGACTTTGACTTGGGATTTGTCATAATTGTATTGTGTCTCTGCATTTGTGTATGCTTGCTTTTACTTTGATTTCTCCTGCTGAATTATGTGAAAGGATGCTGGCAGAGTGATAATTTTACATTATTTCAAAGTATTTTGGGCAAAAAAAATTGATTGTCAAAGCCACACATTCTTTCCTCTGAATGTGATACTAAAGAGTGCCTGAAAAAATTGATGATGCAATTCGTGGCTTTGCATATATTAAAAGATGAAAAGTTTTATGCTAATCACATTTAAATGAGCAATTATACCTATATAAAAGTAATGATGATTTTGTTGCTTCCGTACTTTCATTCCTCCAAGTGGAAATAACATAAAGTTTGAAAAGGTAAAATTGTGTTGCTAGGGAGTAGAGGTGTTTACAATCTTCAAAATGTTTTAGGGTGAATAAATATCTCCTTCAATCTCTTGCAACTGACATATTGTCTCTAATTTTCCTCCATGATTCCCTTCTTCTCTCCTGACTATATTTAATTCATGATTATTTAACAAAATGCATGAGAAAAAAATTAGTGACCTCTATCATCTTTCAAAGTGTTATTGCCTAAAAACATAATTTTCTAACTAAATAAACTTCTTAATCATAAGTTAAAGTACAACATTTTGTGAACAGGTAATATTAAAAGGAAACATGTTATTGGTTTCTTTTGTTTTTACATTACCCTGAACTACAAACATACAACTTCATTTTCTTGCCAAAAAATAAAAAGAAAAGAAAAGGAGCAGTTAGTCACAAGCAGTCAACATATCAATCAGGTCTGAAAACATATATATTATTCAATTTCCATAATTCACTCCCTTGTTGAAAAGAAAGGAGAAAACCATGTTTTCCCAACTTATCTACAGCATCGAACTTTGTCATCATCCAGTTTGTTACTCAGATAACACTATACAGCTTGTATTTAAACAAGAATATGCCATTTGGGTTGGGCATAAAAAAGAAGTAAAAATTTTGTTATTAATTACTTTCTACTGTAACCTCATCAAAACCAAATGTAACATTTATTAGATAAACATAGGGTCAAAAGTCTAGAAGCCAAAACAAATATGTGCATAAATGTTGCAGAGGAAAACCAGAGAATGTGAGTGGAGTAGATATGAAGAGGTTTCAGGGTACTGGGAACCCAAGAATGCCAACGCAGAGTTGCCTGGAATGAATTCACATACACCAGTCTTCTCTTAGTCAAGTAGTGAAACGTTTACAGTAATGCTTTAGCAAAAGGGGGCAAGAGTCCTTAGACTGCAAGCAAGTGAGGATGGTACTGGGGTTTATATGAAAAAGGGACAAGGGAAAGAAATTCCAGGTATGCGAATTAAGTAACCCTGGAGTTCAGATACCTTTGGGAGTTATGTACCGAAAACTGCAAAGAATCTTCAGGGACAACTTTGTTGATATCAGACATTTGAGGGAATTGTTAGAAGCATGGATCTTGGGAATCTAGCTCAAGGGAGGGTCCGTTAGTCAAACAGGGACAAAAATCCATGGACCAGGCATTACTGTGTCTGTTCTGATAAGAGAATGTGTTCTGCAACAAGAGAAACATTTCTCACAGAACAAGGGTCAACTGAAAAATTGGAAGGCTTCCTGAGGCATGACCTTAGGGCTGGGGCTCAAGCACCCCATCAAATAGACACCCTCAGCAACAAAAATTAGAAATGTTTGGTGCTCTACCTGGAAATATTTTCCAAAATGGTGTCACATAATCTTCCTAGAGCTGTGTGTCACATTTTAGCACTGGATATTCTCTAATTATTTTTCTCTGGAGTCTTTTGTTTCCTGAAGTATATTCCCATTTCCTCAAGAAGAGCAGATATTGTCTTATGCCTTTTTCCAATTTGAAAACCTCCCATAATTTGGAACTTATTACCTTGCAAGATAAAAAAAAAATTATTATTATATTGTATAGCTCTAATGTCTAAGAAGTATTTTTTCTTGTTTTGATTTAAAATTGGCTTCTCCTTGGCTTCTATCATTATTCCTATTTCTATGTTGGTTCAAAGTAAACTTGGAAGTTATGGAGGTAAAAAATCTTTTGCATATTTTGTAATTATTTAAGATACATTGGAAGATAGGTCATCTCATTCTTTACTTATTTAAGATACACTAGAACATATGACAAATAGTTTATGTTTAAGTTAAAGTTGTTAGTGATAAAGTTAGTCTGTTATTATGCGGAAGGAAGGACAACATTGTGTTCTGAGTGATGGACCTGGGGTGGAGAACAGTAGAGTGAAAAAGAGAGGAGTGAGAATACTATGTTATAAAAATGAATCATTAGGCATGTGCAGGGTAATGTTGGGAGCCTTGGAATCTCTGTGTTTTGTGTCATAGCATATGATACTACAAAGATAATCAGTGTTGTTTTAGAGATAAGACATTGCTTATTATGTCCTGAGTATTGTGTTAAGGGCTGGGAATATCAAGAAAAACAAAAACAGTGTTTCTGAACTTAACATGCTCAGATTCCATTGAGAAAAACAGTATATAAATACTTACATAAATGCATGGTCCCTAGAGAGTAGATAGAATTTAATCTCTGAGGAAAAGCATTATAAGCTGGAAGGAAATCAGGGAAGCTAAGAACCAGAGGTAAGCATGTGAGGGACATCAAGGGCAAAGGCACAGAGATGGAAGATGAAGCCTTGGAGAGACCTAAAAGGAGAAGAAAGAGTGTTTGGGGGCATAGCAAGATTTAGACCTGATACATAAAACAGTAAATTTAGTCTCTGACAACGTTTCATATACTCAAAACCATCTTTCACATCTCCCTTTAGTATTCTCTTTTCTAATCCCTTCCTATGATATTCAACATTGAAGACTCAGAGGAGATACTGAAAGTGTTGGAAATGGAGGGGTGAAAGGAAAAGAAAGGAACTCAGAATGTGTTCACCAGATCACGTACATCCTGTAGCATCCACTGTATTGCTTACCAGCTGATATTCAGCAAATGTTGAAGTGTTTGCTTCTTCTGATGAATTTGATGATGGTGATCATGATGGACTGCTCATTTTGATATACAACTTCTTTCATGAGAGAATTTTATGGAATTTTAAAATGAAGCAACCAATAATGTGGCTTCAAAATTAGTGGTTTCTCACTCATTTATCAACAGTATAATGTACTTTCAGGTAAAATACATAATTTCCTGGGACTGCCTGGGTAAAGTTTTAGAGTTATATAATAAAGAAGTACACTTTTGGAATTTGGGCATTCCATCCAAGCCGAGAGATGCTCTTTCTTTTTCTTTTCCTTTTTTTTTTAATTACACACATTTATTTAGATTCCAGTTAAGTACAGCCATTATTAACAAGATAATTACAGTCAGCAACAGAGGCAGTGAGTATACATATAGGGGAAAAATCATCCCCTCTTGGGGTTCAGATGTGTCATTAGATAAGAGGAACTCTGATAAGCCATGCATCACCTGAGTAGAACAGGAGGGTGAAGCGGAGCTTTTGCAGCACCTGGGGCAGGCTCTTGCCTTGAGTGGGAAGAACAAGGCAGGGCTGAGCCTCCCTAATTGAAAGTACAAGGAAGGATGCTGCCTTCAAAATGTAACATTTTTTTAGGGAGGAAGTCAGAGGCCACTGAGTTGATCACAGGGTACACAGCACAGAGGATGAGCCAAGGGTACAAGTAATGGGATGAGGGGGATGAGGCCCACTTTAGCTGAAAAGTCACCATTCTGAGAATCAAATCTATTTCCTCACCCCACTCCCTCTACCTTTCCTCAGGACAATATTTAGTTACCTAAATACAACCTAGAAGGTAGTCAGGTTGAATTATGCTTACCACACTCCTACTCCAACTTTCCCATGGAATAAGAATGAGTACTGAGTCATTAGATTAGACATCCCATGTCTTCAAATTTGGTTTAAGCTGAAAAAAAGCTTTATGTCACTTTTCTCAAATAAAAGAGTCAAGAATAACTTCCATAGAAGTTATTGTTTGTCCTGGTCATAAAGTGGACACTAGATCTTTGGGTGTATGTGGGTATGAGGCAGCAACTCAATAGTTCTTAAGCTTCTGGGATAGCCATAGAGACCCCGTTTCCACAGGCAGGAGGAGCAAAGACAAGGCTCAATTGTTTTCCAGGAACTCAGATGATTTACTTCAAAAAATGGGAGATGTCATTAGCATTACAGCATTCCATCTTCTTCACATCTTAATAGTCTGTATTTACTAGTAGCTGTGGTCAAAAAAAAAAAAAGATTAACCACCTGATGAGTAGCCTTGTGGTCATGAACCCCTCTCTTTACTTACATTGATTGGTTATCAGAGTGAGTCCATATCACCAATATCACCAATGAAGCACTGGAAGACTTTTCTGCTAACTCAAACATCCATGAAGGTCAAAGAAATACGTTATAGGACCCACATGCTGAAGGAATTGGGTTCAGCTTCCTGTGATGCTAGCGTCCTAATGTAGACTGATGCTTTAGGGCCAAAGCCTCCATGGCCTTGGTGCTCCTCGACCCCAAGGAGGCCTTCAGGCAGGGAGCTCTGGGTCAGAAAGGAAGGGCAGAGGATGACCCTCTGGATCTGAACCAAGCCAGGCCAAGGAGCGCTATCCTGCAGCTCAGATAGGTAATGAACACCCGAACCGATCGGCAGACAGACCTCCAAGACTTCCTTTTCCTCCTCCCACCAGCAGAGTGACTCTCTCTTTTATATCTCAATTACCCTTGTGCAAAAACCTTGCCCTGTGAATGCTTGAGGAAGAGGAGGAGGAAGGCATGAATGATCAAATGTAGCAACAAAATGGTGCTCTCAGCTTACAGAAAAGGGAGGAGAAATTAAATGAATGGAAAAACCTAGTTACACTTTAGTTTCCCCCTTGACAAGTTTATTAGAATTATGAGTCTTAAAACTATCAGTTTTTCTAACAATTTAGCTCAGATCTTGGCCAGAGAAAGTTACCTTTGTGACAAAATTCAAACTATAACCCTTCCTGCTTCTCTTTATACAAAGAGCAAGCATCGTTGATTTCTGTTGTAGCCCCAACTCACAAATGAAGGAAATAGATACCTTTGAAAATAATTAGCATTAATTCTTTTAACCAATGGATTCACTTTGATACCAATTAATAAAACAAGCCAGCAGATTCAAGGAAAAAAAGGAGAATTGATGGATTTAACACTATAATGGAAAGAAAAGCAAAAGGAGAAAGTTTACTAACAGTTGGAAACTCCCTCTTCCCTGATGACAATTGTTCTGCTTAGTCTCATGATATAAGGATGGAGGGAGCTGAGTCAATCATCACCCATCTCCTCCAAAGCATGTATCATCTGGTCCACATTCTGTATCAAGGATCCTAGTACTACTTCTGTGAATTTCTGTGTTTTTTCTGGGATAAGACAGAAATTATCTGCTTCATACTACATTTCCCAAGAAATCATGAAACTAGACAGACTTTGAACAACTTTTCTATGCTTTTAAGAGTTCTGTTTCAGAGATCACTACAGATATATACATCTAATTTGGGGATTTCAGGCAAGGGTACCATTTTTCTCTAGTCAAAAAAAAAAAAAAAGATTACTTTCACCCTTTCCCGACATGAATTGAGAAAGATTATCTTTTTTAGGGACTATTGGGCAAGTATTGACAAATCAAGGCCCTTGCATGGAACCTCCAAATAATGATGTGGATCAGACTATTAATAGTCTTGTCATTTATTTTATTAAAAGATACTAGACAAAGTATGTCACCTACTTGAACTTCCAAGAGCAGAGGGATCAGTAAATGCTATACTCCTCCCCTTGTTGACATCAAAAGACCCATAAATTATTTTCTCAAGAGAAATCCTGGCACAGTGGCATCAGCCAAAGGGGAAAATAATTTCTTAACCTGTGAGACTAGGAAAACAGCAAAGGGGGTCCCTTTTGCTGCAGCTGAAGGAGATCAGTACAGGACTGGTGTTGGCCCAGACAGACTCACCTAAGCAAATTAGAAGGAAATCCTGAGCCCCAGGGTGGTAAAGCCTGCAATAGCCAACACCAGGACACCAGGTGAGCCTCAGCACACTAGGGGAACTGGAAAGACAGTAGTGCAGATGGGTTTACCAACCTCTGAGTGTGCCTATGCTCTAGCTCAGCAGAGGAGATTTCCTGAGACTAGACCAGACCTCCTCCACAATTAACACAGTTAGTTCTAGGATAACTCTGTGGAAACCCAGAAATATTTCATCTGGCCTCTGCTTTCTCATACCAGTCAGCTCAGCACGAAGCAACATGCAACATTTTAGCTGCCAGGTGAAAAAAATAGAGGCCACAACATACAAAGCCTGAAGTTCAAGGCATGAGGGCTGTGGGAGAGTCTCTTGTGTCCCAGAAGCAGAGATCTACTTTAAAAGTCAGAAAAGTCAGGTGATCATCATGAGCAAGAAGCAAAGCAGAAAAGACCATAGAATTTTTCTATGAGGACAAGGACCAAAACATGAATACCAAAGAGGTCAGCATTAAGACTGTAGTCCCATCTGAAACTTCAGAAGCGAATATGAATTGGACTCAAGCCCAAAGAACATTATTGGAAGACATCAAGAATGATTTTAAAAGCCAAATTATAGAAGAAAAAATGGCCAACGATTTTGAAATTATGAAAAAAGAAATCAGAAGTATTTAAAAGGAAAACTGGGCATATGGAAAATGAAGTACAAAACCTAACTGGAGAAAATAACTCTTAAAAGGAACAGTTGGAAGATGGGGAGGGGAAGAGCCAAGATGGTGAAGACGGACCCACCTCTAGAAGCTCTCATCTTACAGCCCATGAAGTGCCTGTAAAAATGACTCTAAACAATTTCTAGAGAAGCAGAAGCCACAAAAGGACAGAGTGGAAGAGATATGGAAGGTCAACAGGAAGGGTTTATCATGCCAGAGATGGAGCAGAGCCTAGAACAGTGAAGGATGTACCACGGTAAGGACAGGACTGGAGCTGTTTTCAAGGCACAACCAGCAACAGCTGCAGGTCCCAGACTCCACAACTCACAATAAACAAACACAGCTTCAAAGGACAGTGAGAAAACTCTCACTTGGATGAGAAAGGAACACAGCGCTGGAACACCAGCCCCAGGCAGCAGCAGCTTCTGTTATTGGAGCCTTTGCCTAAAGCCTGTGGGGAAATTGAACAGTTGATCTGAATCTAAGCCCTGACTGGGTGCCCTGGGATGAGGAGTGCCAGCTGGTTTGGTGGTGATGGTAGATACCCTGGAGAGGGAATTTTGTTCACAGACCAGTGCATAGGTCAGAAGAGGAATAAACTCATCTCCCTTGATTGTTCCTTGGAGGAACTAAGAACTTACAGGTCCCCAGAGTATACCCACTCCTTGACAAAGAACTAAAAAGGAAAGCAACTGGCTGGGAAAATGTGCAAGAAAGGGTAAAAAAAAAAAAGACAATAGATGGTTACTTTCTTGATAAACAGGTATTTCTTCCATCCTTTCAGATGAGTAGGGACAATGCATACCATGAGAGGAAGACCTAAAAGTCAAAACTTCTGCATCCAAAACCACCAAAATAAATATGCAATAGTCTCAGGCCATGGAAGAGCTTGAAAAGGGTTTTGAACATCAAGTAAGAGAGGGGAAGGAACAACTGGGAAGAGAAATGAGAGCAATGCAAGAAAATCATGAAAAGTCAGTCAACAGCTTGCTAAAGAAGACCCCAAAAGTGCTGAAGAAATTGACATTTTAAAAAAAATTAACTAATTCAAATGGCCAAAGAGGCCCAAAAAGCCAATGAGGAGAAGAATGTATTAACATACAGAATTAGTCAAACAGAAAAAAGAGGTTCAAAAGTTCACTAAAGAAAATAGTTCTTTAAAAATTGGAATGAGGCACATGGAGGCTAATGACATTATGAGAAATTTTTTAAAAAATTACAAAACAAAACCAAAAGAATGAAAAAAATAGAAGATAATATGAAATATCTCATTCAAAAAACAACTCACCTGGAAAATAGATCCAGGAGAGACAATTTAAACATTATGGGACTATCTGAAAGGCATGATCAAAAAAAGAGCCTAGACATCATCCTTCATGAAGTTACCAAGGAAAATTGCCTTGATATTCTGGAACCAGAGGGTAAAATAAATATTGAAAGAATTCACCAATCACCTAACCTCCTAGGAATATTGTAGTAAGATTCCAGAGTTCCCCGGTCTTGGAGAAAATATGGCAAACATCAAGAAAGAAACAATTCGAGTATTGTGGAAATGCAATCAGGATAACATAGGATCTGGAAGGTTCTACATTAAAGAATTGAAGATTTGGAATATGATATTCCAGAAGTCAAAGGAACTAGGATTGAAACCAAGAATCACCTACCTAGCAAAACTGAGTATAATACTTCAGGGGAAAAATGATCATTCAATGAAATAGAGGACTTTCAATCACTCTTGATGAAAAGATCAAAGCTGAATAGAAAATTTCACTTTCAAGCATAAGAATCAAGAGAAGTATGAGAAGGTGAACAGGACAGAGAAATCATAAGTGTCTTACTGAAGCTGAACTGTTTACATCCCTACATGGAAAGATAATATTTATAACTATTGACACTTTTCTTAGTTTGTGGGTAGTTGGAGAGATTATACATGCACACACACAAACACACACATGCACACACACATGTATACATAGAAGTAAACACTTTTGGGGAGGAATAAGGTCAAAAGAGAGAATAGAATAAATGGAGAGGCAGGATGAGATAGAGGGAAATATAGGTTGTATTTCATAACATGATTATTATGGAAGTCTTTAGTAAAACTACACACACATAGTATGTATTGAATTGCTTGCCTTCTCAGTGGGGATAGGTGGGGAGGGAGGAATGGAGAGAAGTTAGAACTTAAAGTTTTAGGAGCAAGTGTTGAGAATTGTTTTGGCATGTAACTGGGAAATAGGCAATATAGATAATAGGGTATAGATGTCAATCTTGCCCTACAAGGAAAGAGAGAAGATGGACATAAGGGAATGGAGGAGTGTGAGAGAAGGGAGGGAAAATTGGGGACGGAGTAATCAGAATGCATGGTGTTTTGGGGTGGGGGAGTGGACAGATGGGGAGAAAATTTGAAACTCAAAATTTTTTGGAAATGAATGTTGAAAACAAAAAAAATAAATAAATACATTAAAAACAAACAAAAAAGGGAACAATTATACAGATGAAAAAGTAGATGCAAAAGGTAACTGAAGAAAACTATTTGATAATAATTGGAATCAGGCAAGTAGAAGCTAACGATTTTATGGAACATCAAGAATCAGTCAAACAGAATCTAAAGAAAGAAAAGGTAAAAGAAAATGTAATATAATTAATTGGAAAAACAACTGAACTTGAAAATAGATACAGGACAGAAAACCTAAGAATTGTTAGTCTAAAAGAAAGCCATGATGAAAAAAAAGAGCCTGGACAATATCTTCCAAGAAATCATTAAGGAAAACTTCCTGGAAGTCCTCAATCCAGAGGGCAAAATAGTCTTTGAAAGCATACACTGTTCACCTTCTGAAAGGGATACCAAACTAAAAACATCAAGAAATATTGTTGCTAAATTCCAGAATTCTCAAGTGAAGGAGAAAATACTGCAGGCAGCCAGAAAGGAACCATTCAAATATTGAAGAGCTACAGCCAGGATCACACAGGACCTGGCAGCATCTTTATAAAAGATTGAAGGAATTGGAATAGGGTATTCAATAAGGTGAATAAACTGGGATTATAACCAAGGATTAATTACAAATGAATAATATTTCATACAAGGAGGTGGACACTCAATGAAATAAGAGATTTCCAGACCTTCCTGATGAAAAGACCCAAGTTCATTTGAAAACTGGATCTTCAAACACAAGTCTCAAGAGAGGCATAAAAAGACAAACAGAGGAAAGAAAACTTGGTATTCAATATGGGAAAACTGTTTACAGCCCTATAAGGGAAGAATATAATTGTTAATTTTTTTTTTTAGATTTATTTATTTATTTATTTTATTTAACTTTTTACATTCATTTTCACAAAATTTTGTGTTCCAAATTTTCTCCCCTATTAACCCCTCCCCCCACCCCAATACCCCAAGCAATCTAATTTTCCCTATCTCCAATCTGCCCTCTCTTCTGTCATCCCTCCCTTCTCTTGTCTATATCTTCTCTTTTCTCCTGTAGGGCCAGATGACTTTCTATTCCTCATTAACTGTATGTCTTCTTTCCTAGTAGCAACAGCAATACTAAACAGTTGTTCCTAAAACTATGAGTTCTAAATTCTCCCCATCCCTCCCTCCCCACCCATTCCCTTTGGGAAGGCAGTCAACTCAATATAGGCCATATCTGTGTAATTTTGCAAATGTCTTCTCTGATAGTCGTGTTGTGTAAGACTAACTGAATTACCCTCCATCCTACCCTGCCCCTCATTGTTTCTCTTCTGTCTTTTGATCCTGTCCCTCCCCAAGAGTGTTGACTTCAAATTGCTCCCTCCTCCCTTTGCCCTCCCTTCCATCATAACCCCGCTTGCTTATCTCCTTCTCCCCCACTTTCCTATACTGTAAGATAGGTTTTCATACCAAAATGAGTGTGCATTTTATTCCTTCCTTTAGTCAAATGTGATGAGGGTAAACTAATTTTCTTTTTCTCAGCTCTCCTCTTTTTCCCTCCACTAAGAAGTCTCCTACTTGCCTCTTAAATGACATATAATTACCCCATTCCATTTCACCCTCTTTCCTCCCAGTACATTTCTCTCTCACCATTTACCTTAATTTCTTTTAAGATATGGTCCCATCCTATTCAATTCACTCTGTGCTCTCTGTCTCTTTATGTGTGTGCATGTGTGTATATGTGTGTGCGTGCATGCATGTACATGTGTGTGTGTGGTCCCACCAACTACCCAGATACTGAAAAGTTTTAAGAGTTACAAATATTGTCTTTCCATGTAGGAATGTAAACAGTTCACTACTGGTAAGTCCCTTAACACTTCCCTTTGCTGTTTACTTTTTCATGGTTCTTCTCATTCTTGTGTTTGAAAGTCAAATTTTCTTTTCAGCTCTGGTCTTTTCATCAAGAATGATTGAAAGTCCTCTGTTTCACTGAAAGACCATATTTCCCCTTGAAGTATTATACTCAGTTTAGCTGGGTAAGTGATTCTTGGTTTGAGTCCTAGTTCCTTTGACTTCTGGAATATCCTAGTCCACGCCCTTCGATCCCTTAATGTAGAAGCTGCTAGATCTTGAGTTATACTGATTGTATTTCCACAGTACTGGAATGGTTTCTTTCTAGCTGCTTGCAAGATTTTCTCCTTGACCTGGGAGTTCTGGAATTTGGCCACAATGTTCCTAGGAGTTTCTCTTTTTGGATCTCTTTCAGGTGGTGATCGATGGATTCTTTCAATACTTATTTTGCCCTCTGGTTGTAGAATGTCAGGGCAGTTTTCCGTGATAATTTCATGGAAGATGATATCTAGGCTCTTTTTTTGATCATGACTTTCAGGTAGTCCCATAATTTTTAAATTGTCTCTCCTGGATCTATTTTCCAGGTTAGTTGTTTTTCCCATGAGATTTCACATTCTCTGCCATTTTTTCATTGTTTTGGTTTTGTTTTGTGATTTCTTGGTTTCTCGTAAAGTCATTAGACTCCATCTGTTCCATTCTAATTTTGAGAGAACTATTAAATTCAGTGAGCTTTTGAACCTCTTTTTCCATTTGGCTCATTCTGCTTTTGAAAGCATTCTTCTCCTCATTGGCTTTTTGAACCTCTTTTGCCAATTGAGTGAGCCTATTCTTCAAGGTGTTATTTTCTTCAGCATTTTTTTGGGTCTCCTTAACCAAGTATTGACCCGTTTTTCATACTTTTCTTGCATCTCTCTCATTTCTCTTCCCAGTTTTTCCTCCACCTGTCTAACTTGTTTTTCAAAATCCTTTTTGAGCTCTTCCAAGGCCTGAGCCCACCCGACATCCCCCTGGGATGTATGAGGTGCTGAGGCCCCACCCTCCATGTCTTTCCCTGATGGCAAGAATATTTCCTCGTCATCGTCATCAGGTCCGAAAGTGGGGATCATTTGCATTTGTTGGAAAAAACTCTCTATAGTCTTATTTTTCTTCCCTTTTCTAGGCATTTTCCCAGCTAGTTACTTGAGTTCTGACATTCCTGTCCACCCCCTCCTAGATCCACCCTGGTAGTGCTTGGGATCTGAGATTCAAATGGGCTTTCCCCACTGCTAATCAATGTGAGCTTAAGTTCTGGTGCTGGGGTGGGGGCCGGACTGCCTCCCAGGCTCAGCTCCCTCAGGGGCTTTATGCAGAGGCCTTCAGTAGTGGAGCAGGGTGGGACAGGGCCATCTCCCAGGCTCAGCTCCCTCAGGTTGTTTTTGCAGAGACTTTCAGTAATAAAGATCCTGCCTGCTGCTGGGGGAGTCCCGGGGCCACCACCACTGCCACCTCAGCCGCCGCCCACACCTCTGCCTTCACTGCTTCCTGCCCCCGTCTCTTCTGCCGCCGCTTCCTCCCAAGGGGGCCCGAGTCACGGAGACACCCCACTCCCCTCAGCCAGCCAGCCGTCTCTCTCACTGACCTGTAGCTTCTGTGGGTGGAGGGACCCTCCCGGCTGCCGGAGCTTCCGTCCCTGAAGCCTGCTCGGATCAGCTTCTCTGGAGCCGCGGCCAGGGCAGCTCTGGGGCAGGGTCCACTTTCCGGGGCACAACGGACCCTGGGGACGGGTCTCCAGGGCTCCCTGGAACGAAAATCTCTTCCACTCCGTTTCTGTACCCCTTTCAGTGGTCCAGAAGTTATGGGGGTCTCTTTTTAAATTAATTCTATGGGCTGTGGTTTTGGAGCTCATAAACATGCATCCTTCTACTCTGCCATCTTGGCTCCGCCCCCCATAATTGTTAATTTTGAGAAGTATATATTTATCATGATGTATAATAGGGATATACCTAATTAGAGGTAGCGTCTATGAAGTAAATGATGTGAAGTTAAAAATTAAGTGTACAAAGGGGTTGTAAAGGGGGATGTGAAAAGGAAGTGGAAGAAAGTGGTAAAATACATCACAAGAAGAGGCACAAAAATATATTGTAGTAGAATGAATGAGGGGAGGGAGATGAAAATTGTTTTAGATTTACTGTGATCTGATTTGGTTGAAAGAGGGAACAACAAATTCAGTTAACTATGGAAATATAACTAGCTCTGTAGGCAGAAGGGGGGAAGAAGGAAAGAAAAGGGAAGGGAGGCTAAAAGGAAGGGAAGAAGTAGTAAGGTAAAAGGGGAGTAAATGGGGGGGCATAGAATGAAGGAAGGAAAGACTGAGGAAGGCAGTGGTCAAAAATGAAAGCACTTTTGTGGAAGGGAAGGAAGAACTGAAAGCACAAATGGAAGGGAAGAGGATGGAGAGAAAGACACAGATAGGAATTATAACTGTGAATATGAATGAGATGAACTCTCCCATGAAACGGAGATGGATAACAGAATGGACTGCAAAACATAATCCAACAGTATGTTGTTTAGAAGAAACACATTTGAAACTGGGAGATACACATAGTGTTAAGGTACAAGTTTTTTAGCAGAATATATTGTGCTTGAGGTGATGTAAAAAAAGAAAGGATAGCAATCTTAATCTCAGACAAAACCAAAGCAGAAATAAATGTATTCAAAGGAGATAAGAAAGAAAATTATATCCCATGAAAAGGTACCACAGAGAACATAGCAATATCTTTACTAAACATATATGCTCCAAGTGGCATAGAATCAAAATTCTTAGAGGACAAGTTAAGGGAGTTACAGGAAGAAATAGATAGCATAACTATACTAGTGGGGGACCCCAACCTCTCCCTCTCTGAACTTGATAAATCTAATCTCAAAATAAACAAGAAAGAAATTAAACAGGTAAATGAAACTCTGGATAATGTACACATGATAGATATCTGCAGACAATTGAATGGGGATAGAAAGGAATACACCTTTCTCAACAGTACGTGGTACACATACAAAAATTGACCATGTACTAAGGCATAAAATCCTCACAATCCAATGCAAAAGGGCAGAGATAGTCAATGCATCATTCTTAGATGGTAATGCAATAAAAAGTGTATATACTAAAAGGTCATGGGGTTATAAGCCAAAAAGTAATTGGAAACTAAGCGATCTAATCCTAAAGAGTGAGTGAGTTAAATAATAAATCATAGAAACTATCAACAACTTCATTCAAGAGAATGACAATAATGAGACAAGCTACAAAATCTTATGGAATGCTGCAAAAGCAGTTCTTTAGGGGAGTTTTATCTTTGTATACCTACATGAATAAAGTGGAAAAAGAGGAGATCAATGAATGGCCATGCAGCTGAAAAAGTACAAAAAAGAACAAACTGAAAATCCCCAAGGAAATACAAAATTATAATTACTGAGAATGAAAAGAGAAGTTAATAAAATGAAAATGAAGAAAACTGTTGAATAAATAAAACTGAGTTTGTGTTATGAAATCCTATAAAATTGATATACTTTTTGTAAATTTGATTAAAAAAAAAGAAAACCAAATTATTTGTATCAGAAAAGAAAAAGATGGACTAACCTTCAATGAGGAGGAAATTGAAACAATAATTAGAAACTACTTTGCCCAACTGTATGTCCATAAATTCGACAATCTAAATGAGATGGATGATTATTAAAAAAAAAATACAAATTGCCCAGATTAACAAAAGAGGAAGTTGAATGCTTAACTCCATCTCAGAAAAGAAATTGAAAAAGTTGTCATTGAACTCCCTAGGAAAAATTCTCCAGGGCTAGATGGATTTACAAGTGACTTCTATCAAACATTTAAACAAAAATTAATTCCAATATTATATAAACTATTTGGGAAAATTAAGGAAGGAGTTCTACCAAATTCTTTTTAAGATGCAAATATTGCTTTGATACTGAAACCAGAAAGAGCCAAAACAGAGGAAGAAAATTATACACCAAATTCTCTAATGAATATAGATACAAAAATTTTAATTAGGACATTAGCAAAAAGTATATAACAACTTATCCTAAGAATTATATAATATGATGAGGTAGAATTTATACAAGGAATGCAGTCATGGTTCAATATTAGTAAAATTATTAACATTATTGATCATATCAACAACAAAACTAATAGAAACCACAAGATTATCTCAATAGATGCAGAAAAAGCTTTTGACAAAATACAACACCCATTCCTATTGAAAACACTAGAGAGCATAGGAATAAATAGAACTTTCCATAAAATAATAAGCAATGTCTACCTAAAACCATCAGCAAGCATTATATTCAATGTGGAGAAGCTAGATGCGTTTTCAATAACATCAGGAGTTAAACAAAGGAGTGCATTATCACCACTGTTATTTTGTATGGTAGTAGAAATATTAGCTGTAATAATAAGAGAAGAAAAAGTAATTGAAGGAATTAGAACAGGAAAAGATGAAACTAAGTTATCACATTTCTCAGATGATTTGATGATCTACTTAGAGAATCCCAGAGAATCAAGTAAAAGCCTACTTGAAATAATGAACAAGGGTGCCAAATTGCAGGTTACAAAATAAACCCACATAAATTATCTCCATTTCTATATATTACTAACAAAAGTCCAACAGCAATAGAAAGAAAATCCCATTTCAAACTAGTGTAGACATTATAGAATATCTGGGAGTCTATTGGCCAAAACAAAACCAGGGATTATGTGAACACAATTACAAAACACTTTTCATACAAATAAAGTCAGATCTAAGTAAGTGGAAAAACATAAGTTGCCATGGCTAGGCTGAGACAATATAAAAACAAAATGACAATTCTTCCTAAATTAATTTACTTATTCTGTGACATAGCAATCAAACTACTAGATAACTATTTTCTAGAGCTAGAAAAAAGAATATCAAAATTCATCTGGAAGAAAGAACAAAAGGTCCAGAATATCAAGTGAACTCATGAAAAAAAAATGGTTGGGATGGTGGCCTATCAGATTTCAAATTATACTGTAAAGCAGCAATCATCAAAACCACTTGATGCTGGCTAAGAAAACGGGGGGCAGACCACTGGAGTAGGTTAGATACTCAAGACACAGTAGTCTATGAATATAGCAGTTTACAGTTTCATAAACCCAAGGACCCTAACTTCTAGGATAAGAACTCACTGTTCAACAAATTGCTGGGAAAACTATATAACATTGTGGGAGAAACTCATCATATACCAATGTCTGTCATCATACACAAGAGTAAAGTGCAAATGGATACATTACCTAGCTAAAAACATTGATACTATAAACAAATTAGGGCAGCTAGAAATAGTGTGTTAGTCAGATTTATGGAGAATGGAGGAATTTTCGACTAAACAAGAGATAGAAAACATTATGAAGTGCAAAATGCGTAATTTTGATTACATTTAATTGAAAAGTTTTCACACAAATAAACCCAATGCAACCAAGATTAGAAGGGAAGCAGAAAACAGGGAAAGAATTTTTTTCAGCTAGTGCCTGTGATAAAGACCTCATTTCTAAAATATATAGAGGACTGTGTCAAATGTACAAGAATGCAAGTCATTCCCCAATTAATAAATGATCAAAGGATATGAACAGGCAGTTTTCAGAGGAATAAATTAAAGTTATCTGTGATTACATGAAAAAATGCTCTAAATGACTACTGATAAGAGAGATACAAATCAAAACAACTCTGAGATACCCCATCACACCTATCAGATTAATTAACAAAACAGGAAGATGATAAATGTTGGAGATGTGGGAGAGCTGAAACACCAATTCATTTTTGATGGAGCTGTGAGCTGATCCAATCGTTCTAGTGAGTAATTTGGAGCTATGCCCAAAGGGCATAGTCTTTCACCTAGCAATATCACTTCTTGGACTGTATCCCTAAGAGAGAATTGAAACGAGAAAGGGTCGCACATGTAGAAAAATATTTATAGCTGCTCTCTTTGCTGTCGACAAAAACTGGAAATCAATGAGATGCCCATCAGTTGGGAAATGGCCGAATAAATTGTGGTATGTGAATACAATGGAATACTATTTTGCTTTATGAGATGATGAACAGAAAGACTTCAGAGAGGCCAGGAAATCCTTATATAAAGCGATACTGAGTGAAAGGAGCAGAACCAAGAGAACTATATACACAGTAACAAACACAGTGTGTGAGGAATTTTTCTGGTAGATTTAATCCTTCATAGCAATACAAAGACCTAAAAAATTCCCCGTGGACTTTTGAGGCAAAAGGCCTTCCACATCCCAGAATGGAGCTGACCGTTTTCTATTTTATGTTTTGTTTTACTTTTTTCCTATGATTTCTCCCATTCATTTTAATTCTTCTATTCAACATGAATATGTTAAAATTATAGTTAATGGAAATACATATGTAGAGCCTATATAGGATTGCAGACTCTCTCAAGAAGTGAGTGGAAAGGGAGTGAGAGAGTCAAAAAAATCTAAGATATATGAAAGTGATTATAGAACACTTAAGACAAACGAAATAATTTTTAAAAAGAAAAGAAAAGCAACTTTGAAAAAAACATGCTAGACAATATATTTTCTTTTATTTTTCTTTACTTCCAACACTTAACAAAGTTTCTTTTCTTGACAATTAGACAAAGTCTTGAGTACATGTGCTAAAAAAAAAAAAATTCTGACTTTCATCTTTTTTTTCTTCAAACTTTTCAACCATGGGTTCTCAAAGATTTATCATATAGGCATCTGTGTATGTATATGTATGTAGGTATGGATATACACATATTGTCTTCTTTTTCTGAATTATATTAGCTAAAATGAGGATTAGAGAAACCACCTGTAAGCTCTGGATTTTATTTCATTTTACTGAAAAAGATTATTCCGTTTAACATTCTCTTCTTCAATTGATTTAACATTTCATGTAGCCATTCCTCAATGGAGAATTGTTTACTTGATTGTTAGGCTTCATCTCTTAAAAACAAACTCACAGAGAAAAACAAAACACAACAAAACAAACAATTTTCCAGTAAATTGGTATACATTCATTTGATATTTATTTGTCACTTGCAAAAAGTTTTTCTTTAGGCAAAATGTCATTTACATTATTTTGTAATATCTTGCCTAATTTTCTGGTGCACTAAAATTTTATTTAAAATAGAATAAACTTTGATCTCTCAAATCTTGTCTGTAATGAAGATTTAAGTAAACCGTTTGATCAGATCTTGACGATTTGAAATCGACTTTGAAAAGTTGTCAAGATTTGGAGAGTTGCGCTGAAAATTTTATGCACACATCAGTAAGTTCCTCTTGCACCAAGAAGGTCTGTTTAAAATGATTTTTTAAAAAGAGAATAAACCCTTGAACCCACCCTCTCTGTAGAATTGGGGATTTGAGAGGAATTTATTTAATACCTTTCCTGATATGACCTCATTTTAAATCAAAGTTGAGTGACATTTCTATTAGATATGCATTAAGCCAATTTGCACCCCTTGGCTAGAATACAATGTACAGATTTCAAGAAAACTGTCAAAATTGTCTCTTATTAGTTACTTGATCAAATAACTTTATGTCTCAGACTCATTTTCCTCATTGATTAAATGGGATGGAGTGAATTAGATGGATTTGAAGTTATCTTGGATTTGAAGTTATCTTCTAGTCCTAAAGTAAAATATTTTGATCCAGTTTTTTCACCTAAGAGAAGACTAGAGAATTTCTATTTTAAAATTAAAGTAAAAAGAATATTATAAAGTCATGAAATGTCAGAGAGAATTTAGGTTGAAATGAAAAAGTTGAGAGAAAGTTTCAAAATGGTTTCTCCTTGATTTGAATAAATTCCATGCCTTTGTTATTGGAATAATTTATCTCCCCCACCCAATATCAAGCCTAAATTTGCCTCCTTAAATGTTTCATTCGTGCTTCCTAGCTGTGCCCTTTGGGGGCAAGAAGAATACATTTATCACACATGATTGTCCTTAAAACACTTGGAGAACTAGCATACTCTTCATCCCACATCATCCCAAAGGTAAATACTCAATTCTTAAAATTCTTACAGTTATTTTTTAAATGACAGTAACTTTGGGTTTTTCTATATTGTCATTAGATAGAGGATCTAGGTGGTGCACTGGCTAGAACACCAGCACTGGAGTAAGGAAGGCTCATCAACATAGTTTCGGACCATTACTGTTCATATCACTTAACTCTTTTTTTTTAATATAAATTTATTTATTTAACTTTTTACATACATTTTCACAAAATTTTGGGTTCCAAATTTTCTTCCCATTTCTCCCCTCCCCCCACCACAATACACCGAGCATTCTAATTTTCCCTATCACCAATTTGCCCTCTCTTCTATCATCCCTCCCTTCTCTTGTCCCAGTCTTCTCTTTTGTCCTGTAGGGCCAGATGACTTTCTATTCCCCATTAATTATATTTATTATTTCCTAGTAGCAACAACAATACTAAACAGTTGTAAATAAAACTTTGAGTTCCAAATTCTCTCCATCCCTCACTCCCCACCCATTCTCCTTGGGAAGGCAGGCAATACAATATAGGCCTTATCTGTGTATTTTTGCAAATGATTTTGATAATAGTCATGTTGTGTAAGACTAACTGTATTTCGCTCCATCCTATCTTGCCCCACATTGTTTCTATTCTGTCTTTTGATCCTGTCCCTCCCTGCGTGTTAACTTCAAATTGCTCCCTCCTCCCGTTGCCCTCCCTTCCATCATCCTCACCCCCTCTTGCTTATCTCCTTCTCCTCCCACTGCGACTCTCTCTCACCATTCACCTCAATTTCTTTTAAGATATGGTCCCATCCTATTCAATTCACTCTGTGCTCTCTGTCTCTGCATGTGTGTGCATGTGTGTATATGTGCGCGCACACCTGTGTACGTGTGTGTGTGTGTGTGTGTGTGTGCGTGTGGTCCCACCAACTACCCAGATACTGAAACTTTTTAAGAGTTACAAATATTGTCTTTCCATGTAGGAATGTAAACAGTTCACCTTTGGTAAGTCCCTTATGTCTTCTCTTTGCTTACTTTTTCATGTTTCTTCTCCTTCTTGTGTTTGAAAGTCAAATTTTCTTTTCAGCTCTGGTCTTTTCATCAAGAATGCTTGAAAGACCTCTGTTTCATTGAAAGACCATATTTTCCCCTGAAGTATTATACTCAGTTTTGCTGGGTAGGTGATTCTTGGTTCGAGTCCTAGTTCCTTTGACTTCTGGAATATCCTATTCCACGCCCCTCCATCACTTAATGTAGAAGCTGCTAGATCTTGAGTTATCCTGATTTTATTTTCAAAATACTGGAATTGTTTCTTTCTAGCTGCTTACAAGATTTTCTCCTTGACCTGGGAGTTCTGGAATTTGGCCACAATGTTCCTAGAAGTTTCTCTTTTTGGATCTCTTTCAGGTGATGATCGATGGATTCCTTCAATACTTATTTTGCCCTCTGGTTCTAGAATCTCAGGGAAGTTTTCCTTAATAATTTCATGAAAGATGATGTCTAGGCTCCTTTTTGATCATGACTTTCAGGTAGTCCCATAATTTTTAAATTATCTCTCCTAGATCTATTTTCCAGGTCAATTGTCTTTCCCATAAGATATTTCACATTCTCTTCCATTTTTTCATTCTTTTGGTTTTGTTTGGTGATTTCTTGGTTTCTCAGAAAGTCATTAGCTTCCATCTGTTCCATTCTAATTTTGAGAGAACTATTTTCTTCAGTGAGCTTTTGAACCTCTTTTTCCATTTCATTAATTCTGCTTTTGAAAGCATTCTTCTCCTCATTGGCTTTTTGAACCTACTTTGCCATTTGAGTGAGCCTATTTTTCAAGGTGTTATTTTCTTCAGCATTTTTTTGGGTCTCCTTTACCAAGGTATTGACCCGTTTTTCATGCTTTTCTTGCATCTCTCTCATTTCTCTTCCCAGTTTTTCCTCCACCTGTCTAACTTGCATTTCAAAATCCTTTTTGAGCTCTTCCATGGCCTGAGCCCACCCAACATCCACCTGGGATGGATCTATCTCTGGGATAGAGAGGCCTTGACCTCCACGTCTTTCCCTGATGGTAGGAATTGTTCCTTGTCATCAGAAGTGAAAGGCGGAAACATCTGTCCCCCAAGAAAGTAGCTTTCTATGGTCTTATTTTTCTTCCTTTTTTTGGGCATTTTCCCAGCCACTTACTTGGCTTCTGAGATTCCTGTCCACCCCCGCTTAGATACGTCCAGCTAGTGCTTGGGGTCTGAGATTCAAGTGCTGTTCCCCAGCCTCAGGACTTTCAGCGGCGGGCGTGGCTGCTATTCAATCTGAGCTTAAGTTCTGGTGCTTAGGTGGGGGCAGGGCCACCTCCCAGGCTCAGTTCCCTCAGGGGGTTTATGCAGAGACCTTTGGTAATGGAGCTCCTGCCTGCTCAGGGAGTCCTGGGCCTCCACTGCTGCCTCTGCTGCTGCCTCTGACGCTGACTCCTGAGGGGGCCCGAGTCACGGAGACACCCCGCTCCCCTCTTGGCCAGCCCAGAAGTCTCTCTCACTGACCTGGAGTGCCTGTGGGTGGAGGGACCGTCTCAGATGCTGGAGGTTCCATCCCTGCAGTCTGCTCAGATCTGCTCCTTTGGGGCCGTGGGGCCAGGGCAGTGCTGTGGTGGGTTCTGAGTCCGGAGTGAGATGGACCCCTGGGGATGGCTTTCCAGAGCTCTCTGGAACAGAAATCTCTTCCACTGTGTTTCTGCACAGCTTGACCTGCTCCAGAATTTGTGGGGAGTTCTTTTTACAGGAAATTTATGGGCTGTGGGTTCGGAGCTAGCATATGTGAGTCTTTCTACTCTGCCATCTTGGCCCCTCCCCCACTTAATTCTTTTTGCTTGAGTTTACTCATTTGTAAAATGACCTGGAGAAGGAGATGGCAAATCACTCTAGTATGTTTGCCAAGAAAACCAAAGGGATCATGATGAGTTGAATACAACCATGCTCACCGCTTTAGCATTGCCTTTGCCAGAGCTAAATATAATAAATAGTCCGCATAAAATTTTGACTAAGGCAGAGTGAAGGACACTACTTATTTCTGATAGCTTTTCATTTTTCTGTTTTTCATCTTTGTCTCAGTCTTTCCATTTTTCTCTGTATATTTATATACACACATGTAAATATGTAGATATTTATATTCAAAATTTTGGTGGAAGTTCTACCTGTAAGTTTCCAACTTCTATAGGTTTGTTTAAGATCTGAAAACATCTGAACTATCACTTTATGTCCCCCCCCCTTATGTGCCACATCATCTTTATGTCTCATAATATTGTTCTCAATTTGACTATGACAGCTTTTTACAATTTCTCAGAAATGAGGGATTTCATGAGTAAAGAATCTTTTCCAAAATGAAATAGTATAACTCTTGGATAATTAATTTTTCAATGAATAATTGTGATGATGTGAGTAGCAGCATAGGATTTCTGTTTTTCCTGATATTGTTACTGAAAAGATAAAAAGAATATCTGAAATTTGAATTTATCATAACATGCTGCTATAGAAGCTGCCTTTCTTAATGAAGTCTCTCTCTTTTCTTTGCAGTAGTACAAAATGTTTAGCCCTGGGGAGCTCTATATTAATATCATTTCACTATTACATAGTTCTTTTGTATTTTAAAATGCTTTCTCTCTCTCATTGTCTATTTTGGTCCTTAAAAAACTGTTCAATAAGAGAGGCTAATTTGTGGTGGGTTTTTTTGTTTGTTTTCTTTTTGTTCTTTTGGGTTTTTTTACATTATATTAAAGCAAAAAAGAAGTGAGGAAATTTATTATGTAGCTGGACAGAAGAAATTCAGCTTGCTTTGTTGAAATAGTGATGAATGATCTCTTAGGTCCTTTCCAGTAGTTAATCTATAGTTCCACTATACTAAATTGCGATTTGGTGCATAGGGTTCATCTCAGGGAGAATGTGTCAGGCACTTCTCCATGACTTATCATTTGGTCACATTGTGTATGACAAGCTTCATGACTGTATTTGACCATGTATTTACCCAGAAATAAAAGAAGTTAGTACTTATCAAGATGATGAAAACTCAGAGACGTCACTTGATCTATGCTTCCCCCCTTTACCCATTCACCCAGTAGAAATGGTCAAATGACACTCTAACTAAAGTAATATTACTCAGAGCAAAATAGGATTGACCAAATCATCACTATACCCCCCAAATTCACTGAAAAATAAAGTCCCATGCTGCCAAGACATTGTTTCCATGGAAATAGACAGAGGGCACATTTTTCAATGTTTTCCCACTCCGTGTAACTTAGACAATTGTTCCAGTCTTTTAAGACTCAGCTGAAATCTGTTCATCTTAGCAAATCAATTGAAGAATAAACTACTCTTTGGGAGTGAACTTATTAAGGAAGGACTTAGCAATGATTTTTCTAAACATTACCTGCCTGGAATCAATAACTTCATCAAAAAACAGTAAGTGCTTAATTTAGAAGTCTAACTAGATTATGGATAGATATAAATACACATGCAAATATTGTTGCATACATAAATATGTAAATATGCATATATGTTTACTGTAGACAACTTTTTCCTTTTTATCCCCTATATAGACCATTTGCATATATATATTTCATAGTAAGGCAGTATTCTCCTCTTTCATCTTTCTTTACTCTGACCCTACACAAAAATTCCTTGAGCCCTAGCTTCCTTAGACACTTCTCTAGTGAAATTTCCTCCTCTCATGAAATATGATTGCCTCTAGTTTCTGTAAGTTAGCTTCCTGTACTAGGACCAATGAAAAGCTTAAGTCATGTGGTCTCTATGGCCCTCAGACTTGGTGGGCATAGCAATCCACACAAGTCCCTATACCCAGATAACCTACTGACTAAATGAATTTCCTTATGGAAACAAGGAAAACCACATCCAGTGAAGTTAAATGTTGCTGTTCCTTTGCTGTGTTTTATGTAGTCTTGTTTTATATACTTTCTTTGTTATGGTAAAGTAAACATCTTCCTTTGTGTAATGATTACTAAAAATTCCTTTATTTGTTCCCATTTAGAACCTGAGTACTTGAGCTAAAAAAACTTGGCTATTAGAGCATATCCTACACCAGTTTATTTGCTTATCTCTCCCATCATATCATGAGTTTCTTGAGTTCAGGGACTATCTTTTGCCTCTTTTTGTATGCTCATGTTAACACATTGCCTCACATGTACTAGGTGCTTAACAAATATTTATGTGTGTGTGTGTGTATATATATATATATATATATATATACACACATACATATGTATATATACACACATAAATAGTATATATGTGTATATGCATACATAAACATACCCACGCATGTATACATATTTGTGATTTCATTATGAAAAAGTTTATTCAAATTTATTTTTATTCTTTGTGTTTGCTCCTTTTCCAGCTGCTCTTATGCTGCTCTTTGTACTTGTATCTCAAAAGATCAATCAACAAACACTTATTAACCCTATTCTGCCATAGGCTGTGCTAGATAATGGAGGTAGAAAGAGAAACAGTCCTTTCTCTTAAAGAACTTAGATTCTATTGAGGAAACAACATGTAGCTATGTAACTAGACAAAATATATATAAATGCAAAATAATCTGTTTTGAGACGTGGTCATCAGTAACTGGAGGAAACCAAGAAAACCTCCATGAAGTATGTACTATTTGAGCTGAACTTTGAATAAAATTAGGAATCCTAAGAGACAGAAGTGAGAAGATATTTCATTCCAGGAATGGAAAACAAGTACAAAGGTACACACTAAATGAATTATTGAGAAACAAGAAAATAGAGATTTAAGAAAGAAAGAAGAACAGATATCTTAAAATAAAACTAAAAATGTACAGAATGACTGTGGAAAACAACCAAAAAATATATTTCATAATAAAAGCAGAATCAGGAGATTTGGGCTCCATTTTCAACTGTGCTATCTTGGGCAAATCACTTTCCTTCTCTCATTTGGGTGCCACATCCATTAAATGAGGACTTGGATTAAGTGACCTCTAAGGACCTTTTGGACCAGCATTCTGCACATGTGTGATTGTAGGAATCTATGCTACTGAAAGAAGCATTGTCATAACACAGAGAAATTCTGAAGGGTGAATCAAAATCTTTCTCCTTCTTGAGAAGAAACATTATACATACATATATATATATGTATATAATATACACATACATACATATATATATATATACATATATATGTATATATATATGTATATATATATATATATATATATATATATATAGAGAGAGAGAGAGAGAGAGAGAGAGAGTGCACAGGGTGAGTGGAATAAGAAGGGGTGACATCTAAAAAATAAAATTAAGGGGTGAGAGAGGAATATATTGGGATGAGAAAGGGAGAAATGGAATGTGGTAAATTGTTACTCATTAAGGAGGCAAAAAAAAGCTTTTGCAATGGAAGAGAAAAGGAATGAGGCAAGAGGAAAAAGTGAATCTTACTCTCTTTATATTTAGGTTAAGGAGAGAATAACACACTCACTCCATTTGGTATGAAAATCTATCTTTCACTACAGGAAAGTAGGACAGAAGGGGACAAGTGGGGTGGGGGGAAGATAGAAGGGAGGGCAAATGAGAGAAGGGAGTAATAAGAAGCAAACACTTTTGGGGAGGGACAAGGTCAAAAGAGAGAATAGAATAAATGGGGTGCAGGATAGGATGGAGGGAAATATAATTAATCTTATACAAGATGACTATTTTGGAAGTCGTTTGCAAAATTACACATGTGTAGCCTATATTGAACTGCTTTCCTTCTCAGTGGGGATGGATGGGGAGGGAGGAAGGGAGAGATGTTAACATTCAAAGTATTAGGAACGAATGTTAGGAATTGTTTTTGCATATACCTGGAAAATAAGAAATGCAGGTAATGGGGTATAGAAATCTTTCTTGACTTCCAAGAAAAGAGAGAAGATGGGGATAAGGGAAGGGAGGGGTAAAGGAAGGGAAAGCAGATTGAGGGAAGGGGTAATCAGAATGGAAGATATTATGGGGTGGGAGGAGGGGACAGATGGGGAGAAAATTTGGAACTCAAAATTTTGTGAAAATGAATGTTTAAAACTAAGAATAAATAAATTAAAAAAGAAATATAGCTTGCTAAAAAAAAAAAGAAAAAGAAATGTGGGAGAGAAGAAGTATGAGATTGACTACCAAAATGAAAGTCAGAGACATTGTGCTGACTTCATTGTTGCATTTCTTGTAAAACCTGGATAGCATGTCATCCCAATTCCAGGAAACTGAATTACTTCCATTTGAATTGTCTTAGAAAGATTCAGAAGATCACCTGGCAGGATAAGGTACCAGACACTGAGAGCCTTTTCCAAGCTAAACTTCCAAACTTTCAAACTCTGCAGCAGAAAAGGAAACTCCAATGGGCTGATCATGTTGTTCAATTGCCATAAGTATGTTTGTCTAAAGGACTATTCTAGGGAAAACTCAGATAAGGAGAATGATCACATGGAAGTCAGAAGAACTTACAAGGAAAGATACAAGGACCATTTCAAGGTTTCTGAAAAACTGAAATCAAATGCATGACTTAGGAGACTGGCCAAGGATCATATTGCATGGCATGCCTACATCAAAGAAGGTGTTGTATTTGATGATTAAAGCAGGATTGCAGCAGTTCAAAATAAACATTAGATGTGCAAATTCAGAGACATCTCCTCTCCAAACATTCCCATGGAGTATTTGTGTCTCAACTGTGGTGGAACCTTTCAAGTTCATATTGGTCTGACCAGCAACAGGCAGACACACTGTACCTTGACTCTAATATAACCATGTCATCTTGGTCCTCTTCTGAATAAAGAACAACAGTCAATAACCAAATCTCTTCTCTGCTGGTCCTTCCAGCTTCTAGTTTCATTGCCCAGGAGATTATTTTTCATCTGCTCTGCATGCAACCTACATGTGCCACACTGTAAGGGAATTGCCAACCCCCAGCCTCTTGGACGGCATTCACTAGTCATGACTCAGGTAAACTGAAGGGAGACTGGTAAGGCATGAACAAGATGGTGCTGGGAGGAAGGGTTCCACTCCTGTTTTGCTCAAGGCTATTTTCCCAGGCTTTCCAGAGAACAAAGAAGCCCAAAATGTTTTTCTTTCTAGGGGCTACGTGTCCACCCTGGGCAGTCCTGGCTTAAGGTAAATTACTTCCTTATAAGGGCAAACTAATTGGTGATAGGTTCACTTAGAGCACTGGTGTCAGAGAAGTGATAAAAGCAACACTCACTGCTTGAATAAACGGAGTTCTTACTATCTTGTCTCCTGCCTCAGTCATTGCTTACAGCTAAACTCCACCAAGGCCTACAGGCCTCTGCTGGTCAGATAAGCCTGTGGGCCCGAGAGATCAGGCTCAGACTCCTGGGGTCTCTAAAAACTGGCATCCATCCATGGGGCATGGAACAAATAAGAATAAGAATAGGAAATATTAATAGGGACAATTAATCAAGAGGACCCATCTCTTGGAGTATCAGCGTAGGGTCAAAAGCATAAGACTTGTAGCCCGAGACATCAGGCCCAAACTCCTGGGGTCCCTAACACCACATCTCCCATTATAATGTGAGTTTCTTGAGGGTCTGGATTCTATGTGCCTTTCTTTACATTCTCAGCAGTTAATACAGTGCCCCAAAATAGAATGTTCTTAACAAATGTTTGAATTAAATTGAATTGAAATACTCATGTAATGTTATGATTCATATTATTCTATTGGTTATAATTGTATTTGACATACTATAATAGAAAGAAGATAGAATATGAAACCATTAGTCTTCATGTCATCATGCTTCTGATGGTGTGCTTGGGCCCCAATTCTAAAATCACATCTCTCTTTAAAAATCACATTTCTCCCTAGCCTCAAAGCACTATCCCAGGCAGTTTCTCCCCAACACAAGGATACAGCCTGCCCCATCAGGACCACTATCTCCCTTCCTGATATAGTAGCCAGTTGCACCTATAGAACTTATTAGTCTGAACCCACTGTGTACTGGCTGAACAGGCTGTGCACTGGGTCATAACGATATTTGCTACTCACTGACCAGTCATATGTATCCTAGAGTTAGACATACCTGTACTCCCTTGTATTTACCTTGTCTAACAAAACATTGATGAGAGAAACTTGGTATTCCTTAGTCAGCCCTGACCATTAACTGACTTAGTGATATTTCAGGCCTAAAACCACACCTCCATGTAGTCACCGCTTGGACTATTTCCCAATGAACTCTGGGTAAAATATCTGCTCAATAGATACCAAAAGTGCATTTTCCTTTAAGAACTAACCACTCCTTAACCACTCCATAATTCCACTCTGAATCGCCTATTTGGCATATTTGGCACATGTTTTACTATAAAATATCCTATATGAATTTTACCTGTACCCTTCTAAGGTTGTAGGTTCCTTAAAAACTTTTGCTCACTGAAAAGTGTAATTAATCTTTGCCTTGACCTCAACAATGCTTGAGTTCATGAATTCCTCTTCAGATGGCCCATACAGGATGCTAGGAGTTCTAGGAGTTCCTGTACTCCCCACTCCAGCCCTCATCACTTCCTTTAATATATGTAATCAAATAATACCTGTACATATTCACATGTACACACACACACATATATATATGTGTGTGTGTGTGTTTATGTGTGTATTTCTACAAGTTATTTTCAAAATTATTATTTATGTGCTGTTTTCTGAATTTACTTATGTTCCTTTTTTTCAATTAAAAGTTTTACTGCCTACATTTTTTTTTGTTTGTTTTAAGGGTGCTTCACAATTGCTAATCCTATCGTCCTTCTCCCTTTGGGTTTCATTCTTATGGTTCTCTTCATGAACATCAGGCTCTGAGTTCTCCACTTTCCCCTGGGTGCCCATACAAACTTTTAGTCAACAGGAACAAAAATGTATAAAAGAGGTCATAAGCATCTCCCTACATTTATTCTTTCTAAAAAAAAAAACCTCCTTCATAATCCAAACTAGCATTACTTGGTATGGTAATGCTAATGATATTGCCTAGTACATCTGTAAAGCCCTAATATGTCAGGGCTCTTTTAAATTAGATCAACTCAGCCCAGAATAGAACCATATAAAAATAGAAACTAAAATATTAAGCATTTATTAAGCACCTACTATGTTTCAGACACAGTACAAAGTGCTTTACAGATGATAGCTAATCTCATCATTACAACAACCCTATAATATGTCTGTGACTATAAACCTTGCTTTATGTTTGAGAAAGCTGAGCTAAACAGAGCTTAAGTGACTTCTGCAGAGTCACACAGCTAATAAGTATATGAGGCTAGATTTAAACTCAGGGTTTTCTTGACTCTAGAATCAGAATCTAAGCCATCATATCTTTTAGTTGCCTCCAGCGACATAGTCCCAAGACTAAACATCCCACTGAATATGCATGGCTTAGTGGGATTTCACTGGAATATTTTACCTTGAATATTTCTTTCAGTCCTGGTTGTATGATCATGTTCCTGATATTTATGCTAACAAACATCAGCCTCTATCCTTGTATGCTCTCATCTGAAGTATGACTAGCAGTGTTTTTTTTTTTTTAATCCATACTAGTTTTGGCCATCATACTCTACACTCCTAGAGGTTGTTTCTCATTTTATCTGTCCTTTCCTTGGAGATGGAGAAGGGACAGTCATGAATCTTCCTTTTAAATAGTCATATTGATTCTTTCTAGACTCTATCTTTATCTGAAACACAAGTTTTGCTTTGGTTATTTATTTTCATCTACAGACCAGAAAATTATCATGACTTGTTTTCATCTATTATTTGAGCTTATGTATTTTCTAAGGCTACAAGTGGCATGAGAAATTGCCTAATCTAATAGCTAAATCTGGTGCATTGCCTGTTTTTCTGCAGCCTCTATCTTAAGAATGCTTTTAAAATGTTTAAGTAAAAGTTTATTGTATTTATGTTATTTATATCTTTAATTTGATTCTAATCCAAGAGCCACATTTTACAGATAAGGATAACAAGAAAAGGGGGATCTCAGAGAGCAATAAAAATCAATAGTGTCTAGTGTACTAAAAGCTTCTGCCAGCTTCAGGTCCGTTCTGACAATTAGTCACTTTGATTAGAAAGAATTTCTGGTGTAATTACATCTTAAAGATTGTCTCTAAGGCACTTTGCAAAGTTCATTTACAAAAGAATACATCGCTATCTAAGAACCTCGATATTTCATAACCATAAACATCAAATCATATATTTTTATTTATAAGATGCATTACTCTTGCTAATATACAACTAAGCTCAACAGGTTGCCATAGCCCTAAAAGTGTATAAATAGCGCACATTCAAAACCAAACAATGAACACAAATCATTGAGCTGAAATAGGTGTTTAAGAGTCTTCTCCTTAATTGATCCTCCTGGTATCTAGCATTTCTTTCCGATACTTTCATCATTTTAGAGGCGTTTGACACAACCCTCTTCAAACAGACCTAAATCCTCTGTATTGCCACGTGCCAGCCTTATTTTCTTATGTTTAATAAACCTCGACCTTTCATATTTTTCATAAATTTTTTCTTTTTTCTTTTTTAATATAAATACATATATAATAAATTATATATATAATATATAAATATATCATACAAATATATAAAAATATTAATATATAAATAATAAAATATATGATAATAAAACTAAAAATAACTTTTTACATTCATTTTCACAAAATTTTGAGTTCCAAATTTTCTCCCCATTTATCCCCTCCCCCCACCCCAATACACTGAGCATTCTAATTTTCCCTATCACTAATCTGCCCTCTCTTCTATTATCCCTCCCTTCTCTTGTCCCCATCTTCTCTTTTGTCCTGTAGGGCCAAATGACTTTCTATTCCCCATTAACTGTATTTCTTATTTCCTAGTAGCAAGAACAATACTCCACAGTTGTTCCTAAACTTTAAGTTCCAAATTCTCCCCATCCCTCCCTCCCCACCCATTCCCTTTGGGAAGGCAGGCAATTCAATATAGGCCCTATCTGTGTAGTTTTCCAAATGACTTCGATAATAGTCATGTTGTGTAAGACTAACTGTATTTCCCTCCATCCTATCCTGCCCCCCATTGTTTCTATTCTGTCTTTTGATCCTGTCCCTCCCCAAGAGTGTTGACTTCAAATTGCTCTCTCCTCCCATTGATCCCCTTCCATCATGCCCCCCACCCCGCTTATCTCCTTCTCCCTAACTTGTATTGTAAGATAGGTTTTCATACCAAAATGAGTGTGCATTTTATTCTTTCTTTAGTTGTATGTGATGAGGGTAAACTTCATGTGTTTTTCTCAGCTCTCCTCTTTTCCCCCTCTACAAAAATGTCTCCTGCTTGCCTCTTGAATGAGATACAATCTACCCCATTTCATTTCACCCTTTCTCCTCCCACTACATTTCTCTCTCACTGTTTACTTTAATTTCTTTTAAGATATGGCCCCATCCTATTCAATTCACTCTGTGCTCTCTGTCTCTGTGTGTGCGTGCATGTGTGTGTATGTGTGTGTGTGTGTGTGTGTGTGTGTGTGTGGTCCCACCAACTACCCAGATACTGAAAAGCTTTAAGAGTTAAAAATATTGCCTTTCCATGTAGGCATGTAAACAGTTCACCTTTGGTAAGTCCCTTATGACTTCTCTTTGCTGTTTACTTTTTCATGCTTCTTCTCCTTCTTGTGTTTGAAAGCCAAATTTTCTTTTCAGCTGTGGTCTTTTCATCAAGAATGCTTGAAAGTCCTCTGTTTCATTGAAAGACCATATTTTCCCCTGAAGTATTATACTCAGTTTTGCTGGGTAGGTGATTTTGGTTTGAGTCCTAGTACCTTTGACTTCTGGAATATCCTATTCCAGGCCCTCCCAGATACTCAGGCTTATAAATTGGGAGTCATCAAGCATTCTTCCTCATCTCTCAAAGCCCAGATCCAATCTCTTGCCACACCCTGTCAATTTTGCCTTTGCAACTTTCCTCAGTACAATTCCTTGTTTCCTCTGATACTTTCCCATATCTAATACAAGCAGTCATCACCTCATGTCTGGACTGAGTTACTTAAATAACCTGCTAGTCTGTCTGCTACATCATTTCTTTCCACTTCAATCCATTCTCATTTCAGTTCTAATTGTGTCAACTCTCCTTCCCACCCTGCTCCCTGCCTCTTCCTTGCCCCACTCAATAAAATCCAGTGGTTTCCTATTGTCTTCGTGAGGAAATTCAAAATGCTTTATTTGGCATTTAAAGACCTTCATAATCTTGACCCTTCCAAAAGTTCAAAGACTGGACCTTTCCAGTCTCCTTAGACTTTATTTCCCAAAACATGCTCTTTAATCCACCGACTCCCATTTCATGGCTTCTCCATGAACAATACACTCCACGCATTCTCCCTTGTTCTCCCACTGTATCTTCTTCCACCTCTACTGTAACTACTGACCTCTCTATATTCCTTTAAGTACCAATGGAGTTTCCACTTTCTACAGCAAGCCTTCTTCTATTACTCTTAATTTAAATGTTTTATCTCTGTTAATTAATTTGAATTCTGTTTATAGCTTTGTGTCTTTATGTTTATTTGCACGTTATCTCCTCCATTATGTTGTTAGCTCTTTGAATGCAGGATTACTTTTGCTTCTTTTTTCATTCCGGCAACTTTTCATGGTACTTGGCACATAATAAGCATTTAAGAAACTTTTATTAGTTGATTAATCGACTGACACCCAGTTCTATTCAAGATTGTACTTTTGCCTCCTTATATTTTGCTTTCTGATACTTACCAATCTTTGGTGGCTTACTTAGTATTCTTATCTACTTTAAAGTCTTTGGATCACCTATGGGTTTGGAAAAATGATTTGGTTCTTGTACTTAATTTTAACTTTGACTAATGTTATCCAAATGAACGAATGAATGAATGAGAGAAAGAAAAGACATTTAATATGTGCCTGCTATATTGCAGAACAATGTGCTAAAGAGTAGAAATACAAATTGAAAATTAAGGTAATTTCTGCTCCTTTTTTTGAAAGTAGTTTACCATTTAATATGGGAGAAAATACACGTAAAGGGTTTCAGTTTCAAGGAAGAAGGCTTAAGGTATGTAAGATGTAGCATGGGAAAGATATAGGAAAATTCGAACACTAATGCACTGTGGGTGGAGATGTGAACCCATCTCATTATTCTGGATGCAATTTGCAACTATGCCAAAAGGGCAATCAAACCATGTATACACTTTGATGTGGCAATATCACTACTAACTCTGTATCCCAAAGAGATCATAAATAAGTTTAAAAAATGACCCACATGTACAAAAATATTTATAGTAGCTCTTTTTATGGTGGCAAAGAATTAGAAATTGAAGAGATAGCCTTCAATTGGGGAATGGCTGAACAAATTATGTTATATGAGTGTTATGGAATACTATTGTACTTACTATAAGAAACAGTGAGCAGGTAGATTTCACAAAATTCTGGAACGATTTACATAAACTGATGCTAAGTGAAGTCAGCAGAACAAAGATCGTATTATATACAGTAACAGCAACATTTGCAGAGATTAACTGTGGTAGTCTCAGTTCTTCTCAGCAATACAATGATCCAAGATAGTTTCAAAAGACTCATGATGGAAAATGCTATCCACATCCAGGGGAAAAAAATCTATGGAGCCTGAATGTAGATAGAAGCATATTATTTTCATGTTTTTTTCCCCTTCACTTGTTTTTTCTCTTTTCTTCTGATTCTTCTGTCATAACACAACTAATGCAAAAATATATTTCACATGATTGTACATGTATAACCCACATCAGATTGTTTACTTTCTTAATGTGAGGGGAAGAAATAGGACAGAGCGATGAAGAGAGAAAAAAATTTGAACTCAAAATTTTACAAGCATGAATGTTGAAAACTGTCCTTACATGTAATTGGAAAAAAATACTACCAAGTGAAAAAAGAAAAAAAAAACCCACAAGTTCCTTCTTTTAAAACCTTACACAAATATTTTTACAGCAAATTTCTCTGACAAAGCTTTTATTTCTCAAATATACAAAGATAGTAATTTTTTTAAAAAATATGAGTCACTCTCCAATTCATAAATTGTCAAAGGATATGAACAAGTAGTTTTCAGAAGTAATTGAAGCTATCTAGAGTCATGTGAAAATTCTCTAAAGCATTACTAATTTGAGAATTTCAGATTAAAACAACTCTTATCAATGACTTCATACCCATAAATTTAAGTAATATGACAGAAACAGAAAGTGATAAATGTTGGAGAGGAAGTAGGAAAATTGGGATACTAAAGCACTATTGGTGACCTCACCATTGCTTAGAACAATCTGAACTATGCACAAAAAGCTGTAAAACTACATATGCCTTAGACTCAGCAATACCACCATAGCACATAAAGATCAAAGTAAAAGGAAAACGGAGCAATTTGTACACAAATATTTGTAGCATCTTTTTTTTGTGGAGGCAAATAACTGCAAATTGAGGGAATATTCATCAATTGGGGAATGGCTGAAACAGTTGTGGTATCTTATTTTGATCAAATAATGTTTTGCTCTATGAATGATTATGAAGATACTTTCAGAAAAACCTAGGGAAATTGACATGAACTGCTGCAAAGTTAAGTGAGCACAACCGAAAAAGTGAGCACAGTAGCAGTAATGGTTGGTTGTTTCACTGGTTGCTGTCCTTCATTCTTGAAGAAGACCAAAATAACATCACCATGTTAGAGTCAAGTTTCAGTGTGTCTAACTGTGGCTGATCAGACCAATATGAGCTCAGAATGCTCTACCATAGGTGGACAAAATTATTCCATGTGAACATTTGGGATGGATGCTCCATATTTTTATATCCTGCATTTTCTTTGAGCTGTGTCAAATCTGCTTTGCCCTGATGTGGACATGCCACACTGAGCGGTCCTGAGCCACTGTCCCCCATGTCACACAGTCAATAGCAAAGTTCTTAAGAGAGATTCTGTGATAATTTGGAGATTGTGGTGTTGTTTAGTTAAGTAAGAATATAGAGTTAACTTACAGTCTTAATATGAAGAAGATCTAGTTTTGATTTCAGGATGCTGATATTTATACTAGCCCCTAACTGCTCCCTTTCACCCCCAATACCTCTGCTTTTTCCATTAGCAAAACAGGAATAAATAATATTTTCCTATTTGTATTGCATAGTTGTTTAGATGAAAGTATGAAATAGAAATCCCTACATACATTCATTCATTAATTTATTAGTTAAACCATACTTTATTAATTTACACATATGGAGTAGGTTCCCAATAGTAGGTAAAATTCTTGCAAACACAAACATTTCTGATGTTGTGTATTCAGCCCCCAGCACAACCCTTGAACGTAGGAGTTGTTATTCTTCATGATTCATTTTCAAAAGGGACAAACAAGATTGAGAGTGATGTCTTGATTTGTGTGAACTAGATTTAAGTGAGGTGGAGTTGTACAAAGTCATGACCCTCAATCTCTCTTCCAGACTCATCAAAGTCCAGTGATAGGACAAAAGTCAAGATGACTGGTGATGGACTGGGTTGCAGTGAAGGACCTCATCATCTTCAATGTTTACCTAAGCTCTAAGCTGTCCACCAAACCAGCTTCAGCAGCCTTTCTGGCTATTGGAACAAAATGTTCTTATCTATCCATCCCATAAGAGGATGTCTTCACATGCCTGGGGTAGACCTAATTCACCAACAGGTTAGACCAATTGGTTACTCTCAACCTAGCCCACCTCCAAGGTGATTTTACTAATGTGTGGCTGCTGAACATACTATCGTCTCTTGATGACAGTTGGGTGGGAGACGAACATCAAAGGTGGATGAGCAGCCCTGGTGCTCAGGGAGGACTAGCACTTCTAGCCCTAGAACAAAATGTATGTTGAATTGAGCACATATATTCAGCACATGTCATGTGCAGAGCAGTATGTTCATGCTAGGGGACATTTCAAGTTAAGAAAGTTATTACACCAAAGAAGAAATACATTTACAAATAAACATGTTTATAAAATGCATACCTGTATACATGTAGGCACACAAACACATATACTGTGTGTATATATACAATATATACGATACACAGTACATATATAGATTGTATGTATGTACACAAATACTATGTTTAGAGTACTATGTACAAGTTCCATGTGTACATGCACATACGTACATGTGCGTGTGCACATGCATGTGTATACTTGAAGACATAGAATACAAAGTAAAACAAAGCAATTTTGAGAGGGTAATGATTATAGCCTATCAAGGAAAACTTCTTGTGCATGTTGACATATGAGCTGAACTTTAAAGAAAGCTAGTTGTACAAATTACAAGAAATATTATCTCAAACTTAGCACCTTATTAAATCTATTTGGTTTTATCCTGTTATGGTATTTTTAAACATATTTCATCTTTCAAAAGCAGATACTTTCTTATTTTGGCTATTTCCCTTATAATTACCACAGTACTCTCTAAGTAAATTATTGATAAAAACTTTAGTGTTGTTGAAGGAATGAATAATTTCCTGTCCTTTCCCTGTTACTTCCCTGTTTCCAAGTTACGTCTTCTATACTTAGATTATTTTCTTTTTTCCCAAGAATCTCTTTTCTCCTTTCTGAATCCTCTTTTAGGAGGTCTCATAATGAATACCTTTGAGTGACCATAACAAAAAAAAAAATAATTGTACTCTTGTTATAGAATCTAGTACAAAATCTTGGTATTATGTTTGGCTGCCTCTCCCTCTCAACACATTTATACTATTGCCTTTTTTCTACACCCTCATTTCCATGAAGTATATATTTCCATTTCTATTTGTACAGCTAAGGATATTATCGAGGCTTCACCTTATTTATTGCTTCAATATAGTCCTTTGGGGGCTGCCTATTTTTATACTTTAAGCCTTGCTACTAGATGTTTCCAAAAACATCTTTCCATTTAACACTCTGTCTATAGATAGCCTTCCATAAAACTACCATATTTGAATCAACAAGTCCATCAACAATACATGAAAAATAAATCAAAATGTATGCCTTATCATTCTTGATTCAGTAATGGCAGCATCATTTCTTTATATTATAGAGAGGACATTATTATTTTCTGAATTGAATTTCAACTTCTTATTTCTATTTTCTCAATCTGAGTCTTCACAAGCAGCTATTAAACAACTGCTTTTGGCTTCATATTGTTTCTTATGCATAGATAAAATTTCATATTATTTTTACCAAAGCAATAAATGAAAACAATCATACTAAATAATATTTATCTGACTTTCCTGTGACAAATCTATCTTTTAAACTGTGACTTTTTTGAGAGCAGGGACTGTCTTTTACCTCTTTGTTATCCCCAGCATTTAGCACAATGCACATAGTAGCTACAAAATAAATGTCGAAAGAAGGAACCACTTCATCTAAAAACAAACAATGGAGACTTTCTAGTCACACTGATGTTACTGAAGATGAAAGGGAGTTAAGTGGCGCAGTGGATAGAGCATAAGTGCAGGAGTTGGAAGGACTTGAGTTCAAATCTCACCTCAGACACTTGACACTTGCTAGCTGTGTGACCTTGGGCAAGTCACTTAACTCTAATTGCCTCATCTTGGGTCATCTCCAGTTGTCCTGATGAGTATCTGGTTGCTGGATTTAGATGACTCTGGAGGACAAGTGAGGCTGGTGACCTGCACAGCCCTCCCTCGCTCAAAACAAAGTCAAGTGCAATGTCATTATTCCTATGATGGCATGATCTTCTTGAGCAGCAAAGGACAAACACACACACACACTGCAGCTGCACTAACATATATCTTGTAAAGATTTTGTCTTAAAAGAGGTTTTTTCTTTTGTATAGAACTCACATTTTTAGATAATAACTATAACATTTAAAAATAATGTGAAATGGCATGATATTGCATTTTGTAATCTAAATACTCTATTTTTTACTTTAGGTTTTTCATTCTGAGACAGTAGAATGTTAATTCAAATGCTTTTCTTTTGGTAGAGAAAAATACTATGTTAATAATTTTCACCTTAATATCATTCCATTTACTACACATGATTGATATTGAGTGAAAAAGGAAAGGGAGGAAGGAGGAAAAAATAAATGAACAAAGGAAAAGAAAGAAAAAAGAAATGGAAAAAGAAAGAAAAAAAATCTTTTTATATCTACAAGTAAGAATGAAAAGGCTTTGCCCCCATTTAGAATAAATAAGTGACCATAAAATGTGTTTTATTTTCCTCTATAGTTTCCATATTGCTTTGATATTATCACTATGTCAACAGTAGAAAAATAAATTGAACTGAGAACAGCTAATTGATTTACCATTGTTGTCTGAACCATAGAGAAATGCAGAGTTCTTTTCTAAATGGGCTAAAATTTATGTATCATTTGACTCTCTGACATTAGTCTAATACATCAAGTGCATAAACTAATCTAAGCATTCTAGTGGAAGCAATTTATTGTAATGCAGAAGAGAATATTTTATTTTAGTTTTTATCAAAACGATTATCTTGATCGCATATTGCTCAGTTTTCATAATAGCAATTACTGATCTACTCCTAAACATTCCCTTGGGGAATAAGCTAGGAAAATTATACAAATTACAGGCAAATTTCATTTTTGTCACAAGTGTATAACAATTAAACTGTATAATGTAAGAGAATGCTGAATTCTTTTTCTTTTTCCTCATAGTTGCTATGTATATATATATATATATATATATCAATCTATCTATCTATATATACACATACACATGTATATACATGTATATGTATGTATATACACATATATGTGTATACATATCATATTTATGTCTATATCTATATCTGTATATGTGTGTGTGTGTATATATATATATATATATATATAGAGAGAGAGAGAGAGAGAGAGAGAAAGAGAGAGAGAGAGAGAAAGAAGAGAGAGAGATGATTAGGAATTGGAAGTCTTTGAGGAAGCCTGAGTAGGAGGCTATGCACAGGCTTCACATATTTATACATGTAAAACCACTCCATATGGCTTATCTTGGAAAGGAGTATGGCCCCAGGCACAACTGGGAGTAAGGAAAAGAAGATTTGCTAAAGGCCAGCTGCTGTAGTTCTACAATAAGGAAACTACTTTTGAACAGTACTTCCTAGGAGTACATTGAAAATTAGGTCGCTTTGTGTATACTAGTGATGGATACATTGATTTTGAATGGTGGTCAAGGAAGAATGAAGAGGCAACAGAACTGGGAAGAGATGTGGGGTTCTACTGTCAGTGGCTTCTCATGAAAACATTTTACATTACATATTCAATAATGGCCAATAATTTAAAAACTCAAATTAATATCTAACACAAGGGATAATATATCATTCCAAACATTTAAGGTAGATAAAGCAGAACTGAAGAAACTATAAACATAAAAGAGGCAAAGAATATGCTTTTTTCGTCTTTCCCTTTCCCTCTGTGTAGAACTTATATTTTTAGATAATACATATGACATTTTGAAACAAGTGTTAAGAAACTACATAAAATAAAAATAATCAACGGAGGGAAGGTACTGGAACTAGGTGGAATCAGGAAGGATCCCAATAGAACATGTGGTTTTACCTGGGACTTGAAGTACCGAACCTTAAACCCATTTCATTCTGGAGTTAACAGATGGAAGCACAATAAGTGCCTGTCCAAGTACCATTTAATGGCTATAGGGCCCCCCAGGATCAGAGTGATTGTCAATGATAACTGTTTCTCTTTTGAACAGAAACCCTGAGGATTTCCCTTCCCAGTTTCACTTTTTTTTTTTTATTAAAGGGGCCATTCCTTAACTCAATTCTTAAAGAGGCCTATTGATTAAATGGCCCTTACCTCATTCCAAGTGACAACCTGAAAGGCATTGCCTAAATTGGCCAGGGTCTCTCCCATTGCATCCTGAGCCATCTCAAGTTGTCCTGGTGAGTATCTGGCCACTGGACCCAGATGTCTCAGGAGGAGAAAGTGAGGCTGGTGATCTTGCATAGCCCTCTCTCACTCAAAGCAAAGTCAAGTGATCCTCTTTGAAGAAGAAGGATGAACACAATAGCAAACTTTATTAGATCCTGGCACAATATGCATTCTTTTCTATCCTCCTGACCCTTTCCTTTCTGGGTATGGACCATCCCATATGGTAAAGTAGTAGTACAAAAAAATCATTGATCCACTTGTAGGCAGGGTATTGCCAGGTTCTGTTCATATTGACCCATCTGCCTATTTACAGTTACCTTTTCCAGATTTCTGCCTTCACCCCATCTTGTGTACATTTAGAAAGAAATCTCTTACTAGTATTTCTGCTGTCACTGTTGCTATTGTAGTCCTGGATTGTCACATTTAGTTACTTCTTCTGTATTTCTATTATGTGAGAATGATCAAGGGATAAGTCTTTTACAATCTTTACAATTTACAATTCTGCTTTTCTTTACAAAAAATGTTTCAAACTCTTTATTATTGGAACTCCATCTTTTATACTTCATGGTTAAGCTCAGATTTGCACAGTAGACCACTTTGGGCTGCATCCTCAACTCCATTGCTCCTTGGAACATGTTATTGCATAAGTTCTAATATGCATAAGGGGAGGGGGTGGATTATTACATATCTTTCTACTTTTCTAGTGGTTGTGGAAATTATATCAGTCAAATTTCCTTCCATTGTAGGTGAAGATCTTTTTTCCTGATAGCTTGCAGAACTTGTTTCTTTCTGAATTTGATTCTTAAATTTTACCATTATGTGTCTTGGAGTCTATAGCCTTTTTTCTGTTTGTTTTTGTTTTTTAGAAGTGATCTCTTAATTTTTCCAATTGCAATTTCATTGTCTATATTCCAAAGTTCTGAGCATGTCTCTTCTAACATTTCTTTCATTATGGTGTTAAAAACATTTTGTTCTGTCATTTTTTCTGTTAGAGTTATGAGTTTTAGGTTGTGTTTCAGAGATAATACAAAGGAAGCACTGGAGTTTTGGACTCTGGCCTCTAACAGGTTCACTTCTTAGACACTGACAGACACCTTCAGGGGAGTTAAATAATCTTACTTTATTCTAATCTTGTCTTCCCAGAAAAGGTGCTGATAATGGGAGCACCAATTCCTACAGCATTCCCTAATTACTCTTCTCACAGGGGCCAGTGAGGGGAGGGGCAACTATGTATATGTCCCGATGAAGTCAGTCGAAAAAAGTACAGCTTGTGCACTCCCGTAAAACCCCTCAAACTTCAATGGGGGTGGGTTGAGGCAAGTACATGCATACCACTATGCATTACCCATGGTTTTCCCCCTTCACTGGCCAGTCCACACTTGCTTTATAAGGCAACAGGCAGAGAAGGCATATTGCCAAAAATGGCCTCACAGTTTAACTTTGGCAATATTGTCCTTCAGTGCAAGCATATTAAATATCGATTATGTCACCCCTTATCTCAAGATACACCCTCAGTAAGACTGCCTATCATGATTCTAGAAACTACTCTCTAGGATCATTGGGACTATTCTGGGTGTTATCATCTAACACCTGGAGACTAGACATTATCAAGGCCATGAATCCTGCGAAACTAAACTCTAAAAGGGATAAAAAAAAACCTTCCTTACATACAGGTTATGTATCATGTCTTCAAGTAAGTAAGTTTTGCTTTCATAGTGAGCATGTTTTTATTTAACATTAGTATATTTTGCTTCTATTCCTCTAGATTGCCCTTCAGTTCTCCATATTTGCATTCTTAATGTAACATGCTCCCTGTTTTTTCTTTGCTGAGTCTTGCCATTACAGATTCAAGTTTTTGTTTCTTTTTTCTTTTTCTATTCCGCTCATTGCTTTGGACAGGCCATAAATTCTGCTCCTATTATTCAAAATTATCTTTTAAACCATTCAGGAATAGAGTTTTGTGGTTTTATATTCTCAAATTCCACATGGTTTTCTGCCTCATCAAGTAATGGATCATTTTTTTTTTGCAGTATTTTTTTCATAGATGTCTGATTTTTTTTATTTTTTTTTTTACTACATCTAGTGGTCATATTTTCTCTAATTGTTATTTTTCCTCTGTTTATTTTATGTTTATGCTTAAGGTTTTTTGATTTTCTTCTCTCTGAAATCACTGGCAATTTTGTGCTAGTCTTCATCCACCCTCTCATTATTTTATCCATTTTTTCTTTTATGAATACTTATGATTGTGGTTTCCTTAAAGGTTGAATAATAAAATGTTTCCACCTCAACCACGTAGAGGAAGTTATAGTTAACAAACAATTCTTCAGCCCAAAAGACTTTTAGTGGTCAGAACTAACCCCAGGTGTGTGTAGTGTTCTTTCCCTCAAGCTGGGTGGAGTGCTACATAGTTCTGTTCCTCCTCCAATTCAGAGTATCTTGCCCTGGTGAGCTGTCTCAAATCCTCTGATATCACTTCTCTGGCCTTGCATCAGGACAACAGAATCTGCTTTCCTTGTCACCGCAAGTTCAGAGCTTTGATAAATTGGGTCCTTTAGAGTTTCCCCTAGTAGACTTTTTCTGCTTAAGGACTGTGGCCTACCTGATTGTTGAGCTCCAAGTATGTTTCCACAGCCTGGAGTGGAAGACTCCACAGCACTGAAAAGAAGGAGAGGTGATTGAGGTATAAAAGAGAGTTTTAATGGGAGGCCATGCCATGTCCTTAAGTCTTCTAGTGCAGACTTGTTGCTAGTACGGTGAGAGTGGTGCTGAGGGAATGTAGGGTCAATGAACATCAGTTCTTGGTTTTATTTTGTAAAATTTTGATTTTTTAAAATTTCTTTTGAATTCCAGGTGTGTTAGACCTTGGAAGCAACTGAAATGGCTTCATTTTGGTACATAATTTCTGTTTTGCAGAAGTTTGAAAAATCCTGGGGATCACAGAAAATATCTAGTCTACATACTTGTTGCTTACATGTGAAGAAAATAGTATCAAGGAGAAGAGGGTGATAAAAATGTGTCAAAGGCTGCATATAGACCAAAATGAAAAATTTTCAAGGAAAGACCATGGACTTTGGCAATAAGAGAGAGTAGTTTCAGTGAAATGAGGAGTTTGGAAGCTGACTTATAGGGGACTAAGAAGAACATGAGATGAGAGTAAGAAGAGACACTAATTGTGCATAGTCTTAAGAAGTTTCAACACAAAAAGCAGAAGAGATTTATAAGAGTAGTTGGCAGGGTTGGAAATATCAAGTGAGAATGAAGTTTTGTTTTGTTTGATAAAAGAGATATGGATATGTTTGTAGTACATAGGAATGAAAAATCAATAGAGAAGGAAAAATGAAGTCAAATGAAAGAGTGCAGATAAACAGTGTGGGCAATCTATAAGAATAAAAAGGATGCAATGGAATTCCTTATGAAAGTAGAGATATTTACTTTAGCAAGTACAAAGCCAATAACGGCAGCACACTTAAGGACTGCTGCTGTGAATGATTTTAAAGGTCCAATCACATGGCATAATGAACTCTTTATTCAGCAATAAACTAAGCATTTTGCAATAAAGTGAAACATGACATTGATAGCAACATCCTTAAAACATAATTTCTTATATATTTGTACATATATATGTATATATGTATGTATCTCATAAAACTGAATATGTAATATGGAACAATTCATATATCATTGCATCCCTAACATAAGGGGGTCCCAGGCTAGAGATTTCCCTAGCATAATGCATCCTTAAGGGGTAGCAGAAAATACCACACTATCCACCCCTAGGCCACTGTAAGAACTGTGTTCTTAATCAATACACAATGTCCAAGTAAAGTGCTCTCTTGTCTTGACTTGAGGCTGACTTCCAAACCCAACAGTTCCTTCTCTGTGGGCCAACTACTCCCAGTTCTTGCCTGGGTTCACATACAGGCAGCTCTCTGCTTCTGCTTCTTGTCTGAGCACACAGGAACTCTTCCACTCCAAACTCTTCCCTGTTTCCAGGAAAAGAACGTTTAATAGAATTATAACTATATTTATACACATTACCAATGCCACCATCTCAATCTTCTCATAAAGAGCAACAGACATGGCTTCTAAGAAATTAACACAGACCAACAAACAAGACTTCGGTCTGAGAGATTAGCACACATCAACAAACAGGTTGTTGGTCTGAGAAGTTGACACAAACCAACAGACAGAGTGCTGACATCACAAACATTTTTTTTTCTGTTAGGCCTCCCCACAAGCACATTCCCCTCACCTGCTCATGGTCTTTTCACTCTCTTCTCTCAGCTGTGCTTCCATCTCTTCTGTCTGAACAATGCTTCTGACTGCTTGCTCTACTACATACATATATATCTATAGACATATAGATATATATGTAGCATATACTACATATATATGTGTGTCTGTATATATATATACACTACATATACACACACATATATACATACACACACATATATATATACATACACACACACACACACATATATATATATATATAATTTCTAATCAAAAACACTTTATTGATTCAATCAAAGGAAGACTCAAAGGCACTTGTTTGGCTAAAACTCAAATAGCAAAAAAAATCCTCTTTACAGGTTTTTTATGGGCTGTGGTTTAGGAGCTAGCATATGTGAGTCTTTCTACTCTGCCATCTTGGCTCCTCCCCCTGCTGCTGTGTTTCTGATGAGTAAGGAGTAAAAAAAAAATAATAAATGATGCCATATTGTACAAGGCAGGTTTAAACTAGCAGCAAATCTCAGTATAAGATAGTGCCACACAAAATAGTCAGTCCAGTGCATATCTCAGTGGTGACTATTTCAGATCTTTTTTATCTTTCTTGTCAATGTAATGCTAGCTCAAGAAGTAGGACTAGTGGGCATTTTCTCAGTCAGGACCTACTGTAGATTGCAATGTGATCATATACTATACAGACCAGTGACAAGAGCAACAGCATTTGGATTGTAACGAGAGACAAAAACCTTGCCCTGGTATAATAGAATCCCAATTCCAGATTGCATCAGAGGACTATAATTGGTACTAGTCAGAAATACCCAATATTTCAGGAAGAGGGCAGAGTCTTGCCTCTTAGTGTTCAGAGAGGCCTTGTTGAGTGTGAAGTGTGAGTCCTTGTTGAGCCCTTTTCAAATCTGGTATCAGATACTTTCTGAGGTATATACGTACTGGTCTGAGTGCTTGCTCAAGGCTTCTCATCTACCTTTGGTATCCACAAGTCACCAGCTCTCATCTGTGACTCCCAGAATGTGTAGCTTGTTCAGTGGCCACAACCTGGTTAAACAGTCTTGGCAGATAGATTGAACTAGGTTGCAGGTAAACAACAGGCTTCAAAGTCATTGATGAATTAGGGGAACATCTTCCCTAAACATGTAAAGACTTCCCCAGCGGAATGGGCAGATGAGAACAATTTGTTCCAAAGGGCATAAGGATAACTGAAGTAATCTCCATGGCACTTAGAGTTTGATCAGACATTAAAGATGCCAAGGTTAGCCACTGAATCCTGTGCCATTGCCAGTTGTTTTGCCTTTTGTCCTTTCACTGGACTTGAATGAATGTGGAAGAAACAGTGAGGCTGACAACTTTGTGCAATTTTGCTTCACTTAAATTCAATTTATACCTAAGTCTAGACATCATTTCTGATCCACTATTTCAACAACTGAAGGATAATCAACATCCTAATACAGGAAAAATGATAAAAATCAAAAGTCATAAACCACTGTTTTCAGCTCAATTATTTCATCTAAAACTGCTAGCTGAATTGTCAAGCACTAAAACTATTGAAGAGAGCACAACTCCAGTGGACTGGCTATGTTGCTCAAAACTCAAAATTACATTTACCTAAAAGACTATTTTACAGAGAACTCACAGAAGGCAAGCTATATAAAACCACTCTCAAGGTCTCTTTGAAGAATGTTGAAATTGATTGCAAGACACTGGAGACGCTGGCACAGGACTGTTCAGCATGGTATACCTACATTAAAGGAGGAACAGTACTCCATGAGTGAAATAGAATTGCAGTATCTCAGAATGACCATGAGATGCACAAATCTGGAGACAGCTTTACTTTAAATGTTCACATGGAGAATTTGTGTCTGACCTGTGGTACAATCTTCCAAGCTCATTTGGTCTGATGAGGCATATGTAGTCACACTGTAGCTTGGCTACTGTGTCATGTTTTTTCTTGGCTATACTGATTTGTTATGAGAGTGATTCTTATTGCAGTGAACAGTTTATGAGAAGTAATGGAAGTAGGAAAAGGAAAGAAAAATAAATGCAAAACTATACAATAGAAAGCAAAAAGATTTTTTAAAGGGAATTTCCAATGCTTACTGCAAGCTGACACATAGTAGATTCTTAATAATATTTTTTATTGATTTGTTGAAAAGGATACCATGCAGTTGTACTACTACCTTACTAAATTCTATGTGCACTTTTAAAGAAAATACATGCAAGCCTTTCCGCATTTTTCTAAGCTAATTAAACTTATCATTTTTCATAATACAGTAGTATTCCATCACAACCATATACCAAAACTTGCTCAGTTATTCCCCAGTTGATGGAGATCCCTTCATTGTCTAGTTCTTTGACACCACAAAGAGAGCTGCTATAAACATCCCATTCACATTCAGTTATAATTATTATGGGTGAATTTCCCTTCCTCTTATTTTTTTTCAGTATTTTCTTTACAAGCTTCTCTTTTTACCCTATCTTTTACTATATCTTCTCCACACCCTCATTCATGCCTACTTCATCCACCCCTTCAAGAATCCCCCTACCACATCTCCCTATTTCCATCATAATCCACGCACTCCTCCAAAAGTCTTCCATCCTCTCCCCCACCGTTACAAATTACATTTCAAACACCACTCTAAAATTTCCTCCTTTGACATGTTTCCCATTTTTCTCACTTCCGTATGTGTTCACAAGACTTCTACACCCTTCCATATTCATGCATTATTTCTTTGAGGCAATATTTTTTTAAGAATACTTTGAATTTCTAAGTAATTTTGATTTTATAAATACACAAATTAAAAATAATGGACATAGGAAGAAAGATGCTATTTACATTTAGAGAAAGAACTGATAGAGATATGTATACAATAATTTTGCACAAACATGCACACATACACACACAACACACATATACATAAATTTTATATATATATATATATATATATGCATACATATACACAGACATATGTGTGTGTGTGTGTGTACCTCTCCCTACTTATTTCTAGGTAGTAGGTATCGGTAGGAGAGGGGGGAGTGAAGAAAAAAGGAAAAAATAAATTTATGTGGTGCCTTTGCTGTATACTTAGAGGGAATAGCAAATTGTATATGGCATATTTGCAGTCTCATGTGCAATCACATTTTTTATTGCACTGTGTTATGGAAATGCTTTTTTTGTTACATGAACTGAAAAAAAAATTTATAAAGAAAATACATGCAACAGAAGTTAGTGATTTCATCCTCAATTTCTTTGTCCTTTCTTTGTGTATCAAGATATTTGTATTGATTGGTGATTGTTAAATTGATACAAAAATTTGAAGAAAAAAGAGTAAAAATACAAGAAGGCAATTCTATCATCCTCATGGATATAATTTTTTTTTTTAATTGCGACGAAGTGAAATACCAAGGTTATTCAAATCTACTTCTAACTTCATTGACATTGACTTAACTTGTGTCAACACTTCTTGTCCAGATCAAGCAGTGGCCCAATAGTGTGCACCCCCCCAAACAGAGCTACAATCAGATGAAAATATAATTCTGAAATAATTAACAAACATAGAAAACATCTTTTGGGACTAAAACAATATGAGATCTAAAGGGATCCTTATGTATGGATCAGTGGCCCCAGATTCTATTTCTGGTTGACACCATTTTAACCACTCTCCTTCACAGCTGTAATGCAAATTCCTACTTCTGAATTTCTAATGCTATTTTCTCTTCCCTCATCTCTATCTCTTCTGAAACTAATTCTTACTTATTTTTCAAATCCTGTCTCAAATGCCACCTCCTCCATGAAGCTATCCTTAATGGATGCAAGCCATATTGATCTCTTTCTACTAGGAAGCAATCTAGTAGTCATCTACATCATCATTTTTCATTGGAATATGATGTGTTTTATGTGTAAATATAGTGTATCTTTATAGAGATAGTGACAGCTAATAAAGTATGTTTTATATTTATTTGAATTAATTTCCTTGATAACTCAACATAATGCCTTAACAGAGTCAGTCATGAATAGCTACTTGCTGGTTGATAGCTTGACAGAACATAAAATATTTCATATTGTTAGACACATAGACCAACCAGCCCATTTTTCTCTCTCTGGGAGGAACACTAGAGATAAAATCAATCATTTTACAGATTGTGCTCCATCAAACATTGGTTTTACACAAAATGTTTATCAGGTTACCAGGGAGTACATTTCACTTTTGTTTCAAAGCAATATAATTCCCTCGAACAAAAGTATATGAACTTTTATAAGGGACAAAAACACATCACTGTGTTATTTCTTCCAAAAGAAAATTTACCTGGATCCCATATGATCAGAACATTTTTGAGTTTGAGTGAATGAATGGAAATACATTTGCTTATTATACACAAAGCACTGTGCTAAACAACAAGGATGCTAAAAATGTATGACTTTGAAAAGATGCCTTAGAGGCAATCTAATATAACCCTTTTAATTTACAGATGAGATCAAGAGAAGTTAAATGGAGATTTTTCTCTATCTTCCTTTGGAATTTCATAATATTCCAATTATACTGTGAGCATTGCATAATCCACAGTTTCTCTGAAATAGCACCGTTGGTTCTTGTGAGACATTGCAGCTCCTCCATGGCCAATTTAATGTCAAAATTACCCATCCAACCCAATTTTTCTTTGAGGAGGAAGGTTAAGTGACTTGTGATTTGCCTAGTTTTTATGATTTAAAATGCAGTGCTCTTTCTACAATACCATAAAATTTTTTTAAAAAATATTTAAGAAGAATCAAATATTTTGATAGATCTAAGATGTATGGTGAAGTAGAATGTTATAAATTTATCTAATTGCCTACAGAGGCATTCATGACAAAAATTTTCCCCAAAAGAAAACTTACAATTTGAATGTCTTTGTAACCATTTTCACTAAATTTATTGACCCTTTAACTTTGAATGAAAAGTATCTAGAGTCTAAATAAAATTCTGGTACATTTTATGCTGTTTATGAATATTAAATAGGACAGAAATATGTTTTACCATAATACACAATAATTTTGAGTGTGCTTATTATCTCTTCAGCTTCAAAAATTAATTTTCTTCTGATATTTTTATGTTTTAAAATTCTGATTAGTATTTAAATTAAATGGTATCACAGATGATCAAGAAAATCATAGAAGTATTCTCTTGATCGAAATTATTCACTAATAGTAAGACATCAAAATTGCATTTTGATAAATAGATATATTTTAACTTTATGATTTTAAAATATGAAAGACAATTTGCATCAGAATATAGTATAGTAAAATCAACTCTTGAAAATAACTTCCTAAATTGAAATGAACAGGTAAACATAAAATTCAAAGTATCATAATATTATTCATACAGTCTTTCATTTTGTGCTATATTAAAATTTATTCATTTCTTTTGCTCTCTTCGCAGAACTATTTTCTTGAGTGTATTTTTTCCCTATGTAGGATTGCTTTATCTGTTGAGTATTTAGTCCCATTTGTTACATGTCACAGTCCTGGTTACCTTAGAGCTTACATTCATATTTTATATTAACTGAGATGTGGCTTAGAAATTCATCCAAATGTCTCTCTATAGGGTTGACATGTGCTAGCTTTCCAAAAACAGTGCAATTACCTATTTCCTCAGGCTTTGGCCTGAGTAGATATTTCTCAAGCATTATTATTGTCAGCATTGGCTAAGTAAGTATATACTTAGATGTCATTCTAAGGGCAGAACATGATGATAGCATTGATGAAGGATAGAGAATGGAGTGCAATGTCTCTTATTTTAAACTTTGAAAACTTCAAATGACTATGACATTTGCATAACAGTGAACTGTAAATTGCTTATTTATAGATAATGAAACTATAACAACAATAAAAAAAGGATGAAATTGACATACTGATTAAGGTAAAGAATCTTTAATATATAGAGAAGTCTCTGATCCTTTTCAAGATAATAGCTCTGGGGAACTCATTTACATTTCTCTGAGGATTTCCCTCCTCAATTCTATCCAGGGAAAAATCGTAAAAGCTGGAGGACTTTTTAATGTGTTTGCTGAAGAGGGTAACTGCATGTTTGTCTAACATTTCACCACATTTAAGAGCCTTCTAGCTTAATTTTTTTTAAACCTAATACTGCCTCTACCGGCTTTGAAAACTCCTTAAAGCTAAGTGGGGGTTTGGGGGAAGGATATGACATATGTTACTTATAATCCAGCCTCAAAACCTCAGTCCTAAATTCACCTTTTCGCGTTATGAAAAATTCACTAAAGCAGCTTCGTTGAGTTGTGCTTGGATAAATTCAGATTGTGTGCTTTGCTGCAGCAATAATTTCTATTTAACCTTGGATCTTGAGAAAGATGTGAATGTTATCTTGGTGTATTTCTTTGCAATGGGGACAATTAGAGTACTGTTCTGAGGGTATCGGGACAGCAAAGTTCATAACTATGATTTAATCGATATAGGGAAGTCCAGGTATGAAAATGGCCTACAAAATACCAATAAAGATCTCCTATTGTCATGTGCCTTATACTCATATGCCTGAGGCATGGGAAACTTAGGTGATTTGCCCAGTGAAAAGCAGCTAGTATTTCAAGCAGGATTTGAAATTAGATAGTCTTGGAATTTAACCTGTGCAAGACACCATCTCTTCTCTTCAAAGTATGGAACAAAGAGACATTTTTTTTCCAGAACACAGAAGAATAGAAGCTGAACAAAATGTCACTTCTAAATTCATAGAAGTTATTGTTTGTCCTTCCACTCCTAGCTTTTCTTTCCTCTTTTGTTTTCTAGGGATGTAGGGGTTTGGCAGGAATCAAGTATTGTTTTTTAACTCCCATGGAAGGAGAGAGACTATTATAACATGGCAGTTCATAGATTAGAGATAGAAGGGACTTAGAAGCCACCAATTACATTTCTTCTCCTGTTTGATAACTGAAATAACTGAGACACAGAGAACTTCAGTGCTTGTCTGGCATCCCAAAACAAAGTACCTAAAAGTGGATTTAAACTAACGTATTCTTTTTCTAAATCTAACATTCTATGCACCGTGCTATCTAGTTGCCATAAGACAAAAGCTTACCTAACAGGTGACCTATTAGTTGTAGTTACAGTAATTAGGAAAGTTGCTGTTCATCCCCTGTCTTAGAAGATCAGACATCATGGGTGATGTCCTGATGTGCGTATGAATTGGATTTCAGTCAGGCAGAGTTGCCCAAAGTAATGACCTCACTCTCTTCTAGAAGCATTAAAGTCCAGTGGCAAGACAAAAGTCAGGAGGAATGGTAATGACCTTGAATGCAGTGGATAGCTTTGTCTTGATGTGTAACAAAGTTCCTAGTGCTCCACAGTGCCTGCTTCCTCTGCCTTTATGGCCATTGGAATGATTTGTTCTCATTCATCCATCCAACTGGGGGAAATCTTCGCATGCTTGAGGCAGACACCCACCTCACTCGCTAAAGAGTCTGAAAATCCAGTCTTTCAACACGTTTAGGTAGTCTGCTGAGATAGCTTTACCAGCGTGTGGTTAGGTGAATGTGATTTTCAGAAATGAATAGCCCTTCTGGTGTGAGTGCTTGTCAAACCCTTTTCAGGGATGCTCACACACCTTTGGCATCCACCTGTCACACAACTGTCACATGAAGGGAAGTTAGGATTGCAAGACATATTGGGAAGACAAAAGCAATCTCTCTTCATTATATCAGAAATCTCTCCCAAGTTATTTGAAATTCCATGTACTCTTTTCATATTTTAATCCTCTGAAAGTAAATAATATCATCTCATTAATTAATTCTTCTTAGCATTGCTTTGGGATGTCTTAAGACTTTTTATTTTAAGAATTATTAGATACTACCCTTTTTGTTAGCCAAAACCACATTTCCCAGACTCTTTCTCTAACATACGCACATATTGAGAGAAGCACAGTTATAGATGGTTTTTGTAATGAGTATAATCAGAGGAAACTCCTCATTCCCATCCCCTCATCAACTCAGTTTATAGTATATTCCAAAGAGAACTAATGCAGCTTACCACTTGCAAGTTCCACATGTATCCTTTCTGTGTGACCCCTCAATAAGCACACATACACACACAGGAAAAATGCTACCTGTCTCCACTGGAAGAACTGGTGGACTTGGAGTACAAATTGAAGTATACTTGTTATATTAATTGGGGGGGAAACTGATTTTGATCTACATTTTATTTTACAGCATGATTAATATGAAAATATGTTTTGCATGCCTACACATGTATATCAAATTCTTTGCACTCTCAGTGAAGGAAGTGGGGAAGGAAAGAGAGAATTTGGAAATCAATTTTAAAAGCAAATGTTGAAAATCATTTTTACTTGTAATGGAGAAAAAAATTAAATACTAAATAGTGAAAGAAAGGTTAATTTAAAAAAAATATCCAGTAATTCGTGTTGGACTTGACTCCAATGCACATTTTTCTTTGTTCTCTGCTTGTCAGTTTGGCATTGTTGTGTTCTTTTGTTTTTGCTTCTTCCTGTCACCATAATCTTTTTAACAGCAGTTGTTTTTGTTATTGTTTGCTCATTTTGCCAGTGTATTTCTTGACTTTGAACTTTTGTTAAATTTGGACTCCATCCTAGGATGGGGTAAGGATTGGAAGGGCACTGTGTTGAGTCATAGGCTTGTTCTACATTGCTGTTTTCAGAACTATTGCTAGGGGTTTGGAAGTTTTTACTTGCTCCAAGATGATGAGATCATAAGACAGGTGCTCTCTGGTATGCACTTTGGTCTTTATATAGGAAGGGTCCCTAATTCCTTTCTGATTGCAAATGCTACTCCTTCTCACTGTCTCTGCTCCCTTGAAACCTAAAGTAATGGCTTCTCAAAGACCTTGCTTCCTTGTAACTGCAAGTTACAGTAATCTGCTCTGTCCTGTAACTATGACCTCCTACAAGTGGGTATAGGCAATAGAGTTATCCTTTGCCCAGTACTAGCACTGGAGTCTCTTGCATTTTGTTTTTGTCCACTTGCCAGAACCACTCTGCTCTGAGTGCTCTTGAAGCTTCTGTTTCCAATTCCAAGGACCACAGTTACTTTTGTCACACCTGTGGTCCAGGTCAGTCTCAATCTCATTGTCAAAAATCTCTCCTTCCAACCTCTTTGGTTGTCCTGAGCTGAAAAAATGACTAATCCCGACCTTTTATTGATGAGGATTTTTTTCTGTAATGTAAACAACCAATTATTAATTAGGATCCAGGTGTTCTATTTGCTCATTCAAGACCAGTCCCAGATAGATGAGATTTCTGCAATCCTCAAAGATTTTGCTCCTAGATATTGAGCTGGACCCCATACAACTAGGACGACTTATTTCTGTTTACAGTGTTAGCACAATTTTTAATCTGGGCAAATTCCTGCCTCAAAGCAATGAGCCCACACTGTTGCACTTTTCCTTCACAGTTTAAGGTGACTCAGCTCATAAAAGAGAAAACCAGCCAGACTGGTCTAGGTGCAGATAGATTCCTCTGTCCAATTTGCTGGAAGAAGCTGAATCTCATGATCAAACTGTTCTCAGAAGTCGCTGAAGATCTTTTTAGCACACTTTCTTTTTAAATGTCTACCAATGAGGGTTGGTTTATCCTGTCAAAGACTTCTCTTCTGCAAAGGTATTTAAAACATCGAGGGTCTCCACTATTTCATCTTTAGTTATTGAAACGACTGACCATCAATTTATTTTACTTTTTTTTAAAGCTTGATTTGTTCCTATGCTTTAAAGTGTTTTTTTTTAATTTATTTATATATTTAGCTTTTTACATTCATTTTCACAAAATGTTGGGTTCCAAATTTTCTCTCCATTTATCCCCTCCCCCCACCCCAATACAGCAAACATTCTAATTTTCCCTATCACCAATCTGCCCTCTCTTCTATCATCCCTCCCTTCTCTTGTCCCCATCTTCTCTACTGTCCTGTAGGGCCAGATGACTTCCTATTCCACATTAACTGTATTTCTTATTTCCTAGTACCAAGAACAACTCAACAGTTGTTCCTGAAACTTTGAGTTCCAAATTCTCCCCATCCCTCCCTCTCCACCCATTCCCTTTGGGAAGGCAGGCAATTCAATATAGGCCATATCTGTGTAGTTTTGCAAATGACTTCGATAACAGTCATGTTGTATAAGACTAACTGTATTTCCCTCCATCCTATTCTGCCCCTCATTGTTTCTATTCTGTCTTTTGATCCTGTCCCTCCCCAAGAGTGTTGACCTCAAATTGCTCCCTTCTTCCATTGCCTTCCCTTCCATCATCCCTCCTTCCCTGCTTATCTCCTTCTTCCCCTTTTTGCTGTACTGTAAGATAGGTTTTCATACCAAAATGAGTGTACATTTTACTCCTTCCTTTAGTTGAATGTGATGAGGGTAAACTTCTTGTTTTTTCTCAGTTCTCCTTTTTTTCCCTCCACTAAAACGTTTCCTGCTTGCCTCTTGAATGAGATATAATTAACCCCATTCCATTTCACCCTCTCTCCTCCCACTACATTTCTCTCTCACCATTTACCTTAATTTCTTTTAAGATATGGTCCCATCCTATTCAATTCACTCTGTGCTCTCTGTCTCTGTGTGTGCATGCTTGTGTGTATGTGTGTGTGTGCATGCATGTACATGTGTGCGTTTGTGTGTGTGCACATCTGTGTGTGGTCCCACCAACTACCCAGATACTGAAAAGTTTTAAGAGTTACAAATATTGTCTTTCCATGTAGGAATGTAAACAGTTCACCTTTGGTAAGTCCCTTATGACTTCCCCTTGCTGTGTACTATTTCATGCTTCTTCTCCTTCTTGTGTTTGAAAGTCAAATTTTCTTTTCAGCTCTGGTCTTTTCATCAAGAATGCTTGAAAGTCCTCGATTTCATTGAAAGACCATATTTTCCCCTGAAGTATTATACTCAGTTTTGCTGGGTAGGTGATTCTTGGTTTGAGTCCTAGTTCCTTTGACTTCTGGAATAGCCTATGCCACGCCCTTTGATCCCTTAATGTAGAAGCTGCTAGATCTTGTGTTATCCTGATTTTATTTCCACAATACTGGAATTATTTCTTTCTAGCTGCTTGCAAGATTTTTTCCTTGAGCTGGGAGTTCTGGAATTTGGCCACAATGTTCCTAGGAGTTTCTCTTTTTGGATCTCTTTCAGGTGTGATTGATGGTTTCTTTCAATACTTATTTTGCCCTCTGGTTGTAGAATGTCAGGGCAGTTTTCCTCGATAATTTCGTGGAAGATGATGTCTAGGCTCTTTTTTTGATCATGACTTTCAGGTAGTCCCATAATTTTTAAATTGTCTCTCCTGGATCTATTTTCCAGGTCAGTTGTTTTTCCCATGAGATATTTCACATTCTCTTCCATTTTTTCATTCTTTTGGTTTTGTTTTATAATTTCTTGGTTTCTCAGAAAGTCATTAGACTCCATGTGTTCCATTCTAATCTTGAGAGAACTATTTTCTTCAGTGAGCTTTTGAATCTCTTACCAAAGGTCTCTGGATAAAACCCCTGAGGGAACTGAGCCTGAGAGATGGCCCTGCCCCCACCCCAGAAACAGAACTTAAGCTTACATTGAATAGCAGCCAATCCTGCCACGGAAAGCCCTGGGACTGGGAAACAGCATTTGAATCTCAGACCCCAAGCACTAGCTGGGAGTATCTAGGTGGGGGTGGACAGGAATCTCAGAAGTCAGGTAACTGGCTGGGAAAATGCCCAGAAAAAGGAAGCAGAATAAGACCATAGAGAACTACTTTATTGGGGAAGAGATGTTCCTTCTCTTCTTCTTTTCTGATGACGAAGTACAATGCCTGCCATCGGAAAAAGACATTGAGGACGGGGCCTCTCTATCCCTGACATCCGAGGTGGATGTCCAGTGGGCTCAGGCCATGGAAGAGCTCAAAAAGAATTTTGAAAATCAAGTTATACAGGTGGAGGAAAAACTGGGAAGAGAAATGAGAGAGATGCAAGAAAAGCATGAAAAACAGGTCAATACCCTGCTAAAGGAGATCCAAAAATGCTGAAGAATATAACACCTTGAAAAATAGGCTAACTCAATTGGAAAAACACGTTCAAAAAGCCAATGAGGAGAAGAATGCTTTCAAAAACAAAATTAGCCAAATGGAAAAAGAGGTTCAAAAGTTCACTGAAGAAAATAGTTCTCTCAAGATTAGACAAACAGGACAAAAATATAAAAATTTAATAATGTCTAACAGTTAAAATGAAGACCTGTTAATTTCACTGCTTTCATGACAATAGTGTGTACTCTGCTTTCTTACTCTTTTTGGAGTTTGCATTCTTTTTGCTCTCTTTTCTTTTATGATAAAAATTAGAATGCCATGTTTTATCTCTTTTTTTTTATAAAGGAAGGTCAAATTACTATTTATTTGCATCGAAAAGGTATTTATGTTACTTCTTGCTGTTTTTTGTTCTTCGTACTTAAAGATGACCAATGACATCAGCATGATGGCGTGTTTGAATGTAGCTAATTAATCCAATATGAGGTTAGAAGACTGTAACATTGGTTGAGTTCAAATAGTCCATTTAAATATTTGGCAATTTCTCCAGATTTGTGCTACTACAATTCTGCTTTCCTCACATGGCACCCTACTTTCTTTGATTCCAGCATGTCATGCCAGCTTGTCATCCTGTGCCAATGTTTCCCTTTACTCACAACTGTTTGCAAAGTTCTACAGAGAGACCTTCAGACTGACTGTCCTTGTAGCTCTTCTTCTGACCTCCATTGGAGTGCTTTCCTTGTGCTAATTCTCCATGAAATGGTCTTTTATTTAGGTGAACTTATCTTTGATATTCAGGATATATGACCAGGTCATTAGAGTTGTACTCTCTGAAATAGAGTCTAATGCTTGGTAGTTCAGCTTGAGATAGGACCTCAGTGTCTAGCACTTTTTCTGGTTAGGTAATCTCCAGAATCTTCCTAAGACAATTTAAAGGAATGTAATGCAATTTTTCTGGCATGGCACTGGTAGACTGTCCAGATTTCACAAGCATACAACAATGAAGTTAGTACAATGGCTATGTAGATTTTCAATTTGGTACTGAGTCTAATACTTCTCTCTCATATTTTCTTTAGGAATTCTCAAATGCTAAGCTAGCTCTGGCAATGTATGTGTCAATTTCATCATCTAAGGGTATATCCCTTGAAAATACATGGCCAAGGTAAGTGAACTTATTCATAGCATTCAAAATTTCTCCATTTGCTGCCAACAATTGTTTCATATATGGATGGTGCATTACTGGTTTGTGGAGAACCTCTATTTTCTTGGTATCAATTGTCCTGGGAATAAGTTCTGCATTTGTATTAAGATGATCTATACTAAAAAAAGAATTCCATGACTTTAGAAAAAAATGTTTCGTCTCTCTGGGTTTTAGTTACCTTTTTGATAAAAAGAAGTTGTTGAATTACTTTTAAGGTAACTCCTAGCTCTAATACTCATTGCCTAAGATTGTACAAACTATGTAAAAGTATAACGATTTCCAAGTTTATTCCCATTTTAGTTTTATACTTTTTCCTCTGTAAAAATAAAATAGATTTGAATTTACTTGAAAAAATTATCACAAAGATCTTTTAATATTAATTACATGAGTAGAGTTGTGCAACTTTTGGTGTAGTACATGCTCTAATATACCTCCACCTTCTGCAATATTTTATTTCCAGAAGTTACTAACTGAAGGTTTTAAGCTATTATCTGGTTCTATAGTCATAAACTACAGCCCTGTTATACCCATTTGCTTGATTATTTTAATAGACAGCCAGTAGACAAAAGTATTGCAAAATAAAGGATTTTGTGGAAGTATAATCGTATAAGAAATTACATTAAGAACAAATGGAATAGATGAACTTTTATATTGTCACTCAAGGATGCACACACACACATACACACAGACACACACACACAGTACACTAGTAGAAAAACATTTTTAGGGACCATATATGGCCAAGCAATTCACACATTTGTCAGTGAAGAGTTCTGAAGTCATTTCCCTTATTATAAGAAGAGTCATAGCTAGCATTTAGTTACTGCTTTAAGGTTTGCTATTAACAAGTGCTGGGGGAAGAAAGTGAACTTGTCACTTCCTCTAACTACTCTGTGCAATAGATATGTAAATGCCTTCTGATTTCCTGAAGCTACTATATCTCAGTGCAATGTTTTAGCTATATGAATTCTACATAATTCATCTGTGAACCTGTTACATTCTGCAGCTCACTTCCTGAAAACTGTGGTTGGCTCTTTTCTTAAATCACTATTTTCATACTTATCAAAGTCATCTTCTGCCTCAACTACTGTAAATTCACCCTGATGACCACGGTATTTCTTATTGGTTGAGTCCCCCCTCTGCATTTGAGACATTATCACCTTATTATCTTTGTTATTTGCATATTATTGTACTTAGTTTGTCAGATATCCTGGAATTAAAACATTTCATCAGGAATGTACTGATCAACTCCACTTCCACAGAATAATCTGTAAAAGTAGAATTTTAATAACAGCAATTCCATAGAATATGACTGCTTTATAGTAACATCTATATATCTGAATTTTTTCCATGATGAAAAATTATTGTACAATTTATTTTATTTTTTGTTTTGGGCATCTGGCTTTATTTTTTATTTCCAGAAAAAGGGCAGCTAGGTGGTGCAGTGGATGGAGCATAATTGCAGGAGCCAGGAGGACCTAAGTTCAAATCTCACCTCAGACATTTGATACTCACTAGCTGTGTGACCTTGGGCAAGTCATTTAGCCCAATTGCCTCATCCTGGGTCATCTCCAGTCATCCTGATGAATATCTGGTCACTGGATTCAGATGGCTCTGGAGTAGAAGTGAGACTGGTGACCTGCACAGCCCTCCCTCACTCAAAACAAAGTAAAGTGCAAGTCATGTCATCCTTTCTCTGATGGCATGGTCTTCTTCAGCAGCAAAGGGCAAACACATTATTGTCAGAAAAAATGTTTGGGGTATCCCATAGCAACATTATTTTCATATTTTCTATTGTCCTGTAGGATTTTCCGACTAAGGGGAAAGCAATATACACTTCTTAAAGTCATTTGGATGTTTCACACAACTTTAAAGATTCCTATAGTCTGCTTAAAGGTCACTAAGTAGATCAGTGGATAGAGTACAAGGCATAGAATCAGGAAGACCTCAATTCAAATCCAGCTTCAGACTCTTAGTATGCATGTGACCCTGGGAAAAACATTTAACCTCTATTTGGTTTAATGGAGAAGTAAATGGGAAGCCATTCCAGTACCTTGGCCAAGAAAACTCCATATGAAGTCATTTAGAGCTGGACGGGATCAAATGACTGAACAAAAAAACTAGCTTAAAACAACAGTTGGTGTTATTGCAAGATTTGAAACAAACATTTCACATCAAACAGAATTTAAAGGCTTATATTTTTAGAGCAAAAAAGAAAGCCACAAACAAACAAACAAATCTTTTATTTTGGAATTCAAATTTTGAAACATTAACATACATACCTAATTACAATATATGTTTGCATGAGAAATTTTATTGGAAAATACTAATATTGCAAATATAATGTAAAATTAATTATAAACAATTCCCTTGGGTACAGTTCTAACTATTTATTGGTGGAGGTTTAGTATCCTACTAGTATTCCAGATGAGATGAGCTCCAAAGAATATAGCCAATTAACATTTTATGTGCTGAATGAATAACATAATTTATCTATGGCTATAAAATGCCCAATCAAGTCACAAGGGAGAAAAAGATTCATGAGATTATTTGACTTTTTAAAATTCATTATGAAACAACGTTCTATATAATAGTATAAGAATGAAGTTGGTGCTTTGGTATTTTATCCCCTAAGGAAAATATCTTAAACCAGGGCATATGAACTTTATTATTTTCATAATTTTTTCAGCATGAATTGTTTTCTTTGTAATCCCATGTGTTTTGTTTCATCACTTTAAAGGAATTATTCTGATAAAGGATTCATAGACTTCACCAGACTTCCATAGGCATCCATGACAACAAAGTAGATAAAATACCTGTGTCCTATATAATCAAAAAAAATTAGGGATTGTCCAGTCCAAATCCAAGCAATAAGATGTGACTAGGTTTCCAGTGCTGAACCACCACAAAGCACTGATATCATAGGAGTAAATTTCATTAACGGAATCATTCTATCTCTGCATCATATTATGAGAATGAATTTGCCCATGATTAATGTGTTTTAATTTTCTGTCAATCCAAATCACAAGATATACATACATACTTATATGCATAAGCACACACACACTTGCATACATATGTGTGTATATATATATGCATATGTATAAATACATATATATGTATATATATGCATATATAATCTCATAATCTTGTTTAGATCTACCTGATAATAACCTATTTGAAAGTTTCATTGAATTAAATCTTTTTCCCAGGTTCTGAATTTCCTATATCACTGCTTAATACCCCTACCAAACACTCCACCATAGAATTTTTAGTTATAGCTTCTGCCAAACCATATTTAAAGTGCTGATCTCTGTATGAATACTCAAAAAGTCAGTATTCAGTGGTTCAGAGGCAAAATTGCAGAGTAGAGAATTACTTGGCCAAACACTCCCAACATTTCCCTCCAAAAATTTAAAATAAGGCCTTAAATTGAATTCTGCAGTGTCAGGGCCAATAAAAGTTCAAAGAGAGAGATTCTTGTAGCCCATAGTGACAAAATACATCTGCAACAGGGTGGGAAGGAGAAACTAGATCAGAGCCCATGTGGATAAAACACCAGTGATAGGACTAAGTGGGGATAGCAGAAGCAGCCACTGTGCATAACCTACCAAGTCAAAGAAGTTCCCACAAGCTAGGAAGCACTGAAAACTTAGAAAATCCTAGGACAACTTCTGAAAAGAAGCAGTGTAAAAAGCCTACTTCTCAAGGCAAAACTTCCCCCTCACTTCTCCATTCCAGGAACAGTGCCCAGCATTAGCATAAAGCTCCAGATTATGAAATAAGGTAGAAAAAGGCCAAACAGTACAAATAGAACATTACCATAAAAAGCGACTATGTTTCCAGTAAAGATCTAGACACAGACACAGAAGAAAACAGTGGAGTCAGAATAGCTACAAGCAAAACATCAAAGAAAAATGTGAATAAGACATATCCAAAAATTCCTGGAAGAGCTAAAAATATTATAAAAATTAAATGAGTGAGGGGAAAATCAGGTAAATAAAAATGAAAAAGAAATGTGAAATGAAAATTAATAACTTAGAAATAAAGTATAAAAATAAAGAAAATAGCACCCTAAAATTAGCCAAATACAAAAAGAGTTCCAAATGCTTGGTGAAGAAAATAATTCCTAAAAAATTATAGCTGGGAGAGAGCATTCTGGGAAGGTGATGGATGAACATATAGCAGTGAAAGTAAGATAAGGGGCAGAACACAAGTGTCCTCCTGGGACAATCAGAGAACAACTGAAGGAAAACTGCAGGATGAAGTTTCATCCCTGTGAAAAGTAAGCACCTTCTGGCTAGGGATCTCTTAAATAATAAGCAGAAAGCCCTGGGGTTATCTGGGTGGGGAGATTGCCTGGGACTCAGGCACAGGAACTCTCCCTCCTCAACCCCTAACTCCCACATCAGGCATTGGGCAACTGAGCTGGGGAAGATATAGGGAATCTCTGCTGACATCAGACCCAATTTTGCTGTCAAGATGCAGAGGGGATGAGAAGGAACCAGCACATGCCTAGTGAATACAGAAGTGAGGCAGGACACCCTTGGCTATGGGCACTTAGAGAAGGCTGGAAGTCTTGCTTTGAGTTCAAGTTCAGAGGGGAGAACTGAAGAGAATCTGAGGCCAGAGACACCATGCCCATAACCCAGAACCAGAAGTGATTATAAAAACTAAATATTACAGAAAAATTACACAAGCAAAGGAGAAATAATCCAACCATAGAGAGCTACTATTGGCATAGAGAAGACTGGGGTTCATCTTCAGAGGAAGATGTTGAAGTAAAGAACCCATCTTCTGCCTCAGAGAGTAATGTCAAATTGTCACCTACCCAAAAGAATTAATTGAAAAATAAAAATAAAAAAGTTTAAAAAAATCAAATGAGAGAGACTGAGGAAAAACTAAAAAGAACAATAAGAATAATAAAAAAGATGATTATGAAAAGAAAATCAACTAATTAGTAAAGAAGAATCAGAATCTTAAAGAAGAAAATGACTCCTTGAAAATCAGACCTGGGCAAAGGGAAGTCAGTGAAGTTATAAGGGATAAAGAAATAACAAAATGAAAAATAAAGAATGAAAAATACAAAACTGATGTTTGATTAAAAATGTTTTATACAAACACAATAAATGTACCTAAAATTGAAAGGGAAGCAGAAGGTTGGGAAACAATTTTTAAAGCCAGTGTTTCTAATAAAATGCTCATATCAATACTCTATAGAGAAATGAGTCAAAAATATAAAAAGAAAAGTCAGTCCACAATTGATAAATGGTCAAACAATAATAAGCAGTTTTTGGATGAGATTAAATCTATCTATAGTCATATGAAAATATGCTCTAAATCATTACTGATTAGAGTAATGCAATTTGAAATAATTGTGAGGTACCATTTCGTAGCTATCAGATTGACTAACATTACAAAAAAGGTAAAGGATAAATGTTGTAGAGGATGTGGAAAAATTGGGACACAGTTACATTGTTGATGGAATTGAGAACTAATTCCACAGTTCTGCAGAGTAGTTTGGAACTATGCTCAAAGGGAAACTCTATATGCCTTTTGATCTAGCAATACCATTACTAGGTCCATGTCCCAAAGAAATTATTAAAAAAGGGAAAAGGACCCACATTTACAAAAATAATTATAACAGCTCTTTTTTTGTGGTGACTAAAAATTGAATATTGAGGGGATGTCCATCAACTGGAGAATGGCTGAACAAGCTGTGGTATATTAATGAAATACTATTAAGCTATAAGAAATTGTAGTAGCAAGCACCCCAACATATCTAGGATGGCTTGCTAGCACAGGTTTTTAGATCTGCTTTGCTAAAAGGAGAGCAACTTTGGAGAGGTCAATAATTTACTTTAATTACATTCACCAACAGAGAAAATACAAGCAGAGAAACAAAGACAAACAGGGCTTCAAAAAGTCTGACCACAAGCAATACATACATCACAGATCAAGAGACAGATCCAACTGTCTGACCATTGCATACATATATAGTTACCAGAGATAGAAGCATCAACATCTGGATTTTCAGAGCACGGCAGTGGTGGGTGGGGTAGAGCTCTTTGGGTATCAACTACCCAGAGTATCATCTGGTACACTAACCTTCTTGCAAAGAGTAAGCCCCCCTGGGAAAACCTCAGCTCAGAGTATATATATAAATATATACGCTTTTCAGAGCCAGAGGGCATCATGACTATGATGACCCATTGCCTCATTAATTAACAAAAAGAGTGGGCCTTCCTACAAAACAGGCCTCCTCTAATCAAGTTTCCCTTAATGGGCTCCACCTGAGGTCTATTAATGAGTGGGGAAGATTTTTACATCACGGAAATGATAAGCAGGAAGACTTCAGAAAAACCTGGAAAGATTCTTATGGAGCAATGCAAAGTGAAATGTACAAAAACCAGAAAACACTGTACACAATACACCCAGCAACATTGTATGATGACCAACTATGAATGACTCAATTCTCAGCAACACAATGATCCAAGATAAGTGCAAAGGAAAATGCTATCCACTTCCAAATAAAGAACTGCTGGACTCAGAATGCAGATTTAAGCATATTTTTTCACTTATTTTATTCTTTCTCATGTTTCTTCTTTTGATCTGTTTCTTCTTTCACAACTGTTACTAATATGGAAATATTTTTTGCATGACAGCACATATATAAACTACGTCAAATTATCCACCATTTTCAGAAGAGGGCAGGGAGGGAGGAAGGGATAAGAATTTGGAAGTCAAAATATCTTAAAAATGAATGCTGGAAATTTTCTTGTCACGTAATGGGAAAATTTAAGTATTCTTGAAAGTAATAAATAGCAATATCATATATAATAACAATTATATTGCTAACCTCTCTGAATATCACTTTTCTCATCTAAAGAAATGGAAAATGTTCATGTTTACTACCTTACAGGTTTTTTATTATGAGTATCAAATGAGATTTGATATACTGGAGATATCGTTAGAATTATAGTCAAAGTACTCTACAATTGTGGAAAGGATACCTAAATGTTAATTAGCATTAATTTGGGCCCAGATTAAAAATTAAATTAGTTTGGGCATTAATTTAAAAAATCATTCCCAATAATTAGAGTTACCAAATAGAGAAAAGAATGCCCTTGGAAATAGTAGATTTCACCTCAGTGAAGACTTTCATAAGTAGATTGGGTGATTACTGGCTAGCATCCTGATCAGACAGGCTAGGCCACATAAATAAATGCCCATTCACCTCTGAAACTCATTGACTTTGTAAGTGGATAATCACTAAGATCTCTCCCAATTCTAATGTTTTACTATACTATTGTCAAATCCAATCTCAATTTACAGATTTTAAGATAAGAAAAAAATTAATGGAAAAATATTATACAATACTTTCCAAACTCAAGGCACAAGAAAAGCATAGACTGGCAAAATATAATCGAAATTTATTCATCAGAAAAGATTAACAAGTTTGGGGGAAAGTGGCAGGCATTTATCATGCACCAAACACTGGGCTTGGTGCTTTGCAAATTCTTTATATTTAATACTTAAAGCAGCTCTGAGGTAATTGCTATTTTTATCTCCATCTCTCCATTGAGGAAACTGAGATAAACAGAGGACAAAACACATTTGGGAATAGAAGTGTGAGGAGGAAACCAGAAACATAGTAGTCCTGAGTAAAACAGAATGACAAAATTGTAGTTTTGTCAGTAAGAAATGATTTAAGGATATTATGGTGGGCTTAATGAAAAAGGGCAAAATGTGATAAAATATTGTCTCCTTGTTAATTATTCCTGGTTCAGTTAAATAAAAACAATGCAACCAATGTGGTACAAATGAGTTGTAAGGAACTTTACCAATCAGCATATGTGAAGCCCTCTCTTTACTGATAAAGCAACTGTCTCTTAGAAAACTGAAATGCTTCCTTGAAGGTCACATGGTCACTTACTGTTAGAGTCAGGATTAGAATCCAAGTCCTCTGACGCTGAATTCACTATTCTTTAATTATACTATCATCCTTGTAGTTATGCTACATTAAATAAGATGGACCAGATTAGATAGTATTAATATATAATTTCTTCCCTTGGTACAGTATGATTTTTACATATTGGAAGGGAGGCTAAATATTCTCTAAACTGAGAGAGGCTACACCCTTGAATTTAATCGAAGTCAATTTAATAAACATTTATTAAGAACTTACTGTGTAATTAATGAGAATATATTCATTAATCTTTCTTAAAGGTTATTTCATTTAATCAAGGATCTTCAGGAGAAACTTTACAGAAAACACCACATAAGGATAAACATATTTTATTATTATGCAGAATGTAAACACTATTTTGGCAAAGTTTCGTATAAGAAAATTTGGCCAGTAAATAGCAACATGGACAAGTTTCAAAATGCTAAATATTGCTTAGCAACAAAACTCTTAAGAAAATCCCATGGAGAATGGCCAAATACTAGGAACAGGTAAATAATCCTTGTGAACCTTTCAGAAATGAGACATTTATGAAATAAGGTGTCAGGTGTTATGGAAACAACTGCAGGGACCAAGTTTCTTCCAAATCTGATACCTTTTTAAAGTCAAAAGCACTATTGCTTTCTCTTTATTTCTCATTGATTTGTAAGTATAACCCTTACATCAGAGATTCATGCATGATGAGACAGTCTTAGGAACACTTTAAGAATTTTCTCACATCCTTGGCTCCTCAATTCCACACAGAAGAGTTATATATTTCCATATAACATAACAAATAGTCTTTTTAGAAGTAGCTGGTGGCTCACTAGACCTGGAGTCAGGAAGATCTGAGTTTAAATTTGAATTCATGAACTTATTAGGTCTTTGGGCAAGTGACAACCTCTGTTTACCTCAATTTTCTTAATTTTAAAATGGAGATAATAATAGTATTATTGTTATCAAGGTTGCTATGGAAATAAAATGAGAAAATCTTTGTAAAAAGAACTTAGCACAGGGCCTGGCACATAATGTGTGTGTTCATGCTTCATTGTCAGAGAAGACCATGGCATCAGAGATATAATGACATGACTTGCACTTGACTTTGTTTTGAGTGAGGGAGGGCTGTGCAGGTCACCAGTCTTACTTCTCCTCCAGAGCCATCTGAATCCAGTGACCAGATATTCATCAGGATGACTGGAGATGACCCAGGATGAGGCAATTGGGGTTAAGTAACTTGCCCAAGGTCACACAGCTAGTGAGTGTCAAGTGCACATAATAGGTACAAGAGAAATGCCTCTTCTCTCTCTTCATCCCCTCCCCTACCTATTTTATCTTCTATTGCATTGTCACCGGTGTCCCTTACAAGCATACATTTCATAAATCTCAAGGAAGAGTAAATGCATTTGCACATTGATCAGAAAAAGTAGAAATCATTAGAAATCATGAAAAGATTATTATCTGTCAATAAGCTACCCTTTCCTAGAGACCAGGATAGCCTTAGTCACGCACAGACCTGTCACAGCAAAGTGTTAGACTACATACAGTTTTCTAATTGTATACAGATTACTCGGCAGGTCTTACCTCTGGTAGTTCCTCATTTCATGAGGCATGAAGTGGTTCCCCAGAGCTACCAACATGTGGTACTTATTATCACGTCTCTGCAGCTGTCCACGGCTCAATGCAGGTTTTGCCTGTTACTCTTGCCAGAAGCTTGAGGGCCGAGTTCTTTCCGCAGTCCTCCTGCCACACAGCTCCTGTCACTTTGCTCATTATCCTCTACCAATCCAAGTAGGGGCCATTACTAGTTCTTTTTTTTTCCTAAAGGAAAACTCTCTTTGGGGGTGAGGGAAGCTAATTACAATAAAGTAAAACTTTCATCTTTTCTGTGACTTTATTTTGTTGAAGCTCAAACACTTCATCTTACCAGGATATATTTACCTCAAGACTGTGCTCTTACCATGTGATTTCTGATGACCTTTATCCTGACAAAAGTTTTCCCAGGTACTAGAAACACAGTCCTGTCCCTCATGTTACTGAATGATTCTCCATCACTGACAGTAGATTTGGGGCAGAGGTTGTAAACAGTTCTCTTTTATGCAGCTCTTAGTTAGAGTGTAAACACTTTCTACAGATATAGATGCATGACAAAATATCCAAATTTTTCCTCAACTATCCTTTAGAACAGAGATGTTAAACTTATCACCTGGGCATTACATGCAGGCAAGCCCACGAGACTTTCCATAGTGGCAGGAAAACAGATCAAAATATAATGTGTGTGTGTGTGTGTTTCTGTGTTTGGAAGACAGTTTTGTCACATGAACCCAAGCACACACCAGGAATGGTGGAATAATATTTCTAGTATTCTACAGTACTCACAAAAATATTGACATTTGAGTCACTAATTACCTGATTAAGTTCTGAACCAACTTCACCAGATCACTGTTAGTGACTATGAGCATATTCACTGCTTCTGTCCTTCTACTCCTAGAACCATCTGCCCCCTGACAATATTTGTCACCCTTTTTACTGAACTATACATTGAATATGGAAATGATTTACCATCTTTGAATACAGGAATTATTGGGATTACTTCAGAATACAGCAATGACTTTGTTCTCAGAAGACAAGATAGACATGACAGTCAGTCTAACATTTCAGATGAGTCTTACCTTAAATAAAGGCTGCATGTTAATATTATCAAATATTAAGAAACAATATGGCAATGGACAGAAGGTAAACCTTGAAGTTAGGAAAATCTGGGTCAAAATCATATTATTTATGTGATCATGGGCAAGTTACACAACCTTTCAGTAGTTCAGAAAAATCTCTAAGGATTTAATTTACTCATAAGTTTTCAATCTATATCAGCAGAAGGAATTTTCATATCAGTAATTTTCTACCTGTTTGAAATAATAAGTTTGAAAAGTAATATAATTCACTTGGAAAATTAATCAATTACATTTCTGAACTATAGCTTTAATCTTTCTCTGAGTCTGATAGGGTATATTTTCTGACTAGTCTTAAACTTACATAAGTTTCATATATATATATATACATATGTATATATAGCAGAACATGTTATTGTTTTCATCCCCCCCTCAACTTTCTAGTCATTATGTTTTAAATAACTGTGGTTATCATTTACCATCTTCACAAAGGCCCTATGAACACAGATTCCTAGGCCCAAATGGTAGGAAACTAGTTTCTTCTAAGCATAGCCTGAATGAATGAGATTTATTTCTGTGAAACAGATTACAATAGATTAATCTGATATTTGGGGAAAGAAATTTTATATCTTTCTATTTGTGACTCATAGCCCAAGGGAAACTGATAAAACAAGATTTCATTTTTAAATAAAAAGTTTGGACAGTCACTTTCAGCATGATTTTCTTGGTTATTGGAAAAAGAAATCCTTACTTTTTTCAAAGAATTTTGTTGGAAAATAACTTTCCCATGTGTTTTCCATAATTCATATCATATTACATTTCATCTTTGATTGGGTATTTAATGCCAAAGCATTAAAAAAAGTTTTATGCTAAATTATTAGCTATTTTATCCAACTTTTCTCCTTATTATGGTTTGGAAGTAAAAATTGCATGTAACAGGTAAAAAGATGGTATATGATTTAACAACACAAGGAATTCAATTCTTTCAGTGTTTACTTGACTACTTTCAGAAATGAAACATTATTGGACTTTAGAAATCCAAGGTTCAAATCTCTGATATGATTTTGTGAAGATCTTAAAAATTGAGAGTAGCCAACATCTTTATAGATCATCTATTTCAACTGTCTCTTTTTACAGTTGAGGAAAGGGCTGCAAGAGATACTAAATCAGTAGTCAACATGGATGAAAGATGACAGAGCCAGAGATCACTTCCTTCTCCACATTTCTTACATTCAGTCTAAATCTGACCATAATTCAGACCCATTTCTCTGAGTTCTATCCTCTGGAGCCAAGTAGACCAAGCCTAATACCTCTTACACATAACAGCCTTATAAATTCTTAAAGGCAGTTGTCATATCCCTGCTAAGTCTGCTTTTCCTTAGAATATACTCAAGGTAATTGAATTCATAAAGTGTTCATTAAAATTCTCCTTTGTTTGGAGCACTGTGTTAGGCATTGAGGATGTACGATTAATGCCTCTAACTTATCACTACATTGCAGAGTTTCTAATTTACCCACCTATTTATTCCCTTTTTTTGGGAAATCTTCAAATTTCTTAATGACTTTCTATAATATAATGTCCCAGAATAAGAATAATGTGTCAAATACCATCTGAGCAGCACACAACACAGTAGATAGATAATGCACTTCTTTTTGGATACTGTATGTCTCTCAGTAAAACTTAGGCTAGCATGTTATTAATTATTTTTGGTGGTAGGGGAGTTGGCATGGAATATCGATGAGTTATGTGGAACTTGTAGCCTATTTAAACCCACAGATTTTTTTTTCACAAAAAGTTGTCTAGCACTGTATTTTCCAACTGACTTTGTAGGAGTTAATTTTTTAAACATAAATTTACAAATTTAAATTATTCTTACCATATTTTTTCATTTATTTTGGCCAACATTCTAGCATCTAAATGTCATTTTGGATCATATTTTTGTCAAGTACTACTCTAACTTTGCCTTTGAAAATTATGTCGTCTTCAAATTGTATACTTTATCTAAGGAAAGGATAAAAAAATTAAAGTCAAAGGAAATAAAAATGGAAGATTCAGTGAATTTCCTCTCCTAGTTAAGTGACTTAACTTCCCAGGTGAAAGTATATTCTCACTGCAGTGCTACCCGTCAACTTTTACTAAATGTTTTAATTTTTACAATTGTTTTGAAATGAATATATATTCATAGAAAATATATCCATATATTTATAATCCCAATAATAAGTATTATTTTCCTATTGTATAGATGAAGAAATTGAAGTTTCAAATTCATATCCATCTTTATTTTATATTCAGGTTGTTTTTTTTTTTTCCTTTCCTAGCATTTCATATACTAAAGATTCATGATAGGAGCTGGGAAATTGTCTCATTATCATCTATTTTCACATCCAGTTAATTTTCAGTCAAGACTTTATTTTTCTCTGACCTGACTTTTGGCTATAACATACCTATAAACAAGAGAAAATTTAACAACACAAGTATTTCGTCCTTAGAATCCATCATCAAGGTGACCTCATTTTATGTTTTATTTAATTTTCCTGATACAATTTGTCTAGGACCATGCTTTTCTTTTCTTTATTCCCAATTACATATAAAGATAGTTTCTAACATTGGGGTATATAAGATTTCAATTTCCAAATTTTTCTCCCTCCTTCCCTTACCATGTCCCTTCTTAAGCCAGCAAACAATCTGATACAGATTATATATGGATCAACATGTTAAGCATATTTCTATATTACACATGTGGTTAAGGAAGAATCTAAAGTAAAGTAGAAAACTTTGAGAAAGAAAATAAAACAAAAACTGATCCACCACTTTATTTCTTATCCAATTCAAATAATTCAGATAATTACTGTCTATAATATAGTTTGAAATCTGGCAAGACCAGGCCACTTTCTTTGCATTGTTTTGTTGTTGAATCCCTTGTTCTTAACGTTTTATTTTTATAGATGAACTTCTGATATTACTTTTTCTAGCTCTATAAAATAATATTTAAAAAATTTCACTGGTATCACACTGAATAAATAAATTTAGGTAGATTTGCCATTTTTATTGTGTTACCTCAGTCTACCCATGAATAACTGATTTTTTTCCAATTGTTTAGATATGAAGTTTATTTGTGTAAAGTATTTTATACTTGTGTATGCTAATGTAAAGCCCTTCCTCACTCAAAACAAAGTTAAGTGCAAGTCATGTCTTCATTTCTCTGATGGCATGGTCTTCTTCAGCAATGAAGGACAAACACACACACACACACACACACACACACACAGAATAATATAAATGGATATATCCTGGCAGATAGGGTCCCAGATATATTATATTGTCTACTGTAATTTTAAATGGAATTTCTCTTTCTATATCCTCCTGCTTGACTGTTGGTCATAAAAAGAAATGCTGATGATTTATGTGTTTATTTTTACACTAAGACTTTGATAAACTTGTTAATTGTTTCAAGATTTTTAAAAATAAGTTATCTAGGAATTGTCTAAGTATACCCCATATCGTCTACAAAGAGTGATAGCATTGCTTTCTCACTGAGTATTTTAATTCCTCCAATTATTTTTCCTTATCTTATTACTAAAGTTAATATTCCTAGAACAGTATTGAATAATATTAGTGATAATAGCCATTTCTGTTTCACCCTTGATCAAATTAAGAAATCTTCTAGCTTATCCCCATTATTATCCCCATAATGCTATAAACTATATCTTTAGATAAGTACTCCTTATCATTGTAAGGAGTAGTCTCTTTCTTCTAATGGTCTCTAGTGTTTTTAGTAGGAATGTGCATTGTATTTTATCAAAAGATTTTTTTCTGCATCTACTGAGATAATCTTAAAATTTGCTAATTTGGTTATTGATTGGATAAATTCTAATGTTGAACCATTCCTACATTCCTGGTATAAATCTCACCTGGTCATAGTAAATTATCCTCACCATAAATTGCTGTAATCTCTTTCATAATATTTTATTTAAAATTTTACCTTAATATCAGTTTCAGAAATTAGTCTACACTTTTTGTTTTCTGTTTTGGCTCTTCCTGGTTTAGGTATCTGCAACATATTTTTGTCAAAAAAAAAAGAATTTGGTAGGACTCCACTTAGTTTTCTGAATATTTTACATAATATTAGAATTAAATGTTCTTTTAATGTTTGGTAGAATTCATTTGTACATCCATCTGTCCCTTGAGATTTTTCTTTAGTATGTTCATTGATGTATTGTTAAATTTATTTTTTTTTAAATGGAGTTACTTAAATATTTTATTTCCTCTTCTATCTGGGCAAATTCATATTTTTTGGCAAATATTCATCCATTTCATTTAGTTTATCAGATTTATTAGCATATAATTGGGCAAGATAATTAATTATCACTTCAATTTCCTCTTCATTGATTATTCATTCACCCATTTCATTTTTGATACCTTTGGATTTGAAAACCAAAATTTGATTTTCTTCCTTTTTATAATCAAATTAGCCAAAAGTTCATCTATTTTATTACTTTCCCCAACAAAACCAACCCCTGGTTTGACTTTTTTGGTTCAATAGTTTTATTAATTTCAACTTTCTTAATTTCTCTTTTAATTTTAAGAATTCTAATTTGATATTCAATAGGGAATTTTAAATTTGTTCTTTTTCTGACTTTTTGTTTAGTTATATGTCCAATTCATTGATCTCTTTGCTCTCTATTTTATTCATCTAAACATTTAGAGATATAAAATTTTCCTTAAGTACTGCTTTGACTGTATCCCATAAATTTTGATATGCTGTTGCATTATTTTCACTCTGGTGAAATTATTGACATTTCTCTCATTTGTTGTGTGACCCAATCATTCCTAAAATCAGATTATTTAGTTTCCAATTAATTTTAAATTCATCTTTCAGTGACCCTATATAATACATAATTGTTTGACATCTTGATCTGAAAAGGATGCATTTAATATCTCTACCTCTCTATGTTGGACTATGAGGTTTTTATGCACAAATACATAGTTAGTTTTTGTGTAGCTGCCATGTACCACTGAGGAGAAAGGTATATTCCTTTCTATCACCATTCAGTTTTCTTGAAAATTCTATCATATCTAATATTTCTAAAATTCTATCAGTCTCTTTAACCTTATTTTATTTTGTGGTTGGATTTATTTAGTTCTGAGAGGGGGGAGACCCTCAGTAGTATAGTCTTACGGTCTACATCCTGTAATTCACTTAACTTCGTATATATATATTTAGTACTGCTATTGCTTCATTATTTAATACCATTTAGGAAGATGTAGTTCCCTCCCTTATCTCTTTTAGTTAGGTCTATTTCTGATTTTACCTTTTTTCTTTACTTCAGGTGAAGCATAATATAATATATTCAACTCCAACCTGTTTACCTTTACTCTATATGTATCTCTCTACTTCAAAAGTGCTTCTTTTAAACAATAGGTTATAGGATTCTGGTTTCTAATATACTCTGCTTCTTTTTCGTGGGAGGGTTCATCCCATTCATATTCATAGTTATGGTAACTAACTCTATATTTCCCCCATCTCCCCTGCTTACATTTTTTTTCTTTTCACACTGTCTCCCCTCACCAGGGTTTTGCTTCTGACCATCACCTCCCTCAATCTCTCTTCTCTTCTATCTACCACCTACCTTTACTTCCCCCTTTCCTCTCATTTTCCCTGTAGGTTAAGATAAATTCTGATACCAAAATGAGTGTGCATGTTATGCTTTCATTGAACCAAATATGATGAGATATATGTTCAAACAATGTTCACCAACCCTCTTCTTTCCCTCCACTTCAGTAGATCTTCCATGCCTCTTCATGGGATGATATTTTCCTTATTTTGCTTCTGCCTTTCCTCTTCACCCAGTACATTCTTTTTTTTTTACACCTAAAATTTTATAAAATTATCAAATCAAAGTAAACTTCTACCCAAACTCTCTATCTATGTGTACCACTTCAAACAGCCTTAATAAAGGCACAGTTTTTAAGAGTTACAAGCATCATCCTTCCATGTAGGGGTGAAAACAGTTTCACGTATTTGAATTTTTCCTGTTCACATTTTAATGCTAATCTTGAGCCTTGTATTTGCTGATTGAATTTTCTGTTCAGCCTTGGTATTTTCATCAAGCAAATTTGAGAGTCTCCTAACTCATTGAATATATATATATAATTTTCCCCGGAAAGATTATACTCACTTTTGCTGAGTAATTGATTGTTGATTGTAATCCAAACTCCTTTGCTTTCAGGAACATCATGTTCTAAACTCTCTGATCCTTTAATGTAGAAACTGTTAAGTCCTGTGTAATCCTGACTATGACTCCTTGATATCTGAATTGTTTCCTTTTAGTTGCTTTGAGTATTTTATCCTTGATCTGATATTTCTAAAGTTTGACTACGATATTCCTTGAAGTTTTCATTTGGGGATTTTTTTCAGGAGAGGGCAAAACAAGTATTCAAGGAATCCACTAATCACTGTCTGAAATAGATCCAAAAAGAGAAACTCCTAGGAACATTGTGGCCAAATTCCAGAACTCCCTGGTCAAGGAGAATATATTGCAAGCACCTAGAAAGAAACAATTCAAATATTGTGGAAATACAATCAGGATAATACAAGATCTAACAGCTTCTGCATTAAGGGATCGAAAGGCATTGAATATGATATTCCAGAAGTCAATGAAACTAGGACTAAAACCAAGAATCACCTACCCAGAAAAACTGAATATAATACTTCAGGGGAAAAAATGATCTTTCAATGAAATAGAGGACTTTCAAGCATTCTTGATGAAAAGACCAGAGCTGAAAAGAAAATTTGACTTTCAAACACAAGAATGAAGAGAAGCATGAAAAGAGAAACAGCAAAGATAATTCATAAGGGACTTACCAAGTTGAACTGTTTACACTCCCCCCAAAAAAGAATTGCTTTCTTGATCAGCTTTTGTCCTTTCTTTTCCAAGCTGTTGATTATTCTGCATAACTCTCATTCCTTTCCCCAGTTTTTCTTCTACCTCTCATATTTCATTTTTAAAATTCTTTTTGACATGTCCCAACAATTCTTTTTTTTTGGCTTGAGACCAATTTATATTCCTCTTTGAGTCTTCTTCATATGTACTCATTTTGACATTTTTGTGCTCTTGTAAGTTCATGTGTTGATTTTCCTTGTTGCCATGGTAACATCATGTGATCAGGGCTCTTCTCTGTTTCTTCTCTTCCTTTTAGCCTATTGTTTGCCTTTTAAAGGTGACCTCTGCTCCTGGGGCATAGGAGACTCTGCTCCAATCTTTTTGTGCTGAGAGTCAGTCACCTGATCACTGAATTTCTGCTCTGGGGCCTCAGGTACTACCAACTTGCCCATTGGCTTATCAGTCCAAGACTGGATGCAGCAGAACTGGGCAAGTGAGAGTCATGGAGCCCCAGGTATCTGCAGCAGCTGCTACTGAGACTGTCAGACAGCAAATTAAATGTCTGTAAGTCATGCACTTGAGCTTCCAGGAGCCAAAATGGCAAAGTAATTGGCAAATTCTCCCTCTTCCTCTCTTGGCTGACCTTGAATTAACCATAATATATTTTTCCAGAAGTATCCTGGATCAGTGAGATCAGCAGAAAGGGCAAACAGTCCCATGGCATGTGAATCTAGGAAAGTTGCTAAGGATTATGACTTTTGCTGTGGCACAGGACCAGAGTTGTTCAAGAAAAAGCAACCTCAATGAATCAGGAGGAGACTCAGAGTCCCAGAAGGATGGAGCCTCACAATCACCAACACCAGGATCTCATGTGTGCCTCAGCACTCCAAGGGAAACAGGTAGACGCTAGGGCAGCTGGGATCATCAACCACTGAGCTTGCCTTTGCTCTAGCTCATCTGAGGAGGCCTCCCATGATCAGATCACCTTTACCTCACCATTAACAAGCTAGCTCCAGGGAAAATACAGGAAACAGAAAAAGACATCAACTGGCCTCTACTTTCTCACACCAGCCAGCTCAGTACCACGTTCTTTAGACTCTGACTGAAAGAGTCAGAGTCCAAAACAAATAGAGCCTAATCATTATGAGTCAGAAGTAAAGCAGTAAAGAAAGAATCATAGAATCATTCTATGGGGACAAGGGACAAAACACAAATACCACAGAGGTCAACATTGAGATTGTACTCCCATTTGAAATTTCATCACAAGCACAAAAAGCACTCTTGGAAAAGCTGAAGAAGAAGTTTAAAAGCCAAATTAGAAAAATAGAAGAAAAAATGGCCAATGATTTCAAAAGTATGAAAAAAGAATTCGCTGAAGAGAACCACTATTTGAAAAGGAAAATTGGACAAATGGAAAAGGAAATGCAAAAACTAGCTGGACAAAATAATTCCTTAAAAGGAATAATGAGACAAATGAAATGGAGATGCAAAAATTAACTGAAGAAAACAATTTGATAAAAATTAGAATTGGGAAAGTAAAGTTAATGACTATATGAGACATCAAAAATCACTCAAACAAAATCTAAAGAATTAAAAGATAGAAAAAAATTCAAAATGTCTAACTGGAAAAATAACTGACCTGGAAAATAGATACAGTTGAGAAAATCTAAGAGTTATTGTCCTACCAGAAAGTCACGATGGAAAAAGGAACCTGAACAATATCTTCCAAGAAATCATAAAGGAAAACTGCCCAGAAATTCTAGATCCACAGGGTGAAATATCCATCAAAAGAATACACCATTCACCTTCCAAAAGGGATCCCAAAATAAAAACACCAAGAAATATCTTTGCAAAATTCCAGAACTATCAAGTGAAGGAGAAAATACTACAGGCAGACAGAAAGAAATCAGTCAAATATCGAGGAGCTACAATCAGGATTATACAGGGCCTTGCAGCTCTTACATTAAAAGATTGAAGGAATTGGAATATAATATTCCATAAGGCAAAGCACCTGGGACTACAACCAGTGATCGATTATCCAACAACACTGAGCATATTAGTTCAGGCAAGGAAATGGGCATTCAGTGAAATAAGTGATTTCCAGACCTTCCTGATAAAAAGATCAGAACTCAATAAAAAATTTGATCTTCAAACTCAGGTTTCAAGAGAGGCATAAAAAGGTAAACAATACTGTGGCTTCAGTCAACAGGACTTCTGATAATGGTTTAATTTATTTAGATTTTAAAACATGACTTTTTCACTTATTACCTGCCCAAATTTGGACAAATCTGTGCCTAAGTTTCCCTATCTGTAAAATTAGTGGCTTGGATAAAATTACCTCTAAATCTGTTACGTTTTAAGTCATCAAGTCAAAACAGCAAGAATTTGCTAAGTGTTTACTACGTATCAAGCACTGTAGTAAACTGTAAGAATACAACTACAGTGAGAAAGAAGGTCCCTGCCTTCAAAGAGCCTGCATTCAAATAGGAGAATACATAAATAAAGCTAAAAATGGAGTGAAGGTAGTAAAGAAAATCTGGGATAGAAAGGAGTAGAACCTGTAAGGAAATGATGTTGTGCCTGCTCTGGGTGTCCTTCATATGAAGGCATTGAGAAGAACTAGCCAATCAAAGACACTACTGTGGCAGAGGAAAGTTCAGGTGTTTAAAGTCCAGGACCAGTTAGCTTCCAGGGTAGAAAAGTTCCCAAGACAACTCAGAGAAATTCCAGGAGAACCAGGAGTGCAGCTTAGAGCAGAATGGAGAGTTGTTTCAGCTACCATAAGGTAGTAGATAGAACTCTGGGCCAAGAGTCAGGAGGATCTGTGTTTGAATGTAGCCTCTGGGACTTACTAGTTTTCTACCCCTTAGAAAGTCATTCAACCTTTGTTTTCCTCATTTATTTTTCAATAATAAAATGGAGATAGTAATAGAACCTAACTCCCAAGGTTGTTGAGAGGATGAAAGGAGATAATAATTGTAAAATGCTTGGTATGGTGCTTAGCACACAATGAGCAACATAGAAATGTTTGCCATTGTTAGATCAATTTTTTCCCATACATGGAGTAATTAGTGAAAAAGAAAACATAATCCCCAATCAGAAATTCACTGGCAAGATGGAATTAACATATTCAGTTTCAGTGCCCAGTTCACAAGGTTGTAGATTTAGAACTGGAAGGGATTTTAGAAACTATTTGGTCAACTCCTTCATTTTGACAGTTAAGCAAATACAGCTCTGAAGGGTTAAATGACTTGCCAAAGGTCAAATAGGTAATGAGGCAACAACTTCAATCCAGGTCCTCTTATTCTGATGACAGAAGGCCTAACTTGTTCAAAATCTGTGTGACCCTGAGACAGTCACTTGACTACTCAGTTAAGTTTCTTATTCTCTAACATGGAGGTCAAGAACACTTCCTTCATTCTTTTGTAAGGAGAATGCAAGATATGTAGAATACTTTGAAAAATTTAATGCAGGAAATCCATGATAATAATGATACCTAGCAACTAAAAAAACAGAATACATTAGACTTTGCAAAATATTATACATGGTATCCCATTGGATCTTACAACAGAATGAGGGAAATGTTATTTACTTTCATGGTAGACAGTAAGAAACTGGACCGAGAACTTCCTGTCCCCACTTAGTTTGTGGAAAGGACAGGTTTAAATTATTTAGCAGATAGAAGGAAAAACAAGACCTTAATAAGAAGACACCACAAGCCACATCTGACCCCATGGGAATATGGTTCCCATGTGGAAAAGTGATTATTGAACTAGCTCAACACATTATATACCACTTTGGCTTATCTTGTAGAATGTCAAACATGAGAGCTAGGAAGTTATGTATTTTGATGTCATAAGACATAGAGCTGGAAGGTAATCTAATCCAATCACTTCACATGTCAACAAGAGATACAGCACGTAGTACAATGGAAAGCAGTTGGTCTGGAGTCAGAAAGCTCTAATTGCAAATCCACTCTCAGAAATTAATTTTGGGATAAGAAGAGAGTGACACAACTTTTGATTGTCTCAGTTTCCTCAAATGGATAAGGTAGAATAAGTACTTACCAGTCAGGGTTGTTGCAAGAATCAATTGAAATAATATTTACTAAGTGTTTAGTACAATGGCTGGAACATAGGAGGAGCTACATAAATACTTATTCCCATATCCCTGTTGATGAAAAAACAATCAAGGCTAAAAGATACTAAATTACTTGCCAGAAGTCAGGTAAGTAGTAATTATCAGAGCAAGATCTAAACCCTCATCCAAGAGTGTCAATAATAGCACTTTTTCTACTTTATCATTATATTCTGTTTTATCTGTTATGTTGCATGCTTATATATTTTTTAAAATTTATTTATTTATTTAACTTTTCAACATTCATTTCCACAAAAGTTTGGGTTCCAAATTTTCTCCACATTTCTCCCCTCCCCCACCCCAAAACTGGAAGCATTCTAATTGCCCCTATCACCAATCTGCCCTTTCTTGTAACATCCTTCCTTCCCCTATCCCCATCTTCTCTTTTGTCCTGTAGGACAAGATAACATTCTATACCCCATTATCTGTGTTTCTATTTCCTAGTTACAAGAACAATACTCAACAGTTGTTCCTAAAACTTTGAGTTCCAACTTCTCCCCATCCTTCCCTCTGCACCCATTTCCTTTGGGAAGGCAGGCAATTCAATATAGTCCATATCTATGCAGTTTTGCAAATGACTTCCAAAATAGTCGTGTTGTGTATGACTAACTATAATTCCCTTCATCCTATCCTGCCCCCCATTGCTTCTATTCTCTCTTTTGATCCTGCCCCTCAAGAGTGTTGACTTCAAATTTCTCCCTCCTCCCACTGCCCTCCCTTCTATCATCCACACTACCCTGGTGATCCCCTTCTCCCCCACTGTCCGGCATTGTAAGATAGGTTTTCATACCAAAGTGAGTGCATTTTATTCCTTCCTTTAGTTGAATGTGATAAGAGTAAGCTTCATGTTTTTTCTCTTACTTTCCCTCTTATTCCCTCCACTGAAAAGTCTTTTGCTTGCCTCTTTTATGAGAGATAACCTGCCCTATTCTATTTTTCCATTTCTCTTCCTAATATAGTTCACTCTCACCACTTAATTTCATTTTTTAAAGATGTGATCCCATCCTATTCAATTCACCCTGTGCTCTCTGGCTCTCTGTCTGTCTGTCTCTGTGTGTCTGTCTGTGTGTCTGTCTCTCTCTCTCTCTCTCTCTCTCTCTCTCTCTCTCTCTCTCTCTCTCTCTCTCTCTTTCTCTCTCTCTCTCTCCATGTGTGTTTGTGTGTGTGTAATCCCACCAAGTACCCAGATACTGAAAAATTTTCAAGAGTTACACATATTTTCTTTCCATGTAGGAATGTAAACAGTTCAACATTAGTAAGTCTCTTATGATTTCTTTTTGCTGTTTACCTTTTCATGCTTCTCTTGATTCTTGTGTTTGAAAGTCAAATTTTCTTTTCAGCTCTGGTCTTTTCATCAAGAATGATTGAAAATCCTTGATTTCATTGAAAGGCCATTTTTTTCCCATAAATATTATACTCAGTTTTTCTGGGTAGGTGATTCTTGGTTTTAGTCCTAATTCCTTTGACTTCTGGAATATCATATTCCATGCTCTTTGTTCCCTTAATGTAAAAGCTGCTAGATCTTGTGTTATCCTGATTGAATTTCCACAATACTTAAATTGTTTCTTTCTAGCTGCTTGCGATATTTTCTCCTTCACCTGGGAACACTGGAATTTGGCCACAATGTTCCTAGGAATTGCTTTTTTTGGATCTCTTTCAGAAGGTTATTGGTTGATTCTTTCAAAGCTTATTTTGCCCTCTGGTTATAGAATACAGGGGCAGTTTTCCTTGATAATTTCATGAAAGATGATATCTAGGCTCTTTTTTGACCAAGTCTTTCAGGTAGTCCCATAATTTTTAAATTATCTCTCCTGGATCTTTTTTCTAGGTCAGTTGTTTTTCCAATAAAATATTTCACATTATCTTCCATTTTTTTCATTCTTTTGGTTTTCTTTTGTGATTTCTTGGTTTCTCATAATATCATTAGCCTCCATCTGTTCCATTCTAATTTTGAAAGAGCTATTTTCTTCATTGAACTTTTGAACCTCTTTTTCCATTTGGCTAATTCTGCTTTTGAAAGCATTCTTCTCCTCCTTGGCTTTTTGAAACTCTTTTGCCAATTGAGTTAGCCTATCTTTCAAGGTATTATTTTCTTCAGCATTTTTTGGGTCTCCTTTAGCAAGGTGTTGACATGCTTTTCATGCTTTTCTTGCATCTCTCTCATTTCTCTTCCCAGTTTTTCCTCCACCCCTCTAATTTAATTTTCAAAATCCTTTTTGAAGTCTTTCATGGCCTGAACCCATTGGATATTTATTTTGGATGTTTGGGATTCATAAGCTTTTACTTTTATATCTTTCCCTAATGGTAAGCATTGCTCTTCCTCATCAGAAAGGATGGGAGGAGATATCTGTTCACCAAGAAAGTAATCTTCTATAGTCTTATTTTTTTTCCCCTTTTCAGGCATTTTCCCAACCAGTTACTTGACTTTTGGATCCTTTGTCAAGAATAGGGTATACTCTGATGACCTGTAAGGTTCATCCAAGGTGGCAGGATGAAGCATGTACTGGTCTGGGTACAGGAAAGCATTTTGGTGCCCAGAATCTTAGCAGCATTTCCTCTCCACAGGCATCTGACTTGCAGTTCCACCAAGCTAGCACTGGGGATGGTGGGTGGGGTGGGATTCAGTCAAGCTATGGGGGTAGCACCTTCATTCAGTGTGAGACAAAGACCAGTTGCCTCAGGGCATCTACACAGGGCTGAGGTAAGACTCAGCTCTTCAGTTCCCCAGGGGTTTTTATGATCCAGCTATCATCTCAGGCTGCAGTAGTGGCTGCCCTGAGTACTCCTGCCACCTTCCTGATGTGAAGGCCCTTCTCCCTTCCTGGCCAGCTGAATAAACCCCGTCACTGACCTTTGGTGCCTGTAGACTGAGAGATCTGTGGACCCTCTGTTGCTGTGACTGGGGTTCCGAGACTGGAGGTGCTGCCCCAGAGGCTGTTCACAAGCCATGCATGCGTGGCCAAGCCTGGGCTGGGTTCTGCACTCTGAGCTCTGCTCCAAGTCTGGTACAACCGATGTTTTCTATGGGTCTTTCAGGTCACCCTGGGCTAGAAATCTCCTCCACTTTGTTGTTCTCCACTTCTGCTCCTCCAACATTTTTGAGAGTCCCTCTCTACAGGTGTTCTATGGGCTGTGTGGGGGCAGTCTCTGTATGTGTATCTTTCTACTCTGCCATCTTAGTTCTGCCCCCAATATTTACATTTTTTTCACTTGTAATGACAGCCATATTATTTTTTAATAGAGATTATTTAGAACAGTCCAAAAAAATAAACATTAGGGAACATAAAAGGGGATAATTCTTTACTGACATATGAAAACCCAAGTATAATGAACATATAGGTGTCTTTCTTTTTCTTTCAACTATTTATTGTGCCCCTAATCTAGAACATCGTCTCCAATGATTAAATTGTTGATTTTTATTATTGACTCTGAATCTTGATCATCACACCTGCCCCTTATAGAATATGTTTCTAAAAAGAAATGTTTTTGTTTTTTGGTCATAATGCTTTTGTGCCATTTCCATAGTTGACATTCAATATATGTATATTGTATTTAATATTCTTTCAAGCAAAGTTCCATAGGGTATAGAACTTTCACTTTGATTTTCAAATATTATTTTGATGTAGAGAATTATTTATCTTTGGGGAGAGATTTATCAATTTATCTCTTTTGGGTAGGGAGATAAAGAGAGACAGATGAACAAAGAGACAGAGTGGGAAGCAGACAAACAGAGATGGGAGTTGGGGAGGAGAAAGAGACAGAAACAGAGAGACAGAGAGAGAAAATAAGAAGTTTTATAACTATTTGTGTTCTGATCTTAATAGCTTTTCCTATAATTTCTGTAAAGTTAAAGTTCCTCTTTTATGGGTTCAGATCAGGAGTCACTGCCTTGATCTATGCAAATCTAGCATTGGTTTTAGGTATAAGATTATTAAATAAAAACTATCTGTTACATTCAAACTAAACATTTTCTGCTGCAAATTGAACAGAAAACAAAAAAAAAAAAGTATTTTCCCCAAGAGATAATGACTTAGACTCTTATTATTATTGGATAACTGCAGAAGGCCAAAATTAAGATATCATAATTGCCTTGGGTGACAGACTAATATTTGGCCTAAAATATAATCAGTGCCTTTGAAGCTACCAGAAGGCAGTTTCTGTTGCTGGGGAAACAACCCAGCTCTATACTGATTTGCAAGGACTCCTATAGGCAAAGAGTTAAAGACAACTAGCCGCTGATGACAATAGAATAAGACTAGAGAAAGTCAAAGAATTGTTTAGGGCTTATTTTAGACCTTGGGAAGGAAGAAAAATGCTGTTACCTGAGGATGATTTGAGGAACAAATAAGACTTCTATTGATCTACTAATTTGTGTCTTTAAGGTAGTTCCAATCAAAAATTTGGATTTCCAAAGATCAGAAAGACTTTTAAGGGTGTTCCAAATCATTACATTCATATTTGAAGAGGAAGGAAAAGGAATTTATTGAAAATACTAGTGGCCATTTATTATTAATGTTTTGGCAAAGATGCCATAGCACAGAGCCTTATCTAACTGCTTCACCTTTCAATAACTTAGTATTCTAATAGAAATAGTAATAAAATTATTGACTTCTTAACTGATTCTTGTCATTTGATAACTGTTTGAGCTTGTGAGTGATTTTGGGTATGGGACAATCACTCTGGTACCAAGTTTCTTTATATGTAAAGCTGAGGAAATTACGTTTTCTACCCACTACACATTATTATTTTTAGGGTTAAATGAGATAATGAATATGGAATGATTTTCTACATAATGCATTGTAACGTGCTATATTTGAATTAATGATACAATATGCTCATGACATAAACATTTTCATCTGGTTGTGAATGTTCCAACAGCTCCAAGTGAAGATAATGAAATAGAATCCTTGAGAGTAAAAACTAATTTTATTTTCTCCTTGTATTCCTGGCTTAGCTCACTTTAGGCACTTAGTAAACATTTGTTGAATTAAATTGAAGCATAAGAGCAACAACAAAAATCCATTGTCAAATCTCATTATTACAGAAGTTAATGCTCTTTTAAAAAGTTCAGGTATATTTTATGAGGTGGTATCCCCCCCAAAAAATATCTGTTTTAGATCATTCCTATTGCTTTCATTATGCTGACACTATATATATTTTTTAGCTGTTACGTTAACAATTTACAAAAAAAATACATCTATATAATCTGTCAGACAACCAATAAATCTACATTATGGGTTCAAATAGTGCGCTCTAAATAAGTATACATGCTAATGAATTCCTTTCACCATGCCACCTGTTGGAGTAAAGGTCCTTAAACCATTATACATCACCTAGTCCAGGTGTGGGGAACCTGGGGTCTCAAGGCCACATGTGGCACTCTAGGTCCTCAAGGGTGATCCTTCGATTTGACTGGGTTCATTCACCTTTGAGGACCTACAGGAGCACATGTAGCCTCAAAATCATAGGTTCCTCACATCTAAATTAGTCTGTGGAAGTGTATGGAGACCTCAGAATATTATTTTAAAATATAAAATTAAATGTATGTAGATATACATATATATGTATAACATATGTGCACATATGTAAACATACATACACATATATACATACATATGTGTATACACATACACACACATATATATACATATATATATATATATATATATATATATATATATGTAACTACAAAGGAAACCAAGTATGTCAAAATATAATTCTCACAATTTAAAACACATAAATAGGCAAAATTTACAATTGCCCTGTCAGGATGAGACTTTTTGAGTTTAATAATGCAATGCTCATTTGTTGAAGAAGAAGATACACAGAATTGAACATATTACCTGGCCATGGTAATATGGTGGTTATGGAGGCACTGGGGCTATTAAGAGATTGAAGAAGGAGAGTCCTCTGCAGGCAGGTTTTTCCATTTGCCTTGCTTTCAGTAGTTCTGCTGAAAATTAAAACCAACAGCTCTTTTATGCAAACATGGGCATCAGCTATATAGAAAATACTGAAGTGACAGCTCTAGAGGGATATGGCACAGAAAATTCCAGGAAAAAAGATAGAGCCCCACACAAAGGGAGGCACATACCTTATAACTTCCTAAACAGCAATAAATAGGTGCCCTAATTTTTTCCCCTGGTTCCGTACATACACATTTTAGTAAAAAGTTTATTGTTCCACAAGTTACAGTGTAATTACTCTTAATAATTGGGTATAGGTGAGAACCAATCTTGTTTTCATATTTAAATACCATACTTTTATTATGAAGAAATTGTATCGCTCCAAAGTAAATGCCACCAGATTGAAACTGAGAATGAAAAATGTTTCTATTATTATATGTTATCACAGTTTAGAAATTTTAACAAACATCAAGCAACATGCCAAGAACTGATAATAGACATGTAATATGAGCTTTCTTGTAGAGCTTAAGTGATTAAAAATACTTACATGCGAGATAACGGTTAGCTATTATTAGATAATATTGTACAATAATCTGGCAGAAAGTGTTTATATGTGTGTGTATATTTGCATATCTGTGCATGTGTGTGTTATATTCAGATATGAAAAAGGATTATTGGCTAAAAGTAGTGAAACTATGTATTTTAACATGTTTGACTTAATCACAAATGACTACATTTTGAGGACTTGAATAATTGTGGTTTATCCTCCCTCAAATGTGAATTTTAGGATTTCTAGATTCAGTTCCTGAGAATGAAGATGAGAATTTTACCAGTAATAAAATCTTCAGGAAGAAAAATCTGGGCCAAGGGAAGGAAAGAAAATATATTCATGGAAGTATTTTGTCCATAACGTTTTTGTCATTTTTCAAAAGTAATCCCTGAGATTTTCTAGGGAGTTGTACAAAATAAGCCCCTTTCCCTTCCATATTCCAAAAATTATCATTTTAATGTTGTCTGTATCATTGTTTTATAACATGAAGTAGAAAAGATAAATATAAAATAGCTACAACATCATCTCAAAAGTAGTTTCGCTTGCAGAAAGAGAAGGTGAGAAGTAATGAATTTGATTCCATTGGTATAGGGAGCTTGCACATCAGTGCACATATCAGTGCACATCAGCATCTTTGAAATTTTAGGTTTAGACACTTGCTTGGATATTGTAAGGTTAAATTACTTGGGTAACAGACTCATTATTCTCCAGAGGCAGAATTTGAACTCAGGTATTTATGGATCCAAGGAAAATTTTCTAGCTACTATGACAAGCTGCCTTTTAGTTGGAGAAATTATGTGAGAAATTATAATTTGAGTTGACAATATGAGATTACAGAAACATTTAATTGAATTTAATGTTTACTTAAGTTCTTCTTACTCTGTGAAAAAATATTTGGGATTTTGTGGATAAAAAGAAAAAAGTGTTCGTGGTGCTTATTATATTCTACTATTCTATTTCTTCTATTATTACATCACAGTGATAATGTAGCTTAATAACTACAATAAACTTATTTTATTACATTAATTCCCTTTATATCAACAGGTCAATTTCCTTATTTTATGATTCTTTCTCTCCCCACCTCCATGTCAGACTTTTCATTAGTAATCCCCTCAAAACTTCCTTGAAATCCTATCATGTTGCTAAATTTATGACATGAAGGTGACACTAGTTTGCTCATGGTTGGGCCAGAGAAGCACCATCCCACCGTGCTAAAAATCTTTGACTATGGGCCCCATTGTGTACTTCACATGTTTTTATGCATGGACCAGTGAAGCTAATGTCAGAGAAGGAAATTACCTGAAGGCTAGCTACTGGGTAAAGGTTTTATTCCCTCCCTCTGTTCCTCCATTCTTTCCTCCCTCACTCCCTCCCTTCCTCCCTTCCTTCCTCCCTCCCTTCCTTCCTTCCTTCCTTCCTTCCTTCCTTCCTTCCTTCCTTCCTTCCTTCCTTCCTTCCTTCCTTCCTTCCTTCCTTCCTTCTCAGCAACCCAAAGAATTATATAGGGAAGACAAATAATTGGCATTGCTGGAGATAATACTCTGTCAATGTAACCAAAGGTCTCTTGAAATAGTGAAACAATTCCGGTGTATCATACCTCATCATTCCTTTTACTCGATGAATGAATCTATACTAAAAAATTTTGAATTTATTATTTTCTTGATTTGTGTTACACAAATTTCTTTCTTCTGCTGCTATTTTTTTTTTTACCAACAATTCTGATCTCAAGGAGGGGTAGTTAATGTCACATGTATTATGTACTATGTTTTCACATTACTTTTGAGCCTTAATAAATCCTATTCAGTTCAAATTCAAGGTTATTAGTCTGATTTGAGAATACTGAAGTGGCAACCAACTTACTTGCCAAAAGGACCAGGTTTTTCATATCACAACTATTGACTAGATTCAATTCATAGTTGCCAGACCAGATATTTCCCACTTTAGTATCTCCATATATTTCCAGAGACTTTATAAAATATTAAAAAGTTTCTACAAAGTTATAAATGGTTGAATTTCATATGTGGCTTGTAGACTCAGACCCTTTTGTTTGCTGACAAATGTATCTAATTTACTTAGAGATTTCTCATAAGAGACAGTGGGGGAAACAAAAACAAAGGAAAAAATTAACTCACGATTTAAGACATGTTGTATATGTAGACTCACAAAATTGAAGATGATGTTAACATGATCTCAGATGTTAGCTGTAAGGGGATTATATTAAAATCTTAAAATTTATTATAAAGGGTAAACCATTATATATCCAAGGACCTAAGTTTTCTTTTTCATATTTGATATAAGTCCTGGCCAAAGAAGTTACTTTAAAACTTAAAAAGGAGCACTCAATTTTATTTGAGTTTTGTCATGGATTCTTACTTGCTGGTTTAGTACCCATATCTAAAGCCTCAAAAGGAATGATTCTTTCAGATTTTTATATTTAGCCTTCATAATTCTGTCAATGCCATGCCCCCATGATCAATAAGAAATTGGGTAAGCCCTAGGAAACTTGTCACAGTGGTGCCCTTTCCTGGCAAGTGGCACCGGGCATTTACAACTGTTTTTAGAAAACTGTGCCAGTGCTGGATCATTTTGACCTGTGCACTTCTGTGGCTGGGGGCAAAACAGTAAATATATTTGCAGCACTTTAGTATAGACAACAATAGCTACAACAAAGACAACCCTTCAGGCATTGCATTGTATTCAGAGCTAAAGTAATATAAAAATAAACAGGAAAGTGAAAACACTTTAACCCTAAACCATCCACTGAAAGCCTTTAAACAATCTCAGCTGGAAGATATAGCCTGAGAAAGATAAAATTTTAATTTATTTTGCCTAGAAGCTATTTTCTCTGGTAATACTCATTCATAGACATGGGGTGTTGCTAATTCATGCATACTTCATTAGTACATCTGCAGAAGCAAAGAGAAACAGCTGAGTAGAGAAGTGGAACAGAACACCCAAGTCCTCCAGCAGAATACCTTTCCCCCAAGACTGTACTACTCAGAGACATAACATTACCAAATTGGAGAAAACAGAGTATGGTGAAAGTATAGCTCCCTTGGCATTTTTCTCAGTCCTATGAATAATATAATACTTGGGAGATAACATTCACATTCATATGCTGTATTATTTAAATGTCAGCTTCATCATTATATTTGACTAAGACATACCTGAAATGAAAAAGTTAGGGAGGAGACAATTATGACCCAATAAAAAGTCTTTAGGTGAAAAGGATATTAAAGACAATACATAAGTAATATTTAGTAATTAGATGAGAACCAAATATTTGCAGGGAAATATAGTTTTAAGGACTCCTCAAGAAAACTTGAAATATATTGAAAGACTAAGTGAAAGCACTGATTGTACTTTGTAAATGTAACTAACTTGAAAATCAACAATTAGATCCCAACTTGCTCTCTATATTATTCTTTTATAGACTCTGTTTTAAAAGGGGTTTTATATTTAGAATTGAAGAAGTATATATCTTAATCTTGAACATTTTAATGTGCTGTAATCTTCATTTTAACCTTGATTTTCGAAGGAAAAACATTATTTGTGTTGCAAAATAAATTACCTATAAAATGTAAGAAGTATGTTTTACTTAGAAATTCATTTCACATTAGAAAATATATATATATATGAAACATGCAAAAAGTATAGTTAAATATTCTATAGATTTAATTTATTTTAGACATTTTGGTACTATAATTTAAAATAAATGCAAAGGCATTGAATCCCAGAATTGAGAAGGATCATGGATGTCATCAAACCACACCTTACCCAAAGGATAAATCTTTTCTACATTCTCAACAAATTGTCTTTCAATCTCTGTTTAAACATGTTTCATATGGGGAAACCATATGATACCTTCAAAGGTTTCTCATTCCAAATGTATATATATATTCATTGCTATCTATATCATTTTTACCTATGTGTAAATAACACTGCCTGAAGGACAGGTTGGTTGATTTCATCACTCCCTCAGACCCTCAATAAATATTGGACTGCAAACAGAAATTTTACACAAATTTTATGTATCATAAGAAAACAAGAAATAGAATATAAACCAATATTAGGTAAATAACTAGGTAAATAAAAAGAGATAAGGTAATATGATTTGTTATTGGAGAAAAGGACTTTAGCGACGTTTAAGGGCTTTTAGAATTGGGAGGGGGAGAGTGAGTTACCAGAACCTTTCGAGATGTAAAACAAAATGCCGTTCAGTTGCAATAGTTGGGAAGGGAAGAATGAAAAAGGAAATTCCAGTCTCAAGATGGAATCAACTTATTAGATGGAATCAGTTTGATTAGTAGAATTTCCATAATTCTACCCTTTTATGTTTCCCCTCCCCAATGCATTTCTTATTTATAGTTCCGGTAGGTTTTTTTCCTTAAATATTTTTATCACAATTATATGTCTAGAAAAGACCACTGAGAATAACCCTCTTAAAAAGTTTAATACAATAGCTACAATAATGATCACCAATACTAAATAACATTAGGTCTTCTTATACTCTGATAACCCAATACCCAGATCCATTTAATCAGAACATTTTATCTTGAATCCCAGCTGTCCCATGTAGTCAAGAAGCATCCTTTGAAGAGCAGAGACCAACCTGACCCCAGTGGTTTTGGGGAGACTCTCCTTTAGCTCTATTTAATTCCAGGCACAAATCATTTGAAAGTCAGTCATGTAGCAAAGTTTGACATAGTCACAGGGTATAAAAGCCCGGTTCAGTATTAACTAGATCTAAAATTTGCTATCCAAAAATACAAAAAAACACCATGAGGAAACTGAATCAAGACTGTTATCTTAGGTCATATCAAAGTTCCAGGGACAGATATTTACCTGTATTAGATCTCAAAGTTTAGTATATGCCATTTCCTCCTTGAGTGGTGGACTAAGGGTCAAATGACATCAATTCAACTGAATACATTTCCAAATTATCTTACATACACACACACACACACACACACACACACACACACACACACACACACCAAAAAACAAAAAGCCAACATTGATTTTCTCATCTCTGGCATTTAATACCAATCACATCTAAAACTCAGTATAGAGTGATTCAGTATGAAGTAATTATCTTCAGCTAAAGAAATAAATAATAGTCAACATTTCAACACACACACACATATACACACACATAAAATGCTTACCTTATGTCAAGTATTGTGTTATGCACTTCATAGCCGTTATATCATTTAATCCTTGCAATAACCCTTAAATAATCCTTAACTAAGTTAGTATTAATAATCCTATTGATTTATTTTAGCTTGTAAGATGTAATTCATACACCTTAGATATAAATATAGATAGAAATCATACACAAATCTATGTATATACGTGTACATGTATAATTGCATGTGTGTATATGCACATACTATATATTACATGTATATACTACATAAAAGTATATATGTATATTTATATATGTGCATATTGGCAGTAAGAGATTAAGCCTCTCATTTCTGTGAAGCTGAACTCCGAAGCTCAGCTGAGTGCCTACAGAACTAAGATGGCATGTCCATTCCCCCTGTTTGTAATATTCTAATTTTAAGTTCCATTTTGTGTTTGTCTAAGTTAACCCTCTCAACCACACTTACTACATATACCTCATGTTCCAACTAGCTCAATAATTGCATGAAATTAATTGTAACTAATATAACACTATAATGAAACAGATGATTTAATGATGCTTATGACCTAAATCTCAAACATATCTATAGCCCAGTATTAGCAGTATGATTTAGCTAACTTCAGAATATTTCAGGTTACACCTAGCCTGACCATAACTGTCAAGTCAGTCAGAAATCAATAAAAAAAAGTTACTTAATATTCTCTAGCTTTTCTGTTCCTATTCTATTACTATTAAAAATTTCTGCAAATACCCAATTTGTCTTTGATTCTTGACAAACATTGACATATTTATTGATTATTCCTTGTATTACTTATAAATGTATTTTTTCTGGGAATCCAGACTGAAAATTTATATCAGAATAACTATAGGAATTATTTTTTTTTCCTCTTTATAGAGAAGTAAATTGAGGTTAACAGAGGTGAAGTAATTTGCTTAATGTCACATAACAAATTTCTTAAGGACAAATAGTAAATAAAATTTATATTAGGCTTCATTTTATCATAATTTTCTACTTTATTGCAGAACCAACTTTCATCTTATTATCAAAGATTCATGATGGCACTCCCAGGCGCCTATATATATATATATATTTTTTTTCTGTTTCCTTTTCAATTGATCAAAAAGCTGAATCAATTTCTTTTGTGTTCATAACCTAGCTCCATCCTCCCCCTGTTTCCTGAGACTTTTCAGTTTCAACCATGTGTGAAAGATAGAGAGAGAGAATCGTTATCCACCTGATTTTGAGCTCAAGTGGTTTCAAAAGATTGGAGTAAGCCCTTTGAAGGGTCTCTTGGGGATTAAATACTGTATTTTCCAATCATATTCCAGATTATTGGAAGAAGTAATCTTAACTCCATTGAATTTCCCATTAGTAATGTCAAAATTTGTCTTTAAGGTTCTAAAGTTTATAAATACATGACCTTTTCCAAATTCCGTAGATGATCTGGCTTCTAATTACATAACCAAGTGAAAGCTGTACAATAGATATACAGAGAGACCACGAAAGCCACTACCACTGCTAATACTGCTGCTGGATTGGGTAAGTGGCTTAATACCTCCCATGCTGAGAGAGAGGTATTTGACCCTCTTTGACCCCAGTTTACATGTCCTCTGGGGTTGACATAGACAGTGTTTCTTGATGGGCCACTCTTTTGTTTTTGCTCTTGTTTTTTTTTTTTGTTTTTTCTATTTCTCTTTGCTTTGGAACTATTTTCAAACTAGCTTCAGTTTCCTTTCTCTAATCACTGAAATTATCTTTCTTCTTTGCAGGAAAATAGTAGATCTATCAATGTCCAGAGAGTGATAAGAGGTCTAAGTGCTCTTTTTTCCTGTGACTTCCAGAATTATATTCTTAAAACATATTCTACAGCATGGTGCCCCAAAGCTCACTAAGGAATTTCAGCATTTGTTAAGCTTCTACAAAGTGCCTTATCAGACGAGACGAAGATAAGGGGGTGAGTTCCTTTTTCAGCACTTGCTTCAAATCTGCTTATCTCAATGTAATCAACTCTTTTCAGATGTCTTTTTATAATACCTCGCTCCAGAAATAGGACAGAGGTGCTAAATCTTACTCTGTAAATCTTCAAAATCTACTAAGATATTTTTAGTAGTTGCCATCAACTGGAAATTCACAATACAGATATTACATCAATGACAAGATTCAGTCTTTAGTTGATAATGCAATAAATGTCTACATTTCAGGGGAGAAAGTTTTTCCTTCTTTGGTTATCTGACTTTATCTCTGTAACCCCAACCTAATGAAAGTTGAAATGACAGAGAGAAAATATGCCCCAAATTCTTTCCTCCAAAGCCTTATCTAATTCAGAGTCCCTCCCTACTGAAATTGAGAGGTAAGTATCAGATTATAGAAAATTGGAAGAACTATTTCAAGTATAAAGCTTCATTAATATAAAACATTCTGAACTCTTTGGTTACAGCTTTTTACACTGGTCTCTATGTCTGCCTGCATTTTGTCCTAGGAAATTGTCCAAGGTACAGAAATCTGAAAGAAAAAATAAACACTACACATGACACAAGACAGATTTTAGACAATAAAATTAAAAAGTCAATGTGCATAATTTACCAAAAATCATTTCAAAGCCTCTAATTTGTAGTAATTGAATGAACCTTCATCAGGTTAAATACGGGACTGACTCATTTTGATTTTTATATATTTTTGAGTAATACTAAATTTTTAAATATACAATCGAGCATGTCAAATTGAGGCCAAAATAGATTATCAGTTCCATCTCCTTCTGTTCTAAACTGGATTACAGACAATTTAATACAGCACAATCTTCCCCTGGTCTCAAGCTACTTTTCTCCCTGGGGTATTCCCATTAATATGCCAACTACTAAATTCCATTATTTTCCCATGGGAACTTCACAAATGATGTTGGTGCTTAACCTAGTTTATTTCCCTAAGGGAACTTCTCCTATAGTCAGGACTTATTGTCTTAATAGTACTTCCTGGAACTATTTCCCCAACAGGGTGAAAACTTACCTTTCTCAGAAATGTAAGTTACCTCACCCAGCAGTGTGTGGGTTTATCTAAGCTCAGAAGAATTTGAGATCAAGGGGAAGTCTGACCTCCAGGGACATTTTCCTTAAAAAGAGTCCCTTGGTGAAAATTGACCAGAGCGTGTTCTCAGGAGGTGTTATAAGAGGCTGCCCTGTGGGGTATGGTACCTTCTTAATATGACTGTCTTCATCCAAAAACTAAGGTCACTGCAATCTGTAATAACCAGAAAAACAAAGTTTCAAGGTTTTGAACATGTCAACTTATTGGCAAGGCATGCAATTCCATAACAAATTGGGACCAAGCCCCAAGCGCTAGACCCTGAATACAGATTTTGTACAAGTTTCATATATTAAAAAAAAAAATAGTCAGAAAGGAGGGAGCCAAGATAGAGGAGAAGAGCATGGAATTTATTGCGCACTCCCCACCAAGCTCAGACATCTATAGAAAATGGCTCTAAACAAATTCTGATGCTGCAGACCCCACAGAATGAATAAGTGAAGAAAATCTTGAGCCCAAGACTTTCAGAAAGGTTACCTGGAAGTGTCTATCCTGTGATGCTGGGAACAAAGAGCAGCCCAGTATGGGACATATCAGGATGCCCAAGAAGCCAAGGTCAGACTGAAAGGTAAATGGAAAGAAACCTATAGGGCCTGTGTAAGAGAATAGAATGGACTGGCCCAGGTCCCAGGACAGCAGAGGGGGGAGAAGGCAGAAGAGGGGCAAAAGCAACTACAGCGCCTGGAACTCTAGGCCCAGAGATTGTGTGTGTGTTGGGGGCAGGGGTCAGTCTGTAGAGAGTATACCTTCTATCTCCACTGGAAGCAGAGAACTACCTTGACAAAGGGTTCCCAAGTCAAGTAAATGGCAGGAGAAAGGAGCACAAATTGGGAAAAGAATCAGAATATAGATTGCTACTGTGTGACAAGGAAGTGGAAAACATGCAAACAGAAGACAACAAATTCAAAGCTCCACTATCCAAAGCCTCTAAGAAAAATATGAATTGATCTCAGACCACTGAAAAATTCAAAAAAATGATTTTGAAAATCAATTGAAAGAAGTAGAGAAAAAATTGGGAAGAGAAATGAGAGTGATGCAAGAAAATCATGAAAAACGAGTCAACTGCTTGCTAAAAAAGACCCAAGAAATCACTGAATAAAGTAATAGTTCAAAAATAGACTAACTGAAATGACAAAAGAGATCCAAAAATGTTAATAAGGAGAAAAGTGCTCTAAAAAGAAGAATTGGCTAGAAAAGGAGGTCCAAAAGCTCAGTGAAGAAAATAATTCTGCAAAGGTTAGAATGGAGCAGATGGAAGCTAATGACTTTATGAAAAATCAAGAAATTATAAAACAAAACCAAATGAATGAAAAAAGAGCTGACAATGTGAAATACCTCTTTGGAAAAACAACTGACCTGGAAAATGGATCCAGGAGAGACAATTAAAAAATTATGGGACTACCTGAAAGCCATAATCAAAAAAGAGCCTAGATATCATCTTCCAAGCAATTATCAAGGAAAACTGCTTTGATATCATAGAACCAGAGTGTAAAATAAATATTGAAAGGATCCACCAATCACCTTCTGAAAGAGATCCAAAAGGAAACTCCTAAAAATATTGTAGCCAAATTCCAGAGTTCCCATATCAAGGAGAAAATACTGCAAACACCCAGAAAGAAACAATTCAAATATTGTGGAAATATATCAGTATAGCACAAGATACAGCACTTTCTACATTAAGGGACCACAGAGTTTGGAATATGGTAGTCCATGGGTCAGAGAAGCTAGGATTAAAACCAAGAATCACCTACTCAGAAAAACTGAATACAATACTTCAGGGGAAAAAAGTGGTCACTTAATGAAATAGAAGATGTTAAAGTTTTCTTGATGAAAAGACCAGAGCTGAGTAGAAAACTTGGTCTTCAAACACAAGAATCAAGAAAAGCATGAAAAGGTAAACAGGAAAGAGAAGTCATAGGGGACTTACCAAAGTTGAACTGTTTACATTCCTACATGGAAAGATAATATTTGTAACTCTTGAGACTTTTCTCAGTATTAGGTAGTTGGAGGGATTATATATATTATACACATGCAGACAGGGGACACAGGGATGATAGGATGAATAGGAAGGGATGATATCTAAAAAGAAATAAAATTAAGGGGTGAGAGAGGAACATATTGTTAGGAGGAAGGGAAAAAAAGAATGGGGCAAATTATCTCCCGAATAAAAGAAGTAAGAAATAGCTTTTTCAATGGGAATTAGGGGGCAGGTGAGAGAGGAAAAGTGAACCTTACTCTGATCACATTTGGCTTAAAGAGGGAATAGCATGCAAACTCAATTTACTTTGAAAATCTGTCTTAAACTACAGGAAAGTAGGGGAGAAATAGGGTATGGGGGATGATAGAAGGGAGGGAATATGAGAGGAAGTAAGTAGAAATAAAAACTTTTGAGGAGAGATAGGGTCAAAAGAGATAATAAAAATAAACCATGGGACAGGACAGGATGAAGGAAAATAGTCTTTCACAAAATGATTTTTATGGAAGTGTTTTGCACATCTACACATGTATAACATATATTGAACTGCTTGCCTTCTGAGAAGAGATAGGTGGGGAGGGAGGAAGGGAGAGAAGTTCAACTCAAAGTTTTAAAAATGAACATACAACTGGGAAATAAGATATATAGGCAATGGGGTATAGAAATGTATCTTGCCCTAGAATAAAATAGAGGACATAGGAATAATAGAAGGGAAGGATGTGACAGAAGGGAGGGCAGATTGGGGGAAAGGGTAATCAGAATGCACTCTGTTTTGGGGTGGACACAGAGGAGAGATGAGGAAAAAATTTGAAACTCACAATCTTGTGGAAATGAATGTTGAAAATCAAAATTAATTAATTAATTAAAATTTTAAAAATGTCAACAAAAACAATAAAATAAACAGTATATAAACCAGGATGTAAGATTAGTTAATTTAGTTAATGTGATTTGTTGTTGGAGTAAAGATTAGGGACTTTCAACGTTTTGAGGAAAGAGTAAGTTTCAGGACTTTCTCAGATGTGAAACAAAATGTCATTCAGTTCCCACAACTGGGAGTTGGAGAGCAGATAATGAAACCTAAATTTCAAAATGGGGTCAGTTTTATATGGTAAAGTCACTGTTTTCACAAAATTCTTGTACAATGAAGCTTAACAATTTGGAATACAAGTTCTTAGAGTCAAAGGCACTTATCCGATAGAGTTATAACTTTTTTTTAAGTGAGTTAACTTTAGAATATCATCATACCCTTTTAGAGTAATTATAACATGAATTAACAGTAAAGAAGACTTAATCAAACACCCCATATTTGAAAAAAATGATATACACTCAATAAGTCAAGTCAAATTAGCTGATATTTAAGTTACTATTATATGTTTTGAACTATGTTAAGCACTAAGGTTACTAAGAAAGGGGGAAAAAAGAAAAAAAAGAAAATGAGTAGTACTTCTTTACAAGGAGTTTACAATCTAATAGGAAAGACATGTAAACAGCTACATAGAAATAAAACATACACACTGGGAATTATCAACAGAATGAAAATACGAGTATTGAGGTGAATTTGCAATAACTTCTCGTAGAGGTTGGAATTTTAGCTGAGACCTGAAGGCTAGCAGATAATATAGAAAGCAGAGATAAGGATAAAGAGAGTTAAGGGAAAGTATACAATGTCCTTAAAGAGAGTTAAGGGAAAGTATACAGTGAAAATGTCCTTAGTCAGGATACACAGTGCTTTTTTCAAGAAACAGAAAGCAGGCCAATGTTACCGACTGACAGAATAAGAAGAAGGGACCAAGGTATGAGAGAACTGGAAAGGTACAAAGGGATCAAATTATGAAGGATTTTAAAATTCAGAATAAAACTTTCATATATGGCTTTGGAGGTAATTGGGAGCTGTTGCAATTTTCTGAATGGGGTATGGACTTGAGGAAGATCAATTTGAGAGTTGAGTAAAGGGTGGACTACAGTATGGAATGTTCTACAGGAAGGGAACAAAATTATTTGCTATGTGTTGTTTCGGTAGTCTTCAAGGAACTATGCCACTTAGACATTGGAGAACCAAAATTTTAATAAGAAAAAAAAATAATTGAGCTTCTCCCCAAAATGCCAATTATTACAAGTATGAATTTCATTTCTATATATTTAAAAATCCTTTACAAAAAAAGCATTTTAGAAATGGGGTTCACTGATGTATGCCTTGGCTGACTTGTTTGTTCAACTGAGTAATACAATAATGATAAGAAAATAATTGTTCACAATTAGAATCAAAGGAAAGAAGAAAAAACTAGATTTACTTTCATTGGTCTGAATACACATAAGAATTGTGTAGTGGTAATTTTTCTTTGAGTTAATAAGGATTAAAATATTAAACTGTAAAATTTTGAAGTGGACTTGTGGTACCTTTAAACATATATGGCAAATTGTATCCTTTCATTATTTTTTCTTTCAATTTCTCATCTCATAGTAGCTAATCATCGTGCTTTAAAGAATTTTCCATTTTAGGGGAAGTTTCTTTATTTCACTTTTCTACTTTTGTAAGTTTTGAATGTTTGCCTTATAAAACATGTTTTCATGTCATATAAGAGAAAGCAGAATCCAAGTACCAAAGTTCAAATCCCATACACACACACACAGACCCACACACACATATTTGTGTTTGTGTGTCTCTGTGTGTGTGTCTGTGTTTGTGTGCATGTGCATGTGTGTGTGTGTAGTATACACAATTAGTCCATAGTGTTATGGACAAGAATATTGAGAAGTATTCAGAATGCCCCCTTTTTAGAGAAGGAAAGCTCATTTATTCATTGGTGCTGAGTTTATTTCTTGAAGATCCACACAACATGCTATTTTGAACACAGGTTCTCTCATTCTTTGTCCCATGAATGTTCTATATTTCAGATATTCTTTGAAGATTCCACCCTACTCCAGATATTTTGGGTTTCACATAGTTACTTATCTTCTCTTTGCTGATTTAAATGTTTCCACACTACCAATGTCACTGATAGACTGAAATACCATCTTCATTAAGCCAGTCATTGCTGTTTAATTTTGTTGTTTTACATTTTCATGTTGGTCTGATGCCTGGTGACAGCTCAACCATCCAGTACGTGGGAACTAGGGAATACAGTAGAATACATGACAAATTTCTCATCTCTTGTCCAGCATTTCTATTGACTTCCCCTCCACAGATTCAAATGAAGGTCTTAATAAGTCACAAAAAGATAAAAAAAAGTGTCCCCTGGTTCTCTGGAAATGCTACTAAATTCTTTAATTGGTACTTGGTACCTTCCATCTCATTTTTAAAATGTTTTATTTGGCTCTAGAATAAACTGAACTGTCCATGGCAAATACCTACCATTTAGAACTAGAGAATATAGACTATAAAGTCTTGTTTTCAGGGATTCAGCTTCCTGATTGTGCCTTCAGAATATCATTTAATGCTCTTACAATTTTTTTTTTAATGAGAATAAAATCTGACCAATGGAAATACCATGTTTCATAATTGAACAAATCATCTTTTTGAACCCACTAATTAAAAGGGCTGTTAAAGTTTATCAAAAAGCAATTTTCATTTGAAAGAGGAGTCTCACTAAGTATAGAACCCAAATGATAATTGTGGGATAATATAGTACTGAAAGAAATCACAAGTAGAATGCTTTCATAAAAATCTGGAAAGACTTATATGGACTGATGCAGAGTGGTGTGATTAGACCCATTGAATAGCATAACAGCCAGACGGTACAATAAAGAACTGTGAATTACTTACTGTTCTAAGCAACACAATGATGCAAGACAATCCAAGGACTCACGATGAAAAATACAATCTGACTCAAGACAAAAAACTGATGGAGTCTGAATGCACATTAAAGTATGCTATTTTGAACTTTATTCTTCCTCTTCTTTTGGATTGAGCTTTTCTCTATAAAGTGTGCAATATGGAGATATCATATATGCTGTAATATATTGCATATATATGTATGTAAATCTATTAGTCTGTCTATCTAACTATATATATTTCTCTATATATCTTACATCTCATTGCTTATCATCTCAAGGAGTACAGAAGGGAGGGAAAGAGGGAGAAAATTTTAAACTCAATATTTTTGAATTCATACAGGATATCATTTTCCTCGGTTACATATAAAAATAATGTTGAACATTTGTTTTTATTTTTTTTTCTTTCTTTATTCTTTCATTCATTCATTCATTTATTCATCAACCTATTTATTTATTTATCCATTCATTCATTTACTCATTTATTTATTTAGCTTTTTACATTCATTTTCACAAAATTTTGGGTTCCAATTTTTCTCCCAATTTATCCCCTCCCCCCATCACAATACACCAAGCAATCTAATTTTCCCTATCTCCAATCTGCCCTCTCTTATGTCATCCCTCCCTTCTCTTGCTCCCATCTTCTCTTTTCTCCTGTAGGGCCAGATGACTTTCTATTCCTCATTCACTGTATGTCTTATTTCTTAGTACCAACACCAATACTAAACAGTTGTTCCTAAAACTTAAGTTCCAAATTCTCCCCATCCCTCCCTCCCCACCCATTCCCTTTGGGAAGGCAGGCAATTCAATATAGGCCCTATCTGTGTAGTTTTGCAAATGACTTCCATAATAGTCATGTTGTGTAAGACTAACTGAATTACCCTCCATCCTATCCTGCCCCTCATTGTTTCTATTCTGTCTTTTGATCCTGTCCCTCCCTGAGTGTTGACTTCAAATTGCTCCCTCCTCCCATTGCCCTCCCTTCCATTATCCCCCCCACCCTACTTATCTCCTTCTCCCCCACTTTCCTGTACTGTAAGATAGGCTTTCATACCAAAATAAGTGTGCATTTTATTCCTTCCTTTAGTCAGATGTGATGAGGGTAAACTTCTTGTTTTGTTTTTTTTTTCTCAGCTCTCCTCTTTTTCCCTCCACTAAAAAGTCTCCTGCTTGCCTCTTAAATGACATATAATTTACCCCATTTCATTTCACCCTCTTTCCTCCCCCTACCTTTCTCTCTCCCCATTTACCTTAATTTCTTTTAAGATATGGTCCCATCCTATTCAATTCACTCTGTGCTCTCTGTCTCTGTATGTGCGTGCATGTGTGTATGTGTGTGTGCATGCATGCATGTACATGTGTGTGTGTGATCCCACCATCTACCCAGATACTGAAAAGTTTTAAGAGTTACAAATATTGTCTTTCCATGTAGGAATGTAAACAATTCACTTTTCGTAAGTCCCTTATGACTTCTTTTTTACTTTTTCATGCTTCTTCTCATTCTTGTGTTGGAAAGTTAAATTTTCTTTTCATCTCTGGTCTTTTCATCAAGAATGCTTGAAAGTCCTCTGTTTCATTGAAAGACCATATTTTCCCCTGAAGTATTATACTCAGTTTTGCTGGGTAGATGATTCTTGGTTTGAGTTCTACTTCCTTTGACTTCTGGAATATCCTATTCCATGCCCTTCGATCCCTTAATGTAGAAGCTGCTAGATCTTGAGTTGTCCTGATTTTATTTCCACAGTACTGGAATTGTTTCTTTCTAGCTGCTTGCAAGGTTTTCTCCTTGAGCTGGGAGTTCTGGAATTTGGCCACAATGTTCCTAGGAGTTTCTCTTTTTGGATCTCTTTCAGGTGGTGATCGATGGATTCTTTCAATACTTATTTTGCCCTCTGGTTCTAGAATGTCATGGCAGTTTTCCTCGATAATTTCATGGAAGATGATGTCTAGGCTCTTTTTTTGATCATGACTTTCAGGTAGTCCCATAATTTTTAAATTGTCTCTCCTGGATCTATTTTCCAGGTCAGTTGTTTTTCCCATGAGATATTTCACATTCTCTTCCATTTTTTCATTCTTTTGGTTTTGTTTGGTGATTTCTTGGTTTCTCAGAAAGTCATTAGACTCCATCTGTTCCATTCTAATTTTGAGAGAACTATTTTCTTCAGTAAGCTTTTGAACCTCTTTTTCCATTTGGTTAACTCTGCTTTTGAAAGCATTCATTGGCTTTTTGAATCTCTTTTGCCAATTGAGTCAGCCTTTTTTTCAAGGTGTTATCTTCTTTAGCATTTTTTGGGGTCTCCTTTACCAAGGTATTGACCCTTTTTTCATACTTCTCTTGCATCTCTCTCATTTCTCTTCCCAGTTTTTCCTCCACCTGTCTAACTTGATTTTCAAAATCCTTTTCGAGCTCTTCCAAGGCCTGAGCTCACCCAACATCCCCCTGGGATGTCTGGGGTACCAAGACCCCGCACTCCACATCTTTCCCTGATGGCAAGAATATTTCCTTGTCGTCAGAGCCGAATGGCGGGAACATTTGCACCTGCTCAAAAAAGCTCTCTATAGTCTTATTTTTCTTCCCTTTTCTGAACATTTTCCCAGCCAGTTACTTGACTTCTGAAATTCCTGTCCACACCCACCTAGATCCACCCATCTACTGCTTGGAGTCTGAGATTCAAATGGGCTTTCTGCGGCATGCGTGGCTGCTAATCAATGTGAGCTTTAGTTCTGGTGCTGGGGTGTGGGCAGGGCCGCGTCCCAGGCTCAGTTCCCTCAGGGGTTTTATGCAGAGATCTTCAGTAATGGAGGAGGTGGGGCAGGGCTGCCTCCCAGGCTCAGCTCCCTCAGGGGGTTTATGCAGAGACCTGAAGTTCTGCCTGCCTGCGTGGGGCGTCCCGGGGCCGCCACTGCTGCATCTGCCTGCACCGCTTCCTCCCGAGGGGGCATGAGCCACGGAGACACCCCGCTCCCTTCTCAGCCAGCCCAGATGTCTCTCTCACTGACCTGTAGCATCTGTGGGCGGAGGGACCTTCCTGGCCTCCGGAGGTTTCGTCCCTGAAGCCTGCTCGGATCTGCTCCTCTGGGGCCGTGGCCAGGGCAACACTGAGGTGGGATCTGCTTTCTGGGGCACGACAGACCCTGGGGACGGCTCTCCAGGGCTCTCTGGAATGGAAATCTCTTCCACTGTGTTTCTGCACACCTTGCAGTGATCCAGAACTTGTAGGCAGCTTTTCTTACATTACATCCTTGTGCTGTTGAACATTTGTTTTTAAAGCTTTGAGTTCCAAATTCTCTCTCTTCCTCCCTCCCCACAACCCCACATTGAGAAGGCCAGCAATTCCATAGAAGTTTTGTGTAATCATGCAAAACATATCTATAATAGACACATTGTGGATGAAAACATTGACAAAAAAGTCAAGAAAAATAAACTTTTAAAAAAGCATGCTTCAATATGCAATCAGACACCATCAGTTTTTTTCTCTCGGGATGGATTGAATTTTTCATCCAAAAGCCTTCAGAGTTGTCATCGTAGATCACTGTATTGCTGAAAATATCTAAGTCATTCACTACTGATCATCTGGCAATATTGCTGCTACTTTATACCCAGTACATTTCACTTTACATCAACCCATAAAAGTCTTTCCAAGTTTTTCTGAGAGGATTCTGCTCTTCACTTCTTATTTTACAATAACATTTCATCATAATTACATACCACAACTTGTTCAGCTTTTCCCCAATAGATGTGCATCCCAGTAGTTCTAATTCTTTAGCCACTACCTACCCGTAGAAAACGGCTGCTATAAATATTTTTGAACAGACAGTAATGGTATTACTAGGTAAAAGGCCGTGCATGGTTATATATGCCTTTGGCATATTTCCATATTGCCTATAGAATTGTTTAATTAATTCAATACTAATTTCTCATTTTTCCCACATCACTTCGACCATTTGTCATTTACTTTTTCTATCATATTACCTAATATAATAGATATGAGATAATGCCTCAGAATTGTTTTAATTTGCACTTCTCCAATAAATAGTGAGTTAGAATATGTTTTCATATGACTATAGACAGGTTTAATTACTTCATCTGAAAAACAACTATACATTTTGATTATTTATCAACGTAGAAATGATTCTTATTTTTCTAAATTTGATAGCTATCCATATGTTAGAGAAATGAAGCCTTTATCAGAGAAACTTGCTTCAAGTGTTTTTTGCAGTTGCTCTTGCTTACCGTATTTTGCTCCATTTATTCTATTCTCTCCCTTCTTTAACTCTGTCCCTCCTAAAAAGTGTTTTGTTTTTGACTACCCCTTATCTCAATCTTTCCTTCCTTCTATCACACCCCAATCCTTTGTTTTATCCCCTTCCTATCCAACTTTCCAGGAAGTTAAGATATATTACTATACCCAATCCAATACATATCTTATTTTCCAGTAACATATAAAAATTTTAACATTAGTTTTCAAAATCTGACTTCCAAAAACTCTTGTTTCCCCCTTCCCCATGCCATCATTGAGAAAGAAAGAAATGTTACATAAATTATATGCATGTGGTCGTGCAAAACAATTCCATAATATGTTGTGAAAGACTAAATTTCCCTTCATCGTATCCAGTCCCCCATTTATTCTATTTTCTCCTTTCACCCTATCCCTCCTCAAAAGAGTTTGCTTCTGATTACTCCTCCATCAGTCTTTTCTGCCTTCAATCAACTCACCCTTCTTGTGTCCTCTTCTCCCCTACTTTCATGTAGGGTAACAGATTTCTATACCCCATTGATTGTGTATGTTATCCCCTTCTTAAGTGATGAGATTAAAGTTCGCTCATGCTCTCTCACCTTCCCCCTCTTTCCCTCCAGTGTAAAAGAATTTGTTTTGTCCCTTCTGTGTGAGATAATTTGCCCCATTCTACTTCTCCTTTTCCTTTTCTCCCAATACACGTCTCTCTATGCTTTAATTTTATTTTTAGATATCATCTCTTCATATCCAACTTACTCTGCACCCTCTCTCTCTGTCTGTCTCTCTATCTTCTATTCTTATAACTGTTCTAATAATGAGAAAGGTCACATGAGTAATAAATATCACCTTAACAGGTAGGAACAAAAACAGTTTTAAAATCAATCTCTTATGATTTCTCTTTCCTGATTGTCATTTCATGCTTCTTTTGAGTCATGTATTTGAATGTCACATTTTCTATTTAGTTCTGGTTTTCTCTCAAGTTTTCATGAAATTCCCCTGTCTTATTGAATGTCAATTTTTTTCCCCATGAAGGATTATACTCAGTTTTTCTGGGTAGGTAATTCTTGGTTTTAATCCTGTTTCCTTTGCTTTCCTGAATATCATATTATAAGCCATCTGATCCCTTATTGTAGAAGCTGCTAAATTTTCTGTTATTCTGTTTTTCTATAATATTTGAATTGCTTCTTTCTGGCTGTTTGCAATATTGATTCCTTCACCTGGGAACTCTGGAATCTAGCTATAATATTCTTTAGAGTTTCCTTTTTAGGATTTCTTTTAGGACATGATCAATGGATTCTTTCAATTTCTAGAATACCAGGGCAGTTTGCCTTGATAATTTCTTGAAAGATAATGTCTATTTTTTTCTTTTCATCATGACTTTCAGGTACTCAAATAAGTTTTAGAAAATCTCTCTTGAATCTATTTGCCAGATTAGTTGTTTTTCCAATGAGATTTCATATTTTCAATCTTTTGTTTTTATTTCATAATTTCTTGATTTCTCATAAAGTCATTAACTTACATTTGTTCGATTCTAATTTTTAAGGAATTATCTTCTTCAGTGAACTTTTAGAGGTCCTTTTAAATTTGGCCATTTCCACTTGTTAAGACATTAGCCTCCTCATTGACTTTTTGGACCTCTTTTGACATATAGTCTAGTCTATTGTTTGAAAAATTATTTTCTTTAGTATTTTGAGGGATGTCCTTTACCCACCTCTTGACTTGTTTTTCAAGATTATCTTGCATCACTCTCATTTCTCTTCAAAATTTTTTCTAAACTTCTCTTAGTAGATTTTCAAAATATTGTTTTGAGTTATTCCATAGGTTGAGAATAATTCATATTTCTCTTTGAAACTTTGGGTATTAGAGCTTTGATGTTGTTGTCTTTTGAGTGTATATTTTGATCTTCCTGTCACCAAAGCTAGTTTTTATAGTTTGAGTTATTTCTCACTGTTTGCTCATTTTTCCCAGGCTATTACTTCACTTTGTCAATGTAGGTCTCTGTTTCCAAAGTGAAGGACATACTGTCTCGAGTTTTAAGCGTTTTGTGCAGAGATGCTTTTAGAGACCTGTAACTTTTCAGTTTTTCCAAGGTGGTATGATCTATGGAGAGCTGTTTACTTCTCTCCTGGCTTTTCTCTTATTTGTGAGTGACCACAAACACTCTTTTCTGTCCTAGAACTGTGAGGAGTGTTGCCCTCTCCATTGCTGCTACAAGCTTTGCTATATTAGTGCTCTTCTTCACTCAAGAACTGCTACCCAGAACTGTGATTCAGATTTAAGCATGGGCAAAACAACAGAGTCCTGCCTCAGTAAAGACCTTTTTTAATCTCCTTCTGACCAGTTGTTCAATCTCTTTACATTCTTTGGGCTGAGAACTTCAGAAGCAGCTGATGACACTGCCACTGCCACCACCATCACTGCCGCTGACACTACCATAGCTGATTCAGTCAGTCCCTAGGTCTGCTCCTGGTTTTCTGGGACTGGGGTTTGACTAAATTCATCCCTCAGCCAGGTCCAACAAACCTTTCCTACTGACCTTCTGTGCTGGTGCAGCCTGCACTAAGATGTGCTCCTTTCTCAGGCTGGTGAAACAGACTTTCCTGTAGACCTTCCAGGTTGTCTTGGGCTGGAAATTTGTCTTTTATATGGTTTTACTGCTCTAGAATTGTTTTAGAGTCATATTTTTACAGGTCTTCTGAGGGTTAAGGGGAGAGGTCAGGCTAATCCATGCTTTTACCCATCATCTTAGCACCATACACAACTCAGATTTGAAAGAAATGTTAAAATTTGTTTGTTCCCACTCAATTGGAGAAAAATCAATTATTACTTAAACATCAAAAATAGTTATTTGTTTTACTTAATTCTATGATATCTAACAAGTTTCTATAGGAGATAGCATCCAGCAGTCCATTCTTTATTTTTAACGGTGGCAATCATTAGACAAAGAGCTACTTTATTTCTCACCATTCATATGTTCATTCATTTTTCAAAGATATATTTTATGTAAAAGCACTATGCTTGTTGCTAAAGATGAAAGACAATATAGTGCTGAACCAGTAATAAGTAAGATGTGAGTTAAAATTCATAAGAACCACATGAGATAACGTTTATAAAAGGCTATATAATTTTAAAGGGCTATAAAAATGTCATCTCAGTATTACCTTCATTTGTTTATTCATTCAATGATTTGGTTCTTCTAGATGAATTTTTTAATTTTTTTTTTTACTAGTTCTATAATATATTTCTTGGTAGTTTAATTGGCGAGGTGTTGAATAACTAAATTAAGTCACAATAAACTGTCATTTTTTTTTCTGATATTGGCTGAGTCAACACATGAACAACTGAAATTTCTGTTGTGTAGATCTGATTTTATTTGTGTGAGATTTGTTTTGTAATTGTATTCATATAATTCTTGAGTTTGTCTTGGCAGACAGATTCCCAAGTATTTTATGCTGTCTGTGATTATTTTGACTGGATTTCCCTTTCTATTTTTCTGCTACCTTTTGTTGTTAATATGTAGACATGATATTGATTTTTATGGGTTTAATTTATACCCTGACACTTTGCTACAGTTGTAAATAATTTCAATTAGTTTTTAAGTTTAACCTCTAGGATTATATGAGTACACCAACATATTATTTATAAAAAGTAATAGTTTTGTTTCTTCATCAACCATACTAATTTCTTCAATTGCTTTTTTTTTCTTATTGTGATGGCTAGAAATTCTAATGCTATGTTGAACAATGGGGACAATAGACATCGTTGCTTTGCTGCTATCTTATTAGCAAGTCTTCCAGCTCATCCCTATTACAAATGATGATTGTTGATGGTTTCAGATAGATACTACACAATGTTTTATTGGAGCTCAATTTATTCCTATGTCTTTCAGAGTTTTTAATAAGAAAGATTGCTTTTCCTCAACATGATTTCTATTGATATTACTTACTATTGACATGGTCAATTATACTGATGGCTTTCTTAATACTGAAGCAGTCTAGAATTACTAGTATCAAAACTATAAAACTATATGGTCATAGTGTATGATCTTTGCAATATATTGCCACATTTTCCTTGCTAATGTTTCCTTCTGATTGTAAATCAATATTTATTGTGAAAATTAGTCTATAATTTTCTTTCATTGTTTTCATTTTTCCTGTTTTAGGTTTCTCACCAAATTTGTATTTCTTCTTGATGACATTTTATCACCACATTTGTATCACAAAAGGAATTTATTTGCTCATTTTCTCAAATAGTTTAAATAGTATTGGGATTAATTTTTCTTTAAATGTTTCATAGAATTCATTTGTGAATCCATTTGGCCCTGGGAAATTTTCTTATGGAATCCATTGATGTATTTTTCCAATTATTTTTCTTAAGTAGGGCTATTTAAGTATTCAAATTCCTCCTCTCTTAATCTGTGTAATTTATATTATTGTCAGTGTGTATTCATTTTGCTTTGACAATGACTCCTAATAGTTGCTTTCATCCCTTTCATTTTCGATTACTGGAAATTTGACTTTCTTTTCTAAAAATGAAATTTAAAAATACTTTGTCTATCTTATCTCTTTAAACATGAAAACCTTTAAATTTTAATTATTATTTCAATGGTTTGCTTATTTTTAATTTTAGTCCTTTCATTTTGATTTTCAGGATTTCTATTTTGATGTTTTTGGGGGGATATTTAATTTGTTTTAATTCTATGCCCAATTGACCTGTTTATTGTCTATTTCATTAATGTAAATATTTGGTAAGATACATTTTCCCTTAAGTATTGGTTATATATTGGTTGTATATTCAATGGATGTATTTCACAAATTTTGTATGTTACTTTCTTGTTGTCATTCAACATTAGAAATTTAATAATTGTTTCTGTGATTTGGTCTTTGAAACACTTATTCTTGAGGATTAGCGTATTTAGTTTCCAATTAATTTTTAATCTATCTTTCCATAGTCTTTTAATAAATAAAATTTTATTCTATTATCTGAAAAGGAAAGACTTAATACATACTCTTTTCTGTATTTGTGAGGTTTTTTTTATGCCCTAATACTTGGTCAGTTTTTGTGTACATATCAAGTACCACTAAATAGAAGGTATATTCCTTTTGATTCCCTTTTAGTTTTCATCAGTTAATCATCTCTAACTTTTCTAAATTTCTTTCACCTTATTAACTTCCTTCTAATTCATTCATTCATTTGATTCTTTATTCACTATTAGTTTTATCTAGTTCTGAATGCGGAAACAAGGTGCTCAATAGTAAAATTTTACTCTCTGTTTCCTCCTGCAACTCATTTAACTTTAAGAACTTGAATTTTATACCCTTTGATGAATATATGTTCAGTTTTGATATTACTTCATTGTCCATGGTACCTTTTAGAAGGATGTAGTTTCCTTTCTTATCTCTTTTGATTAGATTTTTTTTTTCATTTCGCTTTTGCTTTATCTGAAATCATCATTGTTGCCTACCCTTTGTACATTACATGATGACAAAGAGCTGCTTCTCCAGCCCCTTATCTTTGCTTCGCGTTGGTCTTTGTTACAAATTTGTTTGTTCTAAAACAACGTATTTCCCGATGGTTATTTTTTTCATCTATTCTTGTATCTGCTTCCATTTTCTGGGTGATTTCATCCCATTCACATTTGCAGTTATGATAACTAACTGTGTATTTCCTTCCTTCATATTCTTCCACTATTTATTCATTTCTCTCTGTCTTTTCATTCTCACCTTCCTTTATTTCTGACCATTTCGCTCCTAATCCACCTTCACTTCTATCATATATTCATACACAGAATCCAGGGAAAAGTGTAAAGTAAGTAGAGACAGCTGTATCAGTCTTTCAGTCATGAGTGGAGTACCTGCAGCCCAATGCCACATGTAGCCTAGTAGGCCCTCAAGTGTCACCTTTTGACTGAATCCAAACTCTACAGAACACATTCCATTCTGTGAAGTTTAGATTCAGTCAAAGGGATACACTTGAGGACCTAGAGGGCTACACATAACTTTGAGGCTGCAGATTCCTCACCACTGCAATTATATTTTGAGGAAGAGTATTATTAAAGTGTGAAAAGGATAGTTTAGATTATTTTAAATTAAAATTTTCTTGTATTAATAAAACCTATGTAGCCAGGAATAGAAGGAATACAGAAAACTGAGGGAGATTCTTTCATAGACAGTCTCTCAGATAGCATGTGATTGGGTTGGAAAATTGCTGTGGTGTAGGAAATAGGAAATGATGAGCTGTTTAAATCATAAAACATAGAAACACATGGACCTATGAAGGAGGGTTCACTTATGCTATCCATCTTCAGAGAAATGGATGGCAAGTAGAAATAAGGAGAGTACATTCTTACATATATTTGCATGAGTGTATATGTGTGTATATGTAAATGCATGTGTGTGTGTATATACATGTATGCATATATGTGCATATTTGGTGTATCTGCATTTCCTCATATTAGTAAATACCCCGACATAGACAGGGGGCCCTGCTATAATAGGCTCTTAGATCTGCATTTATAAAAGGAAACTCAACTTTTGAGGGGTTATCAATCTCCTTTGATCAAACACATGTATCATTCACTTAGTTCAGGAGGAAAAGTCAGCACCTTGAACTTTAGAAAAAACACAGAGAGGTCTAAATCAACAGACAGTCATTCTAAACTGTCTGACAACAAGCAATACATACATCAGAAATCAACAGACAGATGCAACTCCCTGACAATATATGTAGAGTTACCAGAGAAGGAAGCATCAATATCTGGGATTTTCAAAGGTGGAGGACTCCATAGTGGCTTCCCAGAGTCTCTTCTGGCCAAATAAAACACTTCCAGTCAGTAAACTCCAAAGTAAAACTTCATCATTGGAGTATTTATATATATTATTTTAAAACAGGAGGTCATCACAGCTCTGGAGAACTAGTGCCTCATTAAAAAAAAAAAAAAAAAGATGTAGGCCTTCCTACAAATCTTCCCTAATCAAATTCCCCTTAATGGGCAGGCTCTTTCATGGGTGAGAAAGATCTTTAATCACATGAAGATAATTAACAGTACAAATGCATATCCAGTTGCTAATTAAAGAAACTCTAGTTTCTCTACTTTACTGCTAGTAAATATTCTTGGTTGAAAAAGGCAATGATTCAATCACAGGCACTTGATTATACTAAAACAAAAAGAGAAAAGATTCTATTTTGCTTGCTATCAAAATTTGTATGAGTGTGTATATGTATGTATACACACATATATGTATGTGTATGCATACATATACATAAACATATGCACATACATCCATTGTTAATTGTAGTCTTTTTTCGACTAGTGAGAGGGAGGGAAAAAATAAAGTAAAAAATGTACCAAAAATAAAACCAGCAAGGAAGCAAAGAAAAACTGGGCAGCTCTGAAAAAAAAAATGTAGCATTTACTATATAAGCTTTCTTGAAAGGATAATTTATTATTTCATATTTAATTCTCTCTTATCATCTGCTGTATACACAGCAATGGTTTTTCTTTGTTTATTTTGTTTTTATGTTTACAATAAAGAGAATTTGAAAAAAAATATGCAAGTAACTTTGAGAAGGTTATAATTGACATCTATCAGCATAAAGCAGGTCTCAGGACAGCTGCGAGTTTAAAAAACAAAACAAAACTGAGTGAGACCATTTAAATCAGAGAAGTGAAAATAATGCCCCTAATTAATGCACTGTAATCATTAGGTGTCAGTTTACTGTTCCCTTCAGGTAATCTCTACTATTATTTTGGATCTGACTTTTTCATTTTTGGTAACTGGCAAATTCAAAATTAACTACCTAAGTGCCAGAAATGTTCAGGTGTATACCTTCCACATCTGATCCATCTATATTGCAAGTTCCTTTGATTGAGTTTAATGGTGAATTCATTATATAAATCCCAAATAATAGTTTAAAATTTTTTCTAGATGTAGTTATATAGTTTATAAATTATTTTTCAATCTTGTACATTTTCTCACATAGCAATGTGATTACATGTTGCTATCAGTAGTATTCATATTGGTGGCAGCTTTCATCCACTATCTTAAAATGCTTTATAAATGTCAATCACAGTATTAAAATTATCATTTAACATATCACAGTAATTTTACTGCCTCATATATTAATTAGTAATTATTCTTTTTTCTTATACAATGTTGATCAAAAAGGTAAGGGGACCTTAGAAAAGACAAGTCTCTCTTGATCAACTCATAGATGAAAGCAATGTTTATCTTTAACTATTTCATGATTAAAACTATTTTAATTTAATGAATCAGAGTTGTAGAATTTTAATTTGTCAAGATAAAAGTGTAGAAAGTACTTTTGGTAGAAATAAGTGCTGAAGATAATATAATTTTGAAGATTTTCAGGGATTATTTTTGAGATCTACCAGGGAAGATATTAAATTATGGTAAAAATTGAATAATATTAGTCTATGCAAAATTTATAGCCAGAAAGACATTGGCAGCTAAAGACATATACCAACATTTTAAGTTTCATGAAATCTTTAAAAAAATTGTTTACACATGTGATGAGAATATCCTTGATGAAAATATGAGAAGAAAAATAATACTGGTTAGAAAAAAAATTGTATCAGTCAAATATTTTGTCAGATTTACAGTCTACTAAAAAAATGCAGAAAATGCAAATTTCTGTTGTGCTAAAAATTTTGATTAAAAAAATCACTTGCTACAGCAAAATGAAACATTACAGGGTTTTCTTAATAAAATTCTTTTCATACATATGCTAAAGTCATTTAAGAGGAATGACCCTGGGATAATGCCAAAAAAGAATGACATGTTAATAAAGGTGAGCAATTCACTGTTGTAAAGACTATCTGGGAAGGGATCTCAAAGTAAAAAAAAAAAAAAAAGGATTCACTATAGATAATGTGGTCCTCTAAGACTTTTTTTTTTTGTTTTTAGACAACACTACCATAATGACATCACATTTCAAAATATTAGTGAACATTGCCAGTAATAACCAGAGGTGTTCTAAACAGATCAAACAATCCACACGCAATTACTAGGTGGATCAAAATGTCTTCTTAACCTGATTATATCATGTAGTTACATAGGCCATTAACTTTGTATATCAATGGCATTTATATAGGCACATCAAATGGACAATAAGCTGGGGTTTCAATTATGTAGAAAGAGGAAAGTCCAGTTGATTACATTTTCAAAATATCAGAAATTTTGTTTATTGCAAACTTTCCTCAAAATATAAACTCATCTTTTCAACATCATTATTTTACAAATGATTCTATGTTACACCAAACTATGAAACATCAAAATTTATTTACTGTCAATATAGATATACATTTTAGATCCAAAGAAACTTCAGCAATTTTCCAATGATGAAATGTGTATAGCAGTCAGAGGAGAGTAAGAATTTGGAGTTAAACTTAAGGTTTAATGATTGGTTCACATTGGGAGAGAAAATAAGGGAATTGGATGTTCAAAAGTAACACAATTTCAAAAAAAAATAATTTCATAGACTAACTTGTCATTTTCCATAGTAAATGCTTATATCAATTAAATATAGAGAGAGCAAACCAGGGAATTAACTATTCAATTATTAAAAAATAGAAAAAAGTTAACAAAATTTTTCCAATTAAACCCTAAATTGTGAAACCTAAAATTGAAGATGAGATTAGTAAAAGTGAGTGTTTGAATTGATAAACAGGATAAGAGTTGATTTTATCAAAAGAAAAACAATAAAGAGAAAAATCATTAGTAAATATGATTTTTTAAGAATAAAAAAGACAACCAATTCATTAGTATTAAAAATGGAAAGGGTGACTATATCACTCAGAAATAAGAAATCAAAGCACTTATAAGGTGTTGTTTTGACCAAATACATGCTAATAAATTTACCAATTTAAATGAAATTGAAGATCTTTAACAACGATATAAAATTCCTATATTAGAAGAAAAGAAAATAGAATATTTAAATGAGATCCATTTTAGTAAAAGAAACTGAATAGATCATAAATGAACTTCCCAAGGAAAAAGCACATGGACCAGATGAATTTACAAGTGAATTCTAACAAACATTTGATGACAAACTAATTCAAATATTAAATGTTTTTTGAATAACCGACAAAGAAGGTGTTCTATCAAACTCCTTTCATAAAACAAATATGATACTGAAACCTAAGCCAGGAAGAGTGAAAACAGAGGAAAAAAATATAGATCAATTTCACTAATGAATATTAATGCAAAGATTCTGAATCAAATACTAGTTAAAACTTACAACAGCATTTACAAAAATTATACAATATGATCAAGTGGAATTTATACCAGAAACACAGCAATGTTTTACAAAAGGAAAACTATTAACTTAATGGATTATATCAATAAAGAAACAAAAAAATTGTATCAATAGATGCAGTAAAAGCTTTTGATAAAGTACAAACTCATTTTAATTTAAAAAAAACCACTTGAAAATATAGATATAAATGTAATTTTCCTTGAGTTGATTTAAAAAGAGCATTGACCAAACCCATTTACAAGTGTTATTGGAAATGGGGATAAGCTGGAAGACTTCTGAATAAGATCAGGTGTGAAATAAGGATGCCCACTGCTACCAATATTACTCAATATTGTATTACAATTGTAACATTTTCCTAGCAATAAGAGAAGAAAAAGAAATAGAATTATATATATATATATATATATATATATATAGGCATACATATTGTATGCATATATGTATATATAATTTTATAAAAATAAATCACATTTAAGTGATTGGAGAAATAAATATTAGGGTAGATAAACATGGACTGTAAGCACAGTCAATATAATGCAATTGAGAGTTTTACACAATTTATATATTCAATGAAATCCCAAAGAAATTGTAAAAAAAAAAATTGTTACAAAACAACAAAATTCATTTGGAAGAAAAAAAGTCCTTGAATATTAAAGGAATTAATGAAAAAATATAAAGGAGGGAGATTTAGCAGTACTAGATCTTAAACAATATTATTGTTATAAATATATTATTACTTTATTATAACTACATTATATTATTATTAATTGTATTATGCTATTATAATAATTATATTATATTTTATTATTATAATTATCAAAATTATCTAGTTAAAAAATAGAAAGGTATTTCAGTGAAATGGAGTGAACATGCAATCTACCAATTAACTAAAGCACCAAAAAACTAAAGGAAATTTGTTTGTGACAAGTCTAAAGATGTAAGTTTTCATGCTAAGAATTCATTATTTGGTAAAATACATTGAGAATGTTGAAAAACACTCTGGCAGGAATTTGGCATAAACCAGTTTCTCACACCTTAGCAACATAAGGTCAAACTGGATACATGAATTTTAAACAAATTTCAGAGCAGCAGAAGCCACAAAACTACAGACTGAAGAAAATTTTTAGCCCAAGACAATCTGGAAAGTCTAAAGAAGGGTCTATCACATCCAACTGGGAGCAGAATGCAGTTCAGCAGAGATCACACTAGCAGTGATGGAGTTGGAGCAGGCCTTATGGGACTGACTAACTGTCAGTGGTTGCAGTTTACAAACTTCTCAACCCAAAAATACCAGACAGCTTCTAAGGTCAGTGGAAAGAGCTTGGCAGCTGGCTGAGAGAAGAGCTGGTTCCATCTCCAGGCCCAGCCCCAGCCCTAGCCTCAGTTCTGGCCCCAGTCACCAGGTGGTGCCACTACTGATGAAAGAGAGGCTGCTTCTGGATCCCCTCACTTAAAAAAAGAGTTCAAAAGTTAAATAATTGGCTGGGAAAATGAGCACATGAAGAAAAAAGAAACAGACTGCAGATCCTTACTTTTTCAATGAAGAGGTCATTGGTGATGAAGAATATCAAAAGATACAACCAGAAGACAACAGAATCAAAGCTCCTGTATCCAAACTTTAAAAGGAATGTATGAATTGGTCTCAGACCATGGAGGAACTCAAAAAAGATTTTGAAAATCAAGTAAGAGAAATAGAAGAAAAATTGGAAGACAAATGAGTGATTCAAGAAACTCAGGACAAAACAAGTCAACAGCTTCCTTATTAACAGGAAACCCACCACCAAATGCTGAAGAAAAGAACAGTTTTAAAGGTAGATTTACCCAAATTGTAAAAGAAGTCCAAAAAACAATTAAGGAAAAGCAGAATGGGACAAATGGGAAAAGAGGTCCAAAAGTTCATAGAAGAAAATAACTTCTTAAAAATTGGAATGGAGCAAATGGAAGCTATTGACTTTATGAGAAATCAAGAAATTACATAAAAGAAAACAAAAGAATGAAAAATAGAAGTCAATCTGAAACATCTCATTGGAAAAACAACTGACCTGGAAAATGAATCCAGAAGAGATAATTTAAAAATTATTAGACTACTTGAAGACATGATAAAAAAAAAAGAGCCTAGGGCACTGAACTGGGAGTGTGATGGCTACTGGAGGCAGCAGCTCTTGTGCTGGTGATGTAGAGGAAGATACCTCGCAGTTTGTCTTACTCAAAGATTTTGAAACAACAAAACCCTTGCAAATTCTGAAGTCCATATGCTTCTAGAACATCAAAAGCAACAAAATCAAAGTGCACAGAATGAACAAGAACATGCAGAGGTTTTCATGAAAACTTTAATTTACACTGCATGTTTCAGTTCTTTTAAAAACAGGCAAATCATTGCTAGTGTTCGGCGTTTGTTACTCCATATTAAGCTCCATAAGTTTGAGTTTACCTGGTTAGCAAACCTTTGTCCTGAGACAGCAGAAGAGGCGAAGGCTCTGATTCCAAGCCTGGAGAGCTGGTTTGAAAATGAGGAATTGTGAGGGGGCGGAGTCAAGATGGCAGAGTAGAAAGAGGGACGTATGCGAGCTCCGAACCCACAGCCCATAGATTTAATGTAAGAAGAACTCCCCACAAGTTCTGGATCACTGCAGGGTGTGCAGAAACACAGTGGAAGAGATTTCCATTCCAGAGAGCCCTGGAGAGCCATCCCCAGGGTCCATTGCACCCCAGAAAGTGGACCCCACCCCAATGCTGCCCTGGCCTCGGCCCCAGAGAAGCTAATCCGAGCAGGCTTCAGGGATGGAACCTCCAACAGCCTGGAAGGTCCCGCCTCCCACAGACTCCACAGGTCAGTGAGAGACACACCTGGGTTGACTGAGAGGGGAGCGGGGTGTCTCCGTGGCTCGGGCCCCCTTGGGAGGAAGTGGCAGAGGCAGAGGCAGGGGCAGCGGCGGAGGCAGCAGCAGTGTGGCAGTGGCCCGGGACTCCCCAAGCAGCAGGCAGGATCTTCATTACTGAAAGTTTCTGCATAAACCACCTGAAGGAGCTGAGCCTAGGAGACGGTCCTGCACCACCTGCTCCATTTCTGAAGGTCTCTGCATAAAGCCCCTGAGGGAACTGAACCTGGGAGGTGGCCCTGCCCCCACCCCAGCACCAGAACTAAAGCTCATATTGAATAGCAGCCACGCCTGCCCCGGAAAGCCCATTTGAATCTCAGACCCCAAGCACTAGCTGGGCGGATCTAGGCAGGGGGTGGACAGGAATCCCAGAAGTCAAGTAACTGGCTGAGAAAATGCCTAGAAAAGAGAAGAAAAATAAGACTATAGAGAGTTTTTTTGAACAGATGCAAATGATCCCGACTTTCAGATCTTATGACAAGGACATATTCTTGCCATCAGGGAAAGACGTGGAGGGCAGGGCCTCGGTATCCCAGACATCCCAGGGGGATGTCGGGTGGGCTCAGGCCTTGGAAGAGCTCGAAAAGGATTTTGAAAACAAAGTTAGACAGGTGGAGGAAAAACTGGGAAGAGAAATGAGAGAGATGCAAGAAAAGTATGAAAAACAGGTCAACACCTTGGTAAAGGAGACCCAAAAAAATGCTGAAGAAAATAACACCTTGAAAAATAGCCTCACTCAATTGGCAAAAGAGGTTCAAAAAGCCAATGAGGAGAAGGATGCTTTCAAAAGCAGAATTAGCCAAATGGAAAAAAGAGGTTCAAAAGCTCACTGAATTTAGTAGTTCTCTCAAAATTAGAATGGAACAGATGGAGTCTAATGACTTTACGAGAAACCAAGAAATCACCAAACAAAACCAAAAGAATGAAAAAATGGAGGAGAATGTGAAATATCTCATGGGAAAAACAACTGACCTGGAAAATAGATCCAGGAGAGACAATTTAAATATTATGGGACTACCTGAAAGTCATGATCAAAAAAAGAGCCTAGATATCATCTTCCATGAAATTATAGAGGAAAATTGCCCTGACATTCTACAACCAGAGGGCAAAATAAGTATTGAAAGAATCCATCGATCACCTCCTGAAAGAGATCCAAAAAAAGAAACTCCTAGGAACATTGTGGCCAAATTCCAGAACTCCACGGTCAAGGAGAAAATCTTACAAGCAGCTAGAAAGAAACAATTCCAGTACTGTGGAAATAAAATCAGGATAACTCAAGATCTAGCAGCTTCTACATTAAGGGATGAAGGGCATGGAATAGGATATTCCAGAAGTCAAAGGAAGTAGGACTCAAACCAAGAATCACCTACCCAGCTAAACTGAGTGTAATACCTCAGGGGAAAATGTGGTCTTTTAATGAAGCAGAGGACCTTCAATCATTCTTGATGAAAAGACCAGAGCTGAAAAGAAAATTTGACTTTCAAACACAAGAATGAGAAGAAGCATGAAAAAGTAAACAGCAAAGAGAAGTCTTAAGGGACTTACCAGAAGTGAACTGTTTACATTCCCACATGGAAAGACAATATTTGTAACTCTTAAAACTTTTCAGTACCTGGGCAATTGGTGGGTCCATACAACCACATGTGCACGCATGCATGCGTACACACATACACACATGCACACACATACAGAGACAGAGAGCACAGATTTAATTGAATAGGATGGGACCATATCTTAAAAGAAATTAAAGTAAATGGGGAGAGAGAAATGTAGTGCGAGGAAAGAGGGTGAAATGGAATGGGGTAATTATATGTCATTTAAGAGGCAAGTAGGAGACTTTTTAGTGGAGGGAAAAAGAGGAGAGCTGAGAAAAAAAACAAAAACAAAAAAACAAGAAGTTTACCCTCATCACATTTGACTAAAGGAAGGAATAAAATGCACACTCATTTTGGTATGAAAACCTATCTTACAGTATAGGAAAGTGGGGGAGAAGGAGATAAGCAAGGGGGGAGGATGATGGAAGGGAGGGCAGTGGGAGGAGGGAGCAATTTGAAGTCAACACTCGGGGAGGGACAGGATCAAAAGACAGAAGAGAAACAATGAGGGGCAGGATAGGATGGAGGGTAATTCAGTTAGTCTTACACAACACGACTATCAGGGAAGTCATTTGCAAAACTACACAGATAATGGCCTATATTGAATTGCCTGCCTTCCCAAAGGGAATGGGTGGGGAGGGAGGGATGGGGAGAATTTGGAACTCAAAGTTTTAGGAACAACTGTTTAGTATTGTTGTTGCTACTAGGAAAGAAAACATACAGTTAATGAGGAATAGAAAGTCATCTGGCCCTACAGGAGAAAGAGAAGATGGGGACAAGAGAAGGGAGGGATGACAGAAGAGAGGGCAGATTGGAGATAGGGAAAATTAGATTGCTTGGTGTATTGAGGTGGGGGGAGGGGAGAAAAGGGGAGAAAATTTGGAACCCCAAATTTTGTGAAAATGAATGTAAAGAGTTAAATAAATAAATAAATATTTTATTAAAAAAAAAAAGGAAATGAGGAGTTGCAAGAAATTCTTGATGATATTCAAACCAATAGGAGCCCAACCTTTCAATGAAGATAAGACAGAAATTTTCCAAAATTCTTCAGCAACTGAGAACTCAGACTCCTTCCAGATATTGCATGGAAATTTAGTCACAAATGTTGGTCAAGTCTCCTGTGGACAAGGCAATGAAGTCCTTCATCAGCAAGTAGTTCAAACTTGTCAACCGTTATTATTCTGATTGAATATTTGAGATATGGCTAAGGCCAGGAATATCATTGACTCTTAAAGGAGTTTTGAGATGATTTCCTTTAATGAAGGGTGTTCAAATGAGGTACTGTTCCAGTACCTAAATGCTTGCATCATCCTCTCAATGCCTTCTCTTCAAGGAAAATGTGCAAGGGGAAAAAGTGAGGTGGGTGAATTTAGCCAGTAAACACACATGGCACGTTATTGGCTACCTTACATCACTGAATTTGGCACTTCATTTGTATTCACATTTCTGGTTTGAATTTCAACTTATTGTGAAATGCTATTGACCCAAATAACAAAATGTAAAAATATCTTGAGTAAAAAATTGTTTCTCATGTAAATGATCGAAGGGAAATCAAAGTGAAGCTATACTGAATATTTGAAATTCTTTAAAAAGATATAAAAAATGAATACCTCACAATATTGAAGTAACATACAGTCAATTTGGCCAAAACTCGGAGAGAAAAAAAAAAGTACTAAAATTCTTATGGCATCACTGTATATAAGTTCAAAAGAACCTTTATTTAAGGGAGCTCAGTTTGGCATCTTGCAAATCCTCAATGCTTTGAGGGTTTTGGAGCAGAAGGGAATCTGTAGGATTTACCTTTATCTGACAGTTGCTCTGAGAAAGGGTACTTTCTGAGTTTAAGGTAGACTTTGATTCTGCTTTTAAATGGTATTCAATTCAATATAGTTTTGATATATCACTGAAAAGTATTGGGTAGGACAAGAGAAAATGAGACGTGATTCTGGTAGGGTCATCACAGTGAACTAAGTTTAGGATAGTTTATTTTTTCTAGCCCTAAATCTCAGCAAGGCCATGCAATTTTTTTTGCAAGTCCTCCTCCCACACCCTAAAATCTGTTTCTTTAATTTGATCTAATAATAAAAAGGGGAATAGATGGATTCTGTATTTGATATCAAGTTAATTATGCAATTCCTAAGAAGTAAACTTACTCTAGGCAGCAAAATTATTTTTCAATATTTTTCAATAAAGTTTAAAAAAAGACATCATCTATACGTCATCTAGCAAGAAAGTATCAAGGAAAACTGCCTTGATATTCTAGAACAAAAGGGTAAAAGGGAAACGAAAACAATCCACCAAACACCTTCTGAAAGAGATCCAAAAAGGAAAACTAATAGGAATATTGTAGCCAAATTCTAGCATTCTCAGGTCAAGAAGAAAATATTGCAAGCAGTCAGAAAGAAACAGTTCAAGTAGTGTGGAAAAACAATCAGGATAACATAAGATTTAGCATCTTCTAGAATAAGGGATCAGAGCACTTTGAATATGCTATCTTAAAGGTAAAAGGAAATGACATCAAAGTCAAGAATCACCTACTTAGCAAAATTGAGTATATTACCTCAGGGGAAAAAATAATTTCAATGTAATAGAGGACTTCCACATATTTTTGTTAAAAACAGCTGAATTGAAAATGACATTTGTAACTTACAAGACCTTTCTCAGTATTAGGGTAGTTGGAAGGAATATATATATATATATGTTTGTGTATGTAAATACATATGTATATGTGTATCCATATGTATGTGTGTATATATATATATATATACTTGTGCATAGAAATACATATGTATTTGTGTATCTATATGCATATATATGTATATATATACATATATATATATATATATATATATATATATATATATATATAGAGAGAGAGAGAGAGAGAGAGAGAGAGAGAACACAGGGTGAGCTGAATACGAAGAAATGATACTTTAAACAGAAAATTATATATTCAGAGAAATGTACTAGGAGAAAAAGATGGAATATAGAAAATCATCCCACATTAATGAGGCAAGAAAGAGCTTTTACAACAGAGAGGAAGAAGGGGAAGGTGAAAGGGAACAAGTGAGTGTTCCTTTCAAAGAATTTGGTTTCAGAAGGGAATAACATACACTCAATTTGTATGGAAGTTTATCCACCCTATTGGAAAGCAGGTAGGAAGGAATTAATAGAAAGAACAGTAGATTAGGACAAGTGGTAATGGGCAATAAACACTTTGTTAGAGGTACAGGTCAAAGGAAAGAAAAAGATAAATAGAGGGTGGGACAGGATAGAAGGAAATACAATCTTTCACAACATGAAAGATACGGAAGTGTTTTTCATGACTACATATTCAAAGTCTATATCGAATTTTTTGCCTTCTCAACGACGGTGAGTGAAAATGGGGAAAGGGAGAGAATGTGGAGCTCAATGCTTTAAAAATTAATAAAATTGTTTTTAAATGTAACTAGGAAATAGCATATATAGGCAATAGGATACAGAAATCTATCTTGCCCTACAAAAAAAAAAAATAGAAGGGAGTGGGATAAAGGATGGTGTGATAGAAGGGATGGCAGATTGGAGTAAAGGGGATACATTCTGTCCTTGTGTGGGTGGATAGGGAAGATGGGGGGAAATTTGAAATTCAAAACTATGTGGAAAGTGTATGTTGAAGACTGAAATAAATAAATTTTAAAAAAGAAATGATGAACTCAATGGTTATTAGGAAGAAAAACCTCATGGATAGACTTGCAAGACAAGATGAAAAGCAAAATGAGTAGAACCAAGACAATGTTGTGTACAGTAGTAACAATATAAAAAAAATGAGCAACTAAGTAATTTTGAGTATCATAAGTATCCAAATTAACTGCAAGGGAACAATAAACAAAGATGCTATCTTCTTCCAGAGGAAGAACTGGTAAATAAAAGTAAATCTTAAATGATTTTAAATATGGTACGATATAATATGTACACTCACACACACACACACACACACACATATATATATATATATATATATATATATACATACACAGACATATATTTACTTCTAACTATAGTAATCTCTAAGTTGGGTAGAGTTGGGGAAGGAAGAAAATAAGGTTACATGTTATCTTTATTGTATATTTAAAGAGAATAGCAAATTGTAAATAATAGACTTGCAGTTTCAGGTGAAATAATATTTTTCTACTCTACTATATTATGGAAGAGTTGTTTTTTATTTCTTAAGTTCAGAATAAAATAAATAAAAATTTGAAAGTATATTGCGAAGAAACATAATGGTTACAATTAATGGAACAACCATCTGAAATGATTTATGGAAGCTTTGAAAATATTATACTCCACAGAGTTTGGGAAAGGGAGAAAATCTTTTACAATATTCTAAGATGTGAAGGAAAAAATAACTAAGGGGACACTCGAACAAATAGCACTGGCCCACTTCTTGGTACTCAGTAAGTGGTATCTTTCACTATCGTCTGCGTTTTATGCTGGATTCCAAAATTCTCAGTAAATGAGTATATCTATTACTTCTTGCTTCTATCTGTTTACCTCATTTTCAAAACTGAGCAAGACTGATGGCCCCAAATGGACTGTGAAAATATGAATTAAATAGCACATTCACTTTATTTGTTTAGTAAGCTAGCATTCACCTTCGTATACACAATACAGCATGATATAGTGCAATGAGCTGTTGTTTCAGCTCTTTGTGTGGATACAATCCTGGAATCTCCAGAAGAAAATAGGATGAGAATTAAAACTACAAAGGTTTAACTAAGCATGCAAACATGCGACATTCTTCAGTAAGTCAAATATGGCAGCTAAATATCTTTAAGAAATAAAAGGCTGAATTTGGGGTCAGCAAGATGGAAATCCAAATCCTGCATTAAACACTTATACACTAATTTTCATGAAAAAAACATTTAACACATTTCCATTTTGTTTTCTTCTGTTACCATTACCCCTACCAAACACTACTTCAATGGAGATGAGGATGAGAATGACCATGATTATGACTACTACTACTACTACTATTACTACTACTACTACTACTACTACTATTACTACTACTGCTACTACTACTATTGTTTAGAGGTCTAGAATTTCATTTTTATCGATAGGGAACTCATGAAGAAAATCTAGTTGGATGGTGTGTAGACTGCATAAATGGAAGAAAAAACTTACAGGGAAGAAATGTGTAAGTATTGAAAAAAAGAATAGTTTCTGAGCCACAATATAAATCATCAACTTATACAAGTCACTACATTTATTTTTACTGCAATTTTAGTCTCTTTCCTGAGCTTAGTTATTGGATGTTTTCTTCTCTTTACCAGACATCAACAATGTCTTAGAATAATTGTAAAATATTGAAATTTGGGGGCAGTGCCAAGATGGTAAAATAGAAAGATGCACATACTCTAGTTTTTCCCCAACAACCCATAAAATACCTGTAAAGAATGATTCTTAACAAATTTTGGAGCAGCAGAAGCCACAGAATCATGGAGTGGAGGAGATTTCCAACCCGGGTTGATCTGGAAAGTCTACAGGAAAGGTCTGTCACACAAGACACGAAGTGGAGCACAGTGCAGCTTTGGCCGTATGGCACTGGGGGGAACAGAGTCAGAACAGACCTCGGGGGAGTGGAGGTGGTGGAGAGTAATCTCTGGTAGCAGTGGGGGTTCTCAGATGACTCAACCCACAGGAGCTAAAGGTAGCTTCAAAATTCAATGAAAAGACTTTGTCATCTGGGCAAGAAGGGAGCAGCAAGAAGGAAGCCCCCCAGCTCTGGCCGCAGGAGGCAGTGGCAGAGACAGTAGCAGCACCAGCAGTGGGCAGCAGTGGGTGCAGCGGCTGTGGCAGGCAGCAGCCATCTTCCATTTTTGGAGTCCTCAGCTTAAAGCTCCTGGAAGAATTGAGCAGCTGATCTGAAGCTCAACCCTTAACATGGTTCTGGGGTAAAGAGGAGTGCTGGCATGGCAGAGTTGGAGGCCTTTGAGGAACAAACTCCTCTCCTTCGATTGTGCCACCTTGGAGGAACTGAGAACTTACAGGTCCCCAGAGTATACCTTATTCTTGACAAAGGGTCCAAAAGTTAAGTAACTGCTTGGGAAAACCTCCCAAAATGGGGGAAAAAATAAGACTGTAGAAGGTTACTTTTTTGGTGCACAAGTATTTTCTCCCCTCCTATTAGGTGAAAAAAAAAGAAAAAAAACAATGCTGACAATCAGGGGAAGACATAAAAGTTAAGGCTTCTACATCCCAAACATCCAAACTAAATATACAATGGTCTCAAGCCATGGAAGATCTCAAAAAATTTCGAAAATCAAGCCAGAAAGGTGGAAGTAAAATCAGGAAGAGAAATGAGAATGACGCAAGAAAATCATGAAAAGTGAGTCAACAGCTTGCTAAAGGAGACCCAAAAAAAATGCTGAAGAAAATAACAAATTTAAAAATAGGCCAACTCAACTGGTAAAAGAGGTCCAAAAAGCAAATGAGAGGAAGAATGCTTTATGGAGCAGAACTAGTCAAATGGAAAAGGAGGTTCAAAATATCACTGAAGAAAATTGTTCTTCAAAAATTAGAATGGAACAGATGGAAGTTAATGATTTTATGCGAAAACAAGAAATTACACAACAAAACCAAAAGAATGAGTAAATGGAAGATGACATGAAATACTAATTGAAAAACAACTGAATTAGAAAATAGATCTGCGAGAGACAATTTAAAAATTATGAGACTACCTGAAAGCCATGATCAGAACAAGAGTCTAGACATCAACTTTCATGAAATTATCAAAGAAATTTGCCCTGATATCTTAGAACCAGGGGCAAAATAAATTTTGAAAGTATCTTCCAATCACCTCCTGAAAGATACTCAAAAAGAGCAAATCCTAGGAATATTGTGGCCAAATTCAGAGTTCCCAGATCAAGGAGAAAGTATTGCAAGCAACTAGAAAGAAACAATTTGTATGTTGCTGAAATACAATCAGTATAATACAAGATTAAGCATCTCCTACATTAAGGGATTGACGGGCTTGGAATATGATATTGGAGAAGTCAAAAAAACCAGAATTAAACCCAAGAATAATCTACCCAGAAAAACTGAGTGGAATACTTCAGGGGAAAAAGAGCCATTCAATGAAATAGAGGACTTTAAAGCATTCTTGATGAAAAGATCAGAGCTGAAAAGGAAATTTGATTTTCAAACATAAGAACCAAGAGAAGCATGAAAAGGTAAATGGGAAAGAGAAAACACAAGGGAGTTGCTAAAGTTGAACTGTTTACATTCCTACATGGAAAGATAATATGTGTAACTCTTGAAACTTTTCTCAGTACCTGGGTAGTTTGAGGAACTATACACGCACACACATCATACACACACACACACACACACACACACACAGACAGAGAGTGAGACAGACAGAGATAGACAGAGTGTGAGACAGACAGAGAGAGACAGAGAGCACAGGGGTAGTTTAATACAAATGTATCACTTCTAAAAATAAAATTAAGGGGTGAGAAAGGAATATATTGGGAGAAGAAAGGGAGAAATGGAATGGGGCAAATTATCTCTCAAAAGAGAGGCAAGAAAAAGCTTTTTCAATGGAGGGAAAAGGGGGAAGGTGATAGGGAAAAATGAAGCTTACTCTCATCACATTTGGCTCAAGGAAGGATCACATGCACATACAATTTGGTGTGAAAAATCTATCTTACAACTACAGGAAAGTAGGGGAGAAAGAGATAAGCAGGGTGGGGTCGATGATGAAAGGGAGGGCAACTGGAAGGAGGGAGCAATTAGAAATAAACGTTCTTGGAGAGGGACAAGGTCAAAAGAGAGAATAAAAGAAATGAGGGGCAAGAAAGGATGAAGGGAAATATGGTTAGTCAGATACAACATGAGAATTATGGAAGTCATTTGCAAAACTACACATATATAGACTATATTGAATTGTTTGCCTTCTCAGTAGCATGGGTGGTGAGGGAGGAAGGAAAAGAAGTTGAAACCCAAAGTCCTAGGAACAAATGTTGAGAATTGCTTTCACATACATCTGGGAAATAAGAAATACAGGTAATGGGGTATAGAAAATTATCTTGCCCTACAGGGCAAGAGAGAAGATGGGGATAAAGGAAGGGAGGGATGTTAGGAACAAGGGCAGAGTGGTAGAAAGGGTTCTCAGAATGTTCGGTATTTTGGGGTGGGGGAGGGAGAGGTGGGGGAGAAATTTGGAACTCAAAATTTTGTGGAAGTGAATGTTGTAAACTTAAAAAAACTAAAAATTTTAAAAAAATTTGAAATCATCAAAATACAGTTAGTGAGTAGAAGAATAATGGGAAAAACACTTTTTAAACAACATGTTTTGAGTTATTCAAAATCTAGTTTGTGGACTTATTGTAATAATTACAGAAGGTGAAACCTCCAACCAACAAAATTTGACTGTTCTTTACTATTATTATATTGCGAAGGATGTGTTACATGTTTCACGTGAAACATTCTTTCTCTATACTATGTGAAATGATAGAAACTATAGAGCTCTCTCAGATTCCTTATGATATAACCTACAACATGAATAATTTATAGTTAGCTACCTCACTGCTGACCAGTAGCCAACTTGTGCATTACAAATTCTCATGGTGAAAGAAGGAAGGGCTTTTCTACTTGTTTGTCTCTCAATGACGTTTGTACTGTCTTTTTGAGTGATATAAACAGAAAGATAGAAAGAGGGAATTTAAATTCTTGGCGATATAGGGAATAAGGTATTTTTCTCATTTCTGTTGCTGCTTTATTTTATATGCAAAAAAAAAAAATACCAAATAAAATGAGTGTTCCTGGGACAGAGCCAAGATGGCAGAGTAGTAGCATGGACTTGCTCGCACTCTCCTCCCAAACCCAGCCAAATACCTGTAAAAAATCACTCTAAACAAATTCTGGAACTGCAGAACCCTCAGCATGATGGAGTGAAGTAAATTGCCAGCTCATGACAGCCTGGAAGGTCTATGGACCTTGGAAGGCAGTACTAGCATTGGTGAAATCACAGAAAACTGAAGTATTGAAGGGAGGAAGGGATGGAAGAAGAGAGAGAAAGAAAGAAAAATATAAAAGAATGAAGAAAGAGAGAAAGTAAAAGGGGGAAGAATGTAAGAATAGGAGGAGGGAAGGAATAGTCATTAAAATATTTTTATTAAACATTTGGAACAGAATTAAGAGTAGAAAGAAGCATCAATAAAGTGGATAGTTTTGAAAATTAAATGCTAAATTTCTCGTATATTTTAAAAGAAAATAGAAAAAAGAAAAAAAATATAGACAAGTACATGTCTATCATGGTATGCTGGGGCCAGAGTGAAGTCCAGTGTGGCCATGCTGACACAGATGGGATGTGAGCAGGCATTGGGGAGATTGAATCTTGGGTACCTGTGGTAGTTTCCAGACTTTACAATGTTAAAATGCCAAAGACAAATAAAAGTATCAGTGGAAAAATCCCTTTAGACCTGTGTGAGAGAGTAAAGTGATCGAGGCTGAGCCCAAGGGTCGCAGAGGGGGTGGAGTAGAGAGTGCACAGAGGAGCCCACAGCAGCAGCAGCAGGGCTAGGGACAGCTGCAACTCTTACTGGATTTCTAAGCTCAAAAATTGTGGGGGGATTGAGTAGCTGACAGTGAACTCCCCACCCACACTGGAAGCAGAGAACTACCTTGTTAAAGAGCTGAAAAGTCAAGTAAATAGCTGGGAAAATGAACAAAAACCGGAAAAAGAATCAGACTATAGAATCTTTGGTGACAAAGAAGATCAAAACACACAACCAGAAGGAGACAACAAAGTCAAAGCTCCTACATCCAAAGCATCTAAGAAAAACATTAATTGGTCTCAGACCATGGAAGAGCTCAAAAACAATTTTGAAAATCCTTTTCAAGAGAAGTAGGTGAAGTAGAGCAAAAATGAGAATGATGAAAGAAAGTCATGAAAAACAAATCCATTCTTGCTAAAGGAGATCCCCTCCTCCCAAATGTTGTAGAAAATGAGTGTTCTCATACAAAAAATAGAGTGAGAACAACTGCAAATGAAATAGTAATTTTCTATTGGGTACAATTTCATTTTCTTTTTAAATATATGAGAAATTTAGCATTTAATTTTTGAAACTATCCACTTTATTGATACTTCTTTCTACTCTTAATTCTGTTCTGAATGTTTAATAAAAATATTTTAATGACTCTTCCTTCCCTCCTCCTATTCTTACTTTCTTCCCCCTCTTTCTTTCTCTCTTTCTTCATTCTTTTATGTCTTTCTTTCTTTCTCTTTCTGCTTCCATCCCTTCCCCCCTTCAATACTTCAGTTTTCTGTGATTTCACCAATGCTAGTAGTGCCTCCACACACAGATGAAACCCCATTTTGATTTTGTAGGTAGTCTTTCTGAACTATTTTAGCTGAAAATAAAAAGTAGCATACAAAAGCCTAGGAATGAATCTTCAGACATTAGCTATTAAGGTTCTCAGATAACAAAATAACAATCCAAACTAATTCTGTCAGCTTTCTGCCAAGCAATAGCCTATTAACGCCTAGAAAAATCTTTGAGGAACAAAGAAACACTCCATGTGAAAATAAGGCTATGAAGTAAGATATTTTTGGAAGATTTTTTTTATATAAATTCATTTATTTAACTTGTTACATTTATTTTCACAAAATTTTGGGTTCTAAATTTTCTCCCCATTTGTCCTCTCCCCCCACCCCAATACACGGAGCATTCTAATTTCTCTTATCCCCAATCTGCCCTGTCTTCTATCATCCCTCCCTTCCTCTGCCCCATCTTCTCTTTTGCCCTGTAGGGTCAGATAACGTTCTATTCCCCATTACCAGTATTTCTTATTTCCTAGTAGCAAGAACAATACTAAACAATTGTTCCTAAAACTTTGAGTTCCAACTTCTCCCCATCCCTACCTCCCCACCCATGTCCTTTGGGAAGGCAGGCAATTCAAGATAGGCCATATCTGTGTAGTTTTTCAAATGACTTCGATAACAGTCATGTGGTGTAAGAATAACTATATTTCCCTCGCTCCTATCCTGCCCTCCATTGCTTCTATCCTCTCTTTTGATCCTCCCCCCAAGAGTGTTTACTTCAAATTGCATTCATTTTCACAAAATTTTGGGTTCCAAATTTTCTCCGCATTTATCCCCTGCCCCCACCTCAATACACCGAGCTTTCTAATTTCCCCTATCATCAATCTGCCCTCTCTTCTATCATCCCTCCCTTCTCCTGTCCCCATCTTCTCTTTTGTCCTGTAGGGCCAGATGACTTCTCTTCCCCATTAACTGTATTTCTTATTTCCTAGTAGAAACAACAATACTCAACAGTTGTTCGTAAAACTTTGAGTTCCAAATTCTCCCCATCCCTCCCTCCCCACCCGTTCCCTTTGGTAAGGCTGGCAATTCAATATAGGCCATATCTGTGTAGTTTTGCAAATCACTTCAATAACAGTCGTGTTGTGTAAGACTAACTGTATTTCCCTCCAGCCTATCCTGCCCCGCATTGTTTCTATTCTGTCTTTTGATCCTGTCCCTCCCCGAGTGTGGACTTCAAATTGCTCCCTCCTCTCATTACCCTCCCTTCCATCATCCCCCCCCCCCCACCCTGCTTATCTCCTTCTCCCTCACTTTCCTGTATTGTAAGATAGGTTTCATACCAAAATGAGTGTGCATTTTACTCCTTCCTTTAGTCAAATGTGATGAGGGTAAACTTCTTGTTTTTTTCTCAGCTCTCCTCTTTTTCTCTCCACTAAGAAGTCTCCTGCTTGCCTCTTGAAAGAGATATAATTACCCCATTCCATTTCACCCTCTTTCCTCCCACTACATTTCTCTCTCACCATTTACCTTAATTTCTTTTAAGATATGGTCCCATCCTATTCAATTCACTCTGTGCTCTCTTTCTCTGCATGTGCACACACATATACATGTGTGTGTGCGTGTGCATGTGTGTGTGCATGTGTGTATGTGTGTGTGCGTGCATGCGTGTACACGTGTGTGTATGGTCCCACCAACTACCCAGATACTGAAAAGTTTTAAGTCTTACAAATATTGTCTTTCCATGTAGGAATGTAACTAGTGCACTTTGGTAAGTCCCTTATGACTTCTCTTTGCTGTTTACTTTTTCATGCTTCTTCTCATTCTTGTGTTTGAAAGTCAAATTTTCTTTTCAACTCTGGTCTTTCATCAAGAATGCTTGAAAGTCCTCTCTTTCATTGAAAGACCATATTTTCCCCTGAAGTATTTTACTCAGTTTTGCTGGGTAGGTGATTCTTGGTTTGAGTCCTAGCTCCTTTGACTTCTGGAATATCCTATTCCATGCCCTTCGATTCCTTAATGTAAAAGCTGCTAGATCTTGAGTTATCCTGATTGTATTTCCACAATACTGGAATTGTTTCTTTCTAGCTGCTCTGCAATATTTTCTCCTTGACCTGGAAACTCTGGAATTTGGCCACAATGTTCCTAGGAGTTTCTCTTTTTGGATCTCTTTCAGGTGGTGATCGATGCATTCCTTCAATACTTATTTTGCCCTCTGGTTGTAGAATATCAGGGAAGTTTTCCTTGATAATTTCATGAAAGATGATGTGTAGGCTCTTTTTTTTTATCATGGCTTTCAGGTAGCCCCATAATTTCTAAAATGTCTCTCCTGGATATATTTTTCAGGTCAGTTGTTTTTCCAGTGAGGTAGTTCACATTATCTTCCATTTTTTCATTCTTTTGGTTTTGTTTGGTGATTTCTTGGTTTCTCATAAATTCATTAGCCTCCATCTGTTCCATTCTAATTTTGAGAGAACTATTTTCTTCAGTGAGCTTTTAAACCTCTTTTTCCATTTGGCTAATTCTGCTTTTGAAAGTATTCTTCTCCTCATTGGCTTTTTGAACCTCTTTTTCCAATTGAGTTAGCCTATTTTTCAAGGTGTTATTTTCTTCAGCACTTTTTTGGGTCTCCTTTAGCAAGGTATTGACCCGTTTTTCATGCTTTTCTTGCATCTCTCCCATTTCTCTTCCCAGTTTTTCCTCCACCTGTCTAACTTGCTTTTCAAAATCCTTTTTGAGCTCTTCCATGACCTGAGTCCATTGAATATTTATTTTGGATATTTGGGATACAGAACTCTTGACTTGCATGTCTTTCCCTGATGGTAAGCATTGTTCTTCCTCATCAGCAAGGAAGAGAGGAGATATATGTTCACTAAGAAAGTAACCTTCTATGGTCTTATTTTTTTCCCTTTTCTGGGCATTTTCCCAGTCAGTTACTTGACTTCTGAGATTTCTTTCCACGCCCACCTCACCTCCACATCTGCCCAGCTAGTCCTTGGGTCTGAGATTCAAATGCTGCTTCCCAGCCTCAATGCTTTCAGTGGGGGCAGGGCTACTCTTCAGCGTGAGATAAAATTCAGGTGCTCAGGTGGGGGCAGGGTTGCCTCTTGGGGCTCAGTTACTCAGAGGGTTTATGTGGAGATCTTCAACAATGGATCTGAGCTCCTGTATCCTCTGGGAGCCCCTTTCTCCTGCTGCCTCTGCTCCTGCCTCCTGAGGGGGCCTGAGTTATGGCGACACCCTTCTCCCCTCTTGACCAGCCATAAAGATACTCTTACTAACCTTTGCACCTGTGGTCAGAGGGACCTTCGCTGCTCCTGGAGATTCCATCCCTGACGCCTGCTCAGATCTGCTCCTCTCTGTGTCGGGTGGCCAAGGCAGGGCTGGGCTCTGCTCCAGGTCTGGTGCACAACAGACCTTTGGTGTCAGTTTTTCAGGGCTCTCTGGAACAAAAATCTCCTCCACTCCGTCGTTGTGTGGCTTCTGCTGCTCCAGAATTTTTGGGAATTCTTCTTTACAGGTGTTTTCTGGGCTGTGGTTTCGGAGCTAGCATATGTGAATCTTTTTTCTCTGCCATCTTGGCTCCTGCCCCCATTTTTGGAAGATATACCCTATTTGTATTATTTTAAGAAAAATATTCTTGAAATATTTGTTAGACAAATAAACTGGGTGACATGTACATCTGGATCTCTTTATTATAATATTTGCCTACTATCAAAAGAAAGTGACCATGCACATTCTTTCAGCATTTTTCTTTGTTTCTATCCATCTGTATATTTGTATTTATGCACCTATCTATCTATCCATTCATCTGTCTATCTACCTATGAAAGATTAATATGTATATCTGCCCCATACAGGCTGAGAAAACTTTAATTAAAATTACACTTATCTTTTGAGTTTAGCTAGCTAACACTCAGCTTGGCAAACAGCAGATAGTGTTGTCCAATAAAAAATCTTTTTTTTTTTTACATCAGTTACATGCTTAGAAAACAATTCCCTTTATTTAGAATTTCCAGATGATAATGTTGACCTATCCTCTGAAACATCATCCGGATATTTATAGCAGGGGGTATAAACAGCTTGCGAAACACTGCTTCTATGGAAACACATTATATATGAGAAGATAGGGTGAATTCTTTCCAAAAGCTATGTATCATCCAATGAGGAAAATGATAAAGTAATATTCTATAAAATACATGTTCCATATATTCAGACCACTAATACTGAAATGCATTAAAGTTGCATAGCATTTTATGTATTTTCAACATAATTTCACATAAAAATTCTTAATTTCCAAAGTTCTACCTTTATTATGTCCTTATATATAATCAAAAGTAGCCTATTGTGATAATGTTTCCCAATTAAATGTTTTGACAAATTACTTGTTAGCAAAATTTAGTCCTCTTTCTGATAAAAATGTTCCTAAAAGGAAAGATGCTACAATACTGCTGATGGGTAGTTTGTTTTCTCTTTCTCTTCGAGATGGATTTTCCCACAATTTATTTTACCTCCTTCCCCAATACACAGAGATTTCATATTCACAACTTTCTCTCAAATACTTATAAACACAAATATATAGCTAAGTACATGTAGGATACATGTTCTTAACTGGAACGTTTTTTGACCTCCAAAAGTTGCTTTCATTTTAGAAAAGTAGATATCATAAACTATACAGCAGGCCCTCCTGTGTATGATGTGGTCTTTGCTTTTGCAGTGGTCATATTTGGAGTGTCTAATGTACTATTTCTTGATTCTGTGCTACTCAATATTCTTATCAATGACTTGAGAAAGATAAAGATGAGATAAGTGTTAGACTTACAGATGCCATGATGGCCTGGACTTCTGTAATAGCTTCCTGATTGGTTGTTCTCTGTCAAATTTCTACTTATTGTACCACTCAGCTAGCAAATTAATCTTCCTAAATCACGTCTAACCATGTCATCTCTTACTTGATAAGCCTCAGCATTTCCTTGTTATGCCTATGATTGAATGTAAAATATTCTCTTATTTTAAAGGTGCTTCATAACCATGCCCCATTCTACCTTTCCAGTCTTCTTTCACTTTACTACTCTCTATCTACTCTCTGATCCCATGATGCTGCCTCCTACATGTTGCTCACACAGGACGCAGCATCTCTTGAAACTGAACTTTATTCTCCCCAGTGCTTGAATTGTCGTCCCCCTTCATCTATGCATCCTATTACTCTTGCCTTTAAAGCCATTTTTGTCTTCCTTAATCTTATTGTTTTCCCTTATGTTAATATTTCCAAATATATTACCCCATAGACATAGCTTGTTTGTATGTACTTGTTCACATGTTGTCTTTCCCATTAGACTGTTAGCTCCTTGATAGTATCTTCCCCACCTCTTTGTATCTCAAATGCTTAGCACACTACCAGATAGATAGTGAACACCTATCAAACAAATAGTTTGATAGGCTAGAAAATTGGGTTTCATCTAATGAAATGAAAACTAATGAGGATTAATGGAAAGTTATTATTTTGTTCAAAACTTTAAACTTCACTGATGTAGTGGTAATGGGCAAGCAGGGTTTGACTTAAAAATAGTATATGGGGCTTTTCTTGGACTTCGAGGTCACTAACAATCACTATTATAATGTAAGAATTAAAACAATAAAATATTCAGCTGATAAGAAATACGTAGTTGCAAAAAAGGAAACAGGAAAACTAGGTTATAGCCCCTTTGTACTTTGCTCTAGCTAGACCATATGTGAAACATTTTGTTCAATTTTGCACAGTACAGTTTGTATTCATAAACTGGAAATTATTCATAGAGTATACACAGAGGTAGAGAAAGATTTCTCATTCATGTCATATAAAATATGTGAAATGAAATGAGAAAATTACTTGAAGGCTTGTAAAAGAGGGAATAAATTTATTCTGCTTAACCAAAGGCAGCAGAATCAGGAGAAATGGGTGGAAGTTGCAGAGAGATATATTTAAGGTTGATGTCAGCAACATTTTCTAACAGAATCAACGCAGAGGTTAATTGACTTACTCAGAAAGCAGCAAGTTCTCCTTCTTTCATAGTCCTAAAGTAGATGGCTGCTAAGGTCCTTTCACTGTTTTGTTTTTTTTAATTTTTAAATAATAACATTGCATTTTACCAATTACATAGAAAACAACTTTTCGCATTCTTTTAAAAAAATTGATTTTCAAATTTTCACCCTTACTCTCTCAACTCCCTCCATGAGAAGGTAAGCAATTTGATATAGGCTTTATGTGTGCAACCATGTGGGACATATTTCCATATTAGTTGTGCCATGAAAAAAACAGCCAAAATTCTATACAAGAATAAAGGATAGTGAAAAATACTACCCTTTGATTTGCCTTCAGATCCAACTATTCTTCTGTGATAATATGATAATAATATGATTAATATTATTAATATTCTTTCTGTTTAATATGATATTTACATGTATAGCCTATATTAGATTTCATGCTATCTAGAGGAGGGGAGAAAGCAGGAGGGAGAAAAAATAGAACTCAATACTTGATAAAACTGATTTTTTGAAAACTATTTTTACATGTAATTGGAAAAAATGAAATACTGCTAAGTGGAAAAATAGTACATCAGGGTGTCCTTTTCCTTTCATTTCCAATATTTTTCATTTTTATTTCTGTGATATTAATTAACCTGATAGTTCTGTGGTAGTAGCTCAAAGCTGTTTTAATTTTCATTTCTCTAACCAATAGTGATTTAGAACATTTTATCATATGACTATAGATTTATTTTGTCTGAAAACTGCCTGATCACTTCCTTTGGTGATTTGTCAAATGGGGAATGGCTTTAGTTTTTATAAATTTGACTCACTTCTCCTTATATTGAGAAATGAGGTGTTTACCAGAGATACTTGCTGTAATTTTTTTCACTTTTATGATTATTCTATTTCCGTGCAACCTTTCCCCTCCATTAATTGTATTCTTTCTCATTTCACCTCAACAGTCTTCAAAAGTGTTTTGCTTTTGGTTACTATCTCCTTCAATCTGCCCTGCCTTCTATCAACCTCTCTACCTGTTATTTCCTTCTGCACTTGCTTTCCTTTAGGGTAAGATAGATTTCCATATGAAATTGAGTGTGTATGTTATTCCTTCTTTGAGACAATCCAAAAGATTGACTCAAAAGTAATGTTCAAATGTGCCTGCTTATCTCAATCATTTTCACGTCCACTATAATAGCATTTTATACTTTTTTTGCATGAGAGGATTTACCCTTTTTAAGTTTCACTTCCCCTTATACCAATGAATTCCTTTCTCACCTTTTATTTTATTTTTAGATACCATACCACGTATTCAACTAAGAACTCTGCCCTTTATTTATGTATAATTCCTATAATTGATTGAATGATGAGAATTATCTTAGGAGATACAAATATAATCTTCCCATGCAGGAATATAAAGAATTTAACCTTATTGAATTTTTTATGATTTCTCTTGAGTTGTGTATTTGAAATTCTAATTTTCTATTAAGCTCTGGCCTTTTCATCAGGAATGATTGAAAATCCTCTACCTCATTGAATGCACATTTCCCACCCCAAAAAGATTATAGTCAATTTTGCTGGGTAAATGATTCTTGGTTGTAATCCTAACTCCCTTGCCATTCTGAGTGTTATATTTCAAGTCCTTCAGTTCTTTAATTTAAAACCACTTAAATCTTGTGTGAATCTGACTGTGTCTCCACAAAAATTGAATTATTTTTTGGTGGTTTGCAATATTTTCAACTTTGCTTGGAAGACTGGAAATTTGGCTATAATATTCCTGACATTTTTCATTTTGAGATCTCTTTCAGGAGGTGATTGGTGAGTTTCTAGTTTTCCCTTTGGTTCTATAGTATTAAGGCAGCTTTTCTTGATAATGTCTTAAAATAGGACGTCTATTTTATTTTCTTTTTATTTTTTTGATGATGCCTTTTAGGAAGTCCAACAATACTTGAATTATTTTTTGATTTGTTTAACAGTTCAGTTATTTTTCTATTGAGATATTTTTCATTTTCTTCTACACTTTTCATTCTTTTTTATTATTTATCGAAGTCTCATAAAGTCATTACTTCCATTTGGTCAATTTTATTTTTTAAATAATTATTTTCTTCAGAAAGATTTTGTATTTATTTTTTCCATTTTTCCTATTCTACCTTTTAAAACATTTTTCTCTTCATAGGTTTAATTTTTTTTTGTGTGTGCTATTTTTCTATTTGTTCAATTCATTTTTTTAAAAGTGTTATTTTCTTCAGTATTTTTATGCCTCTTTTACCAAGTTCTTGATTCTTCTGCCATGATTTTCTTGAATCACTGTCATTTCTCTTCCTTTTTTTTCTTTCTTAGTTAATTTGTAAAATCCTTTTTGAGCTTTGCTTGGACCTAAGGTTAATTCACATTTTTCTTTGAGGTTTTGGATGTAGTGGTTTTGATTTTTTCAAATTTCTAAGTTTGTGTTTTGACCTTCCCTTTCACCATGTTAACTTTCCATGTTTGAGATCTTTTTTGTTGTTGTTTGCTCATTTTCACAGCCTATTTCCTGTCTTTTAGCTTTATATAAAAATGGGACTCTGATCCATGAGGTAGGATTCATTGTTCAGAGTTTCAGATTTTTTGTACAACTCTTTCTAGAGCTAGATCTGGAGGTATGGGATCCACAAGCATTCTTTTCTACCTTGGAATTCTGTCCAGTATTTCAACTCCCCTTTATCCACAAACTCTGGTGTGTTAGTACTTTACCTAAACTGAGGCCTGGAAACTAGGATGGCAACTTGAATCTGTATATGGTTAATTCAACATTATCCTACACCCAGTGCAATCAAATGGGCTACCATCATTTCTTGACCATTTGATTGAAACCCCTTATCCTCTCTGGTCTGAGAGTTCTGGAAGTAGCTGTTGCCTGCCCCTGGTCAGTCACCATAATGCCTGTTGCTTGTTTTCTCTGGTGCCACATGAAATGGTGAAGCCTTCACTGGAATTTGTTCCACTCTCACCTTGTTGCAACAGAGTTTACCTGATGACCTTCTAAATTGTTTTGATTGTGAAAATTTCTTCATTTTATACTTTTGTGGGTTCTGCTGCTCAAGAATATTTTAAGGCATAATTTAAAGTTTTTTAGAGGGGAATTTGTGAGAGTTCAGCAGAGTGCCTGCCTTTTATCTGCCTCCTTGATTTTGCCTCTTTTCTTTATCTTTTGAAATAATCATATGATTTCTATTGCTATTGACACTGATAGGATCAATTATGGTAATATTTTCGCTAATATTGAATCAGCCCACCATTTCTTTTATAAATCACATATGGTTTTAGTGTATGATTTTTTGTAAGCTATTCTTGTAATCACCTCACTAGCATTTTATTTAAAATGTTTGCATCAATATTCATTAGGGAAAATGATCTTTACATTCTCTGGTTTTGCTCCTTCTGATTTTGATATCAGCATCATACTTGTGTCATAAAAAAAATTTGGTTGGATTCCTTCTCTGACATTTTCCAAATAGTTTTTATAGGATTCAGATTATTTTTTCTTTAAATGTTTGGTAGAAATCATTTTTAAATCTATCTGGCCCTGCGGGTTAGGAAGTGCATTGATATTTTTCTCAATTTCTTTTTCTAAAGTGCAGTTATTTACATATTTTATTTCCTCTTCTGTTAATGTGAGAAATATATATATATATATATATATATATATATACATATATATATTTGTAAATATTCATCTATTTTGATTAATTTGTCAGATTTATTGGCACATAAAGGAGCAAAAATGTTCCTAATAATTGCTTTAATTTCCTCTTCAATAGTGGTAAATTCACCCATTTCATTTTTGATATTTGTAATTTGGTTTCCTTTATCTTTAATATTTTTTAAAAATGGTTTGTCTACTTTATTGCTTTTAAATAAGACTGCATTCTAGGTTTTTTTTATTAGTCCACATTTAGATTTTGTTAAAACATCCTTTGATTTCAGGCATCCTAATTTGGTAATTAATTGGGGATTTTTAATTTATTCTTTTACTGGGACCTTTTTTTTTACTTTCATGACTAATTCAATGAACTTTTCTTTCTCTATGTAATGGACGATAGCATTTAGAATATTGAATTTTCCCTAAGTGCTGTTGTGGTTGCATCTCCAAAATTTTGGAATTTGTATCTTGTTGGCTTCCTTGTTAGTGAAATTATTGATTTTTTTCTATTATTTTTCTTTGATCTACTCATTTTTTAGGATGAAATGTTTAGTTTCCAATTAATTTTTAAGCTACCTTTCCATGGCTGTGTTTTTGGGAAATAAAATTTCATTACGTTATAATATAAAAAAGATGCATTTAATATTCTGCTTTTTGGGGTTTGATTATGAGGTATTTATGTCCTAATTCACGATCAAATTTTATATAGGTAATTTACAAGGATGGAGGTACAGGTCTCAAGAGAAGGGTGGAGGAAGAATTTACATGAATAGAGTCCCGATAAAAGTTACCCAAAGTTACCAGAATCACAAGCATATAATTGTGACTCAAGTAAACTGATGTAGGCTGATTAAACTTTCATGGTGAAGGAGTATTATTGTGTCTTATTATACTATAATACTAAGCAGTATTATTGAATATCATGGTGAAGGAAGAATATTAAACCTAGCTTGATTAATTTTTAATATAATTATAATCAATTTTCAATTTCACACCATAATTCCTTCCATTTCTTGGTTGATCTTAAACTCCTCCCTTAACCACAGATCTGAGAGGACTCATTTATTTTTCATGGTTCTTCAATATACTTATGATATCACCATCTTGTCTAAATCATTTATCAATTTTAACCTTATATTGGCAGATGGGATGAGATGTTGGCCTATGCATCATTTCTGCCAACCTACTTTCCAGTTTTCCCAGCAATTTTTGTAAAATGGTTAGTTCTAATTCCAGAAGTTTTCATCTTTGGATTTAGCAAACACCAGATTATCATGTTCATTTGCTTCTCTGTACTGTAAAGGTCACCTATTGCACTGATCAACCACTCTCATTCTTAGTCATTACTAGATTGATTTTAAGATTATTATTTTGCAACAAGGTTGTTAACCCGGAGCTGCTATGTTACCTTCCTTAGCTTTTTCTTACATTGATTATTTAATATTCTTGATCTTTTAAGTGTTCAAGTGATTTTTTTTTTCATTTTTCTACCTCTATAGAATAACTCTTTGGTAGTTTGATTGGTGTGATACTGAATAAGTAAATGGACTCAGGTAGAATTGTGATTTTCATATAATTTCATAGTATTGACTTGATCTACCTATGAGAAATTAATATTTCTTTAATTGTTTAGACAATTTCTATCTGTGTAGAAAAAAAATGTAATTGTGTTCACCGAATCCCTGGATTTGTCTTGACAAGTAGATCTCCAAGTATTTTGTACTGTCTGAAGTTTTTTTTTTTTTAATTAAATTTCTTTTTCTATCTCCTTGCTTAGTTTTGTTGCTAGTATATAGGAATGTTGCTGATTTATGTGGTTTAATTTTATATCCTGTAACTTTGATCATGTTGTTAATTGCTTCACTTCTTTTTGTTTTTAGTTGAATCTCCAGTATTCTCTAAATGTACCTTTGAATCACTTGCAAAAATAAATTGTTTTGTTTCTTCATTATTTATTACTATCATTTCTCTTTTTTTTATTGCAATAACTAGCATTTCTAATACAATATTAAATAAATATGGTGAAAATTGGGTATGCTTGTTTTGGAAAGTATATATAATGTTTTCAATTTTAGACAATTACTACTTATCATTTTAAGGATTAATCCTTTGATTCCTATGCTTTCCAGTGCTTTTAAAAAATAATGGGTATAATATTTTGTCAAAAAGCTTTTCCTCCATCTTTTGAAATCATCATATGATTTAAGTCTTCTATTTATTCTTTCTTAATCTGGGAAGTTTCTATTTTTCCAAATATTGATACATTTCACTTACATTGTCAGTTTTACTTCTATATAATTGAACAAAATCAATCTTAATCATTGTTTTAATTTCACCTTCATTTCTTGTGACCCTTTTCATTTTTAATAGTGGTAATTTGCTTTTCTTCTTTTTAAAATAAAATCAAACAATTATTTATCCTCTCTTGGGACTAGAAACTATATTGTCCCTCAGCACTTCTGATCCCTTGGGCACAGAAGTGATATTGCCCCTCAGAGCTTTCACTCCCTGTGGTACCAATGCTATATTCACAGCACCCATGGCAGCCATGAATATCATGGTGCAATACAGAATCATGAAATAACACAGACTCTCCACATGGAAGGCAGAACCAAAACATTTATTAAGACCCAAATCCATCATAGCACCAAAAATCTGTACACTATCACAATGCAGAGGATAACATCATCCCCAGACTTTGCCCTTCTAGGCTTCCCAAAACCAGGTTCAGTAAACTCATCACAAGAAGGCTCTCTTAAACAAAATCACAAAAAATCACAAAATCACTGATATGACCCAAGAACCTGCATCCTTCCTAGCTCTGACTCCTCTCAAGACTGACTTACTCTCAGCTCTGCTCTAGTTCTGCCTCTTCCTGCTCTACCCATTCAGTAAACTCTTCCTGCCACAGGTTCCATGTGACTTAATGGCCTATTAATGAATAGGAAAGATTTTCCAATTGAAATTATGATTATATTCCCTCTTGACCAAAGTGCTCCTTTCAGCCCTTGAATTATGACCCAGATGTAAATACTGGCAATGGTATTGTCAAATAGAATTCTTTCTTCCTGCCCTAGCATAGGGGCACTTTATAATCTTTTTCTGATGAATTTCTAGATTCCTTTACCATCTGAGGCTTCGGAACTCCTAAATCTGCATTAATTTATCACCAGCATCTAGTATTACCATTGATGTTTCATCCACATGGGTTCCTGAGGAACTTTTCCCCATGGTACAGATTTCTATTTCTGCATGTCCATGTTGCCTTTGCTCAGAAGAATATTTCACCCTGACCTTTATTTTTGGGCTCATCAATTCAAGAATTTTATTTCAGAAGTTATTATACAGTTGTTTAGAAGGGAAAGTTGGGATGACTTAGCTTTCTCTATTCTGTCATCTTAGCTCTACCCCAAGGAGTCCTGAATTTGGAACTTTTGATAAAGTTATCTTTTATCCCTACAAGGAACTAATAATAAATCTTAATATTTAGAATGGAAAAGGCAATTTCTGATCCTCTTTGTAATCACAGATTAGACTTGCTTACTGTACATTGTTCAAATAAACTTGTTACATCTCACTTTAACTCACTACTGTTGTGATTATTGAGAAAGTAAAGTAATCACTTGTTTGTGTCTGAGCATACAATATGTGACCCATAGTATAAAGATTTCATATTCAAACTTTCAACTGTGTTCAGTCCTCCTTGTTCATGGACATGAGTAATGTGGAACATTTCGTAGGAGCACTAAGGCTTCAAAGACCATATGGAAAACATGAATTATCAGTGTTTTAAAAAGTATATGTTACATCCAAAATAAATTATGAGGTGTAAAAGAAAAAGGAAAAAGTTGACCTCTTTAAGAAATCTTCTTTAAGAAAGCCCTAGTTAGTTGCTCTTGAAAACCCACAAAGTTTTGGACAAATTGATACAATGTGAAATGAGCAGAACCAGGAGAACATTGTACACAGTAACAATAATATTATATGATGATCAACTGTGAATGACTTAGCTAGTCTTGGGCATACAGTGATCCAAGATAACACTGAAGGACTGATGACAGAAAATGTTATCCACCTTCAGAGAAAAAACTTATGAAATGTGCATGTAGATCAAAGCATTGTAATTTTTTTGAACTTTTTTAATTTTTCTTTTGGATTTTTAGGTGGATTTGCATTTTCTTTCACATGGCAGTCATGGAAATATGTGTTGCATGATGGCATGTGTATAATATATGCAAAATTGCTTGTACCATCAATGAAGAGGAAGGAGAGGAAGGGAAGGAAGGAAAGAATGTGGAATTCAAAACCATTTTTAAAATGTTACAATTTTTTTACAAGTATTTGTGAAAAATACAATACTAAATAAAAATATAATACAAAAGGAGTATCTCTGCTTAGAATTAATAGTCATCATAGTCTATTTATTACATGTAAATCTTCATAGGTAGAAAGTCTGAAACTTAAAAGCATGAGAAAAAATAACAGCAAAATTTATCTAGAAGGATAAAAGATCAAAAATATCAAGGAACCTGATAAAAACGATATAAAGCAAGATGGTCTAACAAACCTCACACTCTAAATCTTTAAGTCGTTTTTAATTAGAGAAATGCAAATTAAAACATCTCTGAGTTACCACCTCAGACCTATCAGATTAACTAATATGACAAAAAAAAAAGGAAAAAGAGAAATGTTGGAGAGCATGTGGGAAAATTGGAACATTGATGCGCAGTTGGTCACGTTGTGAAAAGATCCAACTATCCTGAAGAGCAATTTAGAACTATGGCCAAAAGGCTGTAAAACTGTGCTTATCCTTTGATCCAGCAGTACCATTATTAGGTCTGTATCCCAAAAAGATGCTCAAAATCAGAAAAGGGCTCTTTGGCCAAATATTTATAGCAGCCCTTATCATCATGGCAAAACATTGGAGAGGCATCTTTCAGAAAATCCTTGGGGAAAGACTTGTATGATGTAAAAAAAAAAAAAAAAAAAGAAATGAACTGAACTAGGTAAATCTTGTGTACAGTATTAGAAACACTGTGTGACGGTCAACTATGAATGACTCAACTCTTTTCAGCAACACAATGATTCAAGTTATACAGAAATAACACAGAAAGGAAAATTCTATCCACCAATAGGCAAAGAACTGATGGATTCTGAATGCAGGTTGAAGAACGTTTTCATTTACTTTATTCTTTCTTGTATTTTTTGGTCATTTTCTCTTTCACAACTGTGTCTATCATGGAAATGTTTCTTTAAAGTTATAGCACATATATAAACTATATGAAACTGCCTGCCATTTTCAGAAGAGAGTAGGAAGGGAGAAAAATTTGGAACTAAAAATCTAATAAAAATGAATTACAAAATTTTTCTTAATATATAACTGTGGGAAAAACTAAAATATTATATAAATAAATACTAGAGAGCATAGGAATGGAGCTTTCCTTAAAATGACAACTAGTGTCTATCTAAAACCATCAGGAAATGTTATCTATAATAGGACAAGCTAGAAGCCTCCCTAATAACATCATGGGTGAGACAAGGAAGCCCATCATCACCACGGTTATTCATAACTGTACTAGAAACGTTAGCTTTAGCCATAAGAAAAAAAAGGAATGGAAAAAACAATAAAAAACAAATCTATCACTCTTTGTAAATGATATAATGAAATTTTAGGAAATCAACTAAAAACTACTTGAAATAATTAACAACTATAGCAAAGTTGAAGGATATAAAATAAATCCACTTAAATCATATATGTGCACATATATGTATGTATATATGCATGTATGCACACAAACATATATGTGGGTGCATATGTGAAATACAACAAAGCTCAATAGATAAAGAGATTCCATTTAATAAAACTGTAGACAATATAAGATTTTTGGAATTCTCCCTCTCAAGAAAATTACAAGAACCATATAAGCAAAATTACACAACATATTTCACACAAATAAAGTCAGATCTTAGCAACAGGAAACCTTAATTCCTCATGAGTAGGGAAAACTAATATAATAAAAGTTACAATTATATCAAAATCAATTCATTTATTGAGTACAAAAGTCATCAAACTACCAAAAATTATTTTATGGAGCTAGAAAAATAATAATAAAATTTATCTGGAAGAACAAAAGGTCAAAGATATTAAGAGAATAAAGGTAAAAAGATGCAAAAGAAGGTAATCTAGCTGTACCAGATCTAAAACCTTATTATAAAGCAACAACCATCAAAATTATTTGATATTGGCTAAGAAATAAGAGTGTTGGATCAGTAGTATAGTTTAGGTACACAAGAAACAGGAGTCAGTAACTACAGTAACCTGCTATTTGATAAAGCCAACAACTCCAGTTTCTGAGAAAATAACTCATTATTTTATAAAATCTTCTGGGAAAACTGGAAATAGTATGGCACAAACCAATCATAGATAAGCATCTCACACTGTATACCAAGATGAGGTCAAAATGGGTATATGATTTAGACACAAAAAGTGATATCATAGACAAATTATGAGAACAGGGGATAGTTTACCTACCAGATCTATGGAGAAGGGAAGAAATTATGACCAAAGAAGAGATAAAGATCATTGCGAAATGTAAAATGGATAATTTAAGTACATTAAATTGAAAAGGTTTTACACAAACAAAACTAATACAAATGAAATTCGAAGGAAAGCAGAAATATGGGAAAAAATGTTCAAAATCAGTATGTCTAATAGAGGCCTCATTTCTCAAATATTATAGAGAACTAAGACAATGTATGAGAATTGGTAAATGGTCAAAAAATATAAACAGACATTTTTCAGATGATGAAATTCAAGCTATCGATAATCACATTGATTAAAGAAATACAAATTAAAATAACTGTGATATACCATATCACTCCTACCAGAAGAGTTAATATAACAGAAAAGGAAACGGATAAATTTTGGAGAAGATGTGTGAAAATCTGAACATTAACGAACCGATGGTGGAGTTGTAAACCAATCCAAATAATATGGAGAGCAATTTGGAGCTATGCCCAATATATAATCAAACTTTGCATATACCATAATCCAGCAAAACCACTACTAGGTCTATATCCCAAAGACTTCATAAAAAAAGAAGAAAGACCTGAATTCACAAAAATCTTTAAAGCAACTCTTTTTGTAATGGCCAAGAACTGGAAATTGAGGGTATGTCCATTAATTGGAGAACGGCTGAATAAGTAGTGGCATATGAATATAATAGACTATTATTTTCCTATAAGAAATGATGAGCAGGAAGATATCAGAATAACCTGGAAATACTTACATGAACTGATGTTGAATGAAGTAAGCAGAACTAGGAGAACACTTCATACAATAACATCACCATTGTGTGATGATCGACAGTGGTTGACTCAGTTCTTCTCAGTAATACTATAACGATCTAAATCAATTTCAAAACAGTTATGATGAAAATATATCCACATCCAGAAAAAAAGAAGTATGGAGTTTAAATATTGATAGAGGTGTGCTCTTTTCAGTTGTGTGTGTGTGTGTTTCTCCATTTTTCTGTTTTTATCATAACATGACTAACATGGAGATATGTTTACATGACTGTAGATAGGTACATACAAAAACATATATGTATATGCATGTATATGCATATGTATGTGTATTCGCATATATATACCTATACATACATATGTGTGTATACATATATACACACATACATACATATGTCCTATATTAGATTGTTTGCCATCTTGAGGAGGGGAAGGAAAGAGAAGGAGGGAGAAAAAAATTTGAATTCAAAATCTTATAAAAATGATGTCGAAAACTATCTTTACAAGTAATTGGTAAAAATAAAATGCTATTTACAAGAAAAAAGACTTAATGGCCCTGAAATATATCCCTTATTCACTCATTTTGAGTCACACATGCAGGAAGATATATATTTAACTTCTTTGACTCAATATTTATTTTCAGAAGGTAGAAATTTAAAGAAAATAAATTTCACAGATTTGCTGACTGTTTTGCTATTTCAGTGTGCAGTTATGTTAAAATTATCTTTTTTATTACACATTATCCACAATCCCAAGGATTTCATAAGTATTGATCATTTTCATAGAAAGTAAATTTCTTTTTTTATACATTTTTATATTTTTTTAAATATAAATTTATTTATTTAACTTTTAAAATTTATTTTCACAAAATTTTGTGTTCCAGATTTTCTCCGCATTTATCCCCTCCCCTGACCCCAATACACCGAGCATTCTAATTTTCCCTATCACCAATCTATTCTCTCTTCTATCATCCCTCCCTTCTCTTGTCCCCATCTTCTCTTTTGTCCTGTAGGGCCAGATGACTTTCTATTCCCCATTAACTGTATTTCTTATTTCCTAGTAGCAAGAACAATACTCAACAGTTGTTCCTAAAACTTTGAGTTCCAAATTCTCCCCATCCCTCCCTCCCCACCCGTTCCCTTTGGTAAGGCTGCCAATTCAATATAGGCCATATCTGTGTAGTTTTGCAAATCACTTCAGTAACTGCCGTGTTGTGTAAGACTAACTGTATTTCCCTCCAGTCTATCCTGCCCCGCATTGTTTCTATTCTGTCTTTTTGATCCTGTCCCTCCCCGAGTGTTGACTTCAAATTGCTCCCTTTTCCATTGCTCTCCCTTCCATCATCCCTCCCTCCCTGCTTATCTCCTTCTCCCCCACTTTTCTGTACTGTAAGATAGATTTCCATACCAAAATGAGTGTGAATTTTACTCCTTCCTTTAGTCGAATATGATGAGGGTAAACTTCACGTTTTTTTCTCAGCTCTCCTTGTTTTCCCTCCACTAAAAAGTCTCCTGCTTGCCTCTTGAATGAGATATAATTTACCCCATTCCATTTCACCCTCTCTCCTGCCACTACATTTCTCTCTCATCATTTACCTTAATTTCTTTTAAGATATGGTCCCATCCTATTCAATTCACTCTGTGCTCTCTATCTCTGTATGTGCGTGCATGTGTGTATGTGTGTGCGTGCGTGCACATGTGTGTGTGTGTGTATACCTCTGTGTGTGGTCCTACCAACTACCCAGATACTGAAACGTTTTAAGAGTTACAAGTATTGTCTTTCCATGTAGGAATGGAAACAGTTCACCTTTGGTAAGTCCCTTATGACTTCTCTTTGCTGTTTACTTTTTCATGCTTTTTCTCATTCTTGTGTTTGAAAGTCAAATGTTCTTTTCAGGTCTGGTCTTTTCATCAAGAATGCTTGAAAGTCCTCTGTTTCATTGAAGGACCATATTTTCCCCTGAAGTATTATACTCAGTTTTGCTGGGTAGATGATTCTTGGTTTGAGTCCTAGTTCCTTTGACTTCTGGAATATCATATTCCATGCCCTTCGATCCCTTAGTGTAGAGGCTGCTAGATCTTGTGTTACCCCGATTGTATTTCCACAATACTGGAATGGTTTTTTTCTATCCACTTGCAATATTTTCTCCTTGACCTGGGAACTCTGGAATTTGGCCACAATGTTCTTAGGAGTTTCTCTTTTTGGATCTCTGTCAGGTGGTGATCGGTGGATTACTTCAATACTTATTTTGCCCTCTGGTTCTAGAATGTCAGGGCAGTTTTCCTTGATAATTTCATGAAAGATGATATCTGGGATCTTTTTTTTGATCATGGCTTTCAGGTAGTCCCATAATTTTTAAATTGTTTCTCCTGGATCTCTTTTCCAGGTAAGTTGTTTTTCCAATGAGATATTTCACATTCTCTTCCATTTTTTCATTCTTTTGGTTTTGTTTTCTGATTTCTTGGTTTCTCAGAAAGTCATTACACTCCATCTGTTCCATTCGAAACTTGAGAGAACTATTTTCTTCATTGAGCTTTTGAACCGCTTTTTCCATTTGGTTAATTTTGCTTTTGAAAGCATTCTTCTCCTCATTGGCTTTTTGAACCTCTTTTGCCAATTGAGTTAGCCTACTTTTCTTTTATTTATTTATTTATTTATTCACTTATTTATCCATTTATTTATTTATTTATTTATTTATCTGTTCATCTATCTATTTATTTATTTATTCACCTATTTATCCATCTATTTATTTGTTTATTTGCTCATTTATTTATCTATTTATTTATTTACTCATTCATTCATTCATTTATCTATCTATCTATCTATCTATTTATTTATGTGGCTTTTTACATTCATTTTCACAAAATTTTGGGTTCCAAATTGCCTCCCCTTTTATTCCCTCCCCCCACCCCAATACACCAAGTAATCTAATTTTCCATATCTCCAATCTGCCCTCTCTTCTCTCATCCCTCACTTCTTTTCTCCCCATCTTCTCTTTTCTGCTGTAGGGCCATACAACTTTCTGTTCCTCATTAACTGTATGTCTTCGTTCATAGTAGCAACAACAATACTAAACAGTTGTTCCTAAAACTTTGAGTTCCAAATTCCCCCATCCCTTTCTCCCCACCCATTCCCTTTGGGAAGGCTGGCAATTCAATATAGGCCATATCTGTGTAGTTTTGCAAATGACTTCCATGATAGTCTTGTTGTGTAAGACTAACTGAATTACCCTCCATCCTATCCTGCCCCTCATTGTTTCTCTTCTGTCTTTTGATCCTGTCCCTCCCCGAGTGTTGACTTCAAATTACTCCCTCCTCCCATTGCCCTCCCTTCCATTATCCCCACCACTTGCTTTTCTCCTTCTCCCCCACTTTCCTATACTGTAAGATAGTTTTTCATACCAAAATGAGTGTACATTTTATTCCTTCCTTTAGTCAAATGTGATGAGGGTAAACTTCTTGTTTTTTTTTTTCTCAGCTCTCCTCTTTTTCCCTCCAGTAAAATGACTCCTACTTGCCTCTTAAATTATATATATTTACCCTATTCCATTTCACCTTCTTTCCTCCTACTACATTTCTTTCTCACCATTTACCTTAATTTCTGTTAAGATATGGTCCCATCCTATTCAATTCACTCTGTGCCCTCTGTCTCTGTATGTGTGTGCATGTGTGTATGTGTGTGTGTGTGCATGTGTGTACATGTGTGTGTGTGGTCCAACAAATAACCAGATACTGAAAAGTTTTAAGAGTTACAAATATTGTCTTTCCATGTAGGAATGTAAACAGTACACTTCTGGTAAGTCCCTTAAGACTTCTCTTTGCTGTTTACTTAGTCATGCTTCTTCTCATTCTTGTGTTTGAAAGTCAAATTTTCTTTTCAGCTCTGGTCTTTTCATCAAGAATGTTTGAAATTCCTCTGTTTCATTGAAGGAGCATATTTTCCCCCGAAGTATTATACTCAGTTTTGCTGGGTAGGTGATTCTTGGTTTGAGTCCTAGTTCCTTTGACTTTTGGAATATCCTATTCCATGCCCTTCGATCCCTTAATGTAGAAGCTGCTACATCTTGAGTTATCCTGATTTTATTTCCACAATACTGGAAGTGTTTCTTTCCAGCTGCTTGCAATATTTTTTCCTTCACCTGAGAGTTCTGAAATTTGGCCACAATGTTCGTAGGAGTTTCTCTTTTTGGATCTCTTTCAGGTGGTGATCGATGGATTCTTTCAATACTTATTTTGCCCTCTGGTTGTAGAATGTCAGGGGAGTTTTCCTTGATAATTTCATGGAGGATGATATCTAGGCTCTTTTTTTGATCATGACTTTCAGGTAGTACCATAATTTTTAAATTGTCTGTACTGGATCTATTTTCCAGGTCAGTTGTTTTTCCCATGAGATATTTTACATTCTCTTCCATTTTTTCATTCTTTTGATTTTGTTTGGTGATTTCTTGGTTTCTCAGAAACTCATTAGACTCCATCTGTTCCATTTTAATTTTGAGAGAACTATTTTCTTCAGTGAGCTTTTGAACCTCTTTTTCAATTGGCGAATTTTGGTTTTGAAAGCATTCTTCTCCTCATTGGCTTTTTGAACCTCTTTTGCCAATTGAGTGAGCCTATTTTTCAAGGTGTTATTATCTTCAGCATTTTTTTTGCCTCTCCTTTACCAAAGTATTTACCCGTTTTTCATACTTTTCTTGCATCTCTCTCATTTCTCTTCCCAGTTTTTCCTCTACCTGTCTAACTTGCTTTTCAAAATCCTTTTTGAGCTCTTCCAAAGCCTGAGCCCATCCGAGAACCCCCTGGGATGTCTGGGGTACTGAGGCCCCACCCTCCTTGTCTTTCCCTGATGGCAAGAATATCTCCTCATCATGAGATCCGAAAGGTGGGATCATTTTCAACTGCTCAGAAAAGCTCTCTATAGTCTTATTTTTCTTCCCTTTTCTGGGCATTTTCCCAGCCAGTTACTTGACTTCCGAAATTCCTGTCCATCCCCGTCTAGATCCACCCAGCTAGTGCTTGGGTTCTGAGATTCAAATGGTATTTTCGTGGCAGGCGCAGCTGCTAATCAATGTGAGCTTAAGTTCTGGTGCTTGGGTGGGGGCAGGGCCTCCTCCCAGGCTCAGTTCCCTCAGGGGCTTTATGCAGAGACCTTCAGTAATGGAGCAGGTGGGGCAGGGCGGTCTCCCAGGCTCAGCTCTGTCAGGGGGTTTATGCAGAGGCCTGAGCTTCTGCGTGCCTGCTCTGGGAGTCCTGGGGGCCACCACTGCTGCCTATGCCTCTGCTGCTTCCTACCCCTGCCTCTGCTTCTGCCACTTCCTCCCGAGGGGGCCCGAGCCACAGAGACACCCCGCTCCCCTCTCGGTCAGCACAGACGTGTCTCTCACTGACCTGTAGAGTCTGTGGGTGGAGGGACCTTCCCGGCCACTGGAGGTTCCTTCCCTGAAGCCTGCTCCGATCTGCTCCTGTTGGCCCCATGGCCAGGGCAGCGCTGGGGTGGACTCTGCTTTCTGGAGCACGATGGACCCCTTTGGATGGCTTTCCAGGGCTCTCTGGAACAGAAATCTCTTCAACTGTATTGCTGCACAGCTTGCACTGCTCCAGAATTTGTGGAAAGTTCTTTTTACAGGAAATTTATGGGCTGTGGATTCAGAGCTAGCATACGTGAGTCTTTCTACTCTGCCATCTTGGCTCCTCCCCCAAGTAAATTTCTTAGAGATAAATATTTTGTTTTTGTAAATCACCCATATGTGTTTCATTGTAGACATTTTGTAGTCTTTTTGAGTTAAATTGGGATTTCCTTTCTCAGTCTCCTATCTCCTTTCTGTAACTCAAATTCGGCATGTGGAACTTTTTTAGTTGTATTATTTCTCTTTCTATGAATTTTTATCAACTTTTTTGTGTATTTCTTCATAGTTTTCTAATCTATGTTCTCTCTACCCATGTGAAAATAGTTAGGCATGAAATTATATTGCATCTGGTAAAATTTTCAAGGAATGTTTTTAAAGAAGAAAATACTAATCTGCTTATAATAGGGCTTGTACTAACTACCTCGCAGAGACATTGTGAGGAAACAATGCAAAATATGACCACTATGCCAATTAGTATATTATTAAGTAATTAACCAGATTAATCATTTAATACCCCAAATCTTCATATGCATTACTTTCTCTATGCCTTTTCTCATACTTTGATTCCTCCATGGATGTTGAATTTTTCCTCTATTATCCTTACCTCTTTATTTTATATTATGCAGCACTTTAATTTAATCTCCTTCATGAAGTCTGCCTGGAAAATCCCCAAACTGGTGGTGATTGTCCTTTCCTGGGATCATACAGCACTTGCTTTCTGTTCGGCTCTTTTCGGAATTTAAACTCATTCTGCTTTCTAAGATCTCTGTTATTGTAAGTTTTTAAATTTCTATCCTGGTTTTATTTTTGTTATGTGTATATTTTCTGTCTCTGCATGTAGTTTTTAAACTTTATCAGAGCACTGCTCAGAGGTTTTGTGTGATCTTTACACTTCTGTCAAACTCATGTCCAACTCTTCTTGACCCCATTTTGGCGATTTCATGGCAGACATACCATAGCAGCTTTCCATTTCCTACTAGAAATCATTTTATATATAAGGAGCTGAGAAAAAGATGGTTGAGTGACTTGCACAGGGTGATGCAATTAGTCCTTGTCTGAGGCTAAATTTAAATGCATGAGGATGTGTCTTCCTGATTCCAAGTCTAGTTCTCTATTCACTGTATTACCTGGCTGTTATATACAGAACACACACCAAATAAATATTGCTGAATTATTTTTTCAAGTTTTGACACCCTCCAGAATGTTTTTGTGTCTGCCACATTTTGGTTCAGAATCATGTGCAAACAGTTACTCTTCCTATACTAATACAAATATAAATACTTTATTCACCTCATGCAATTTTGCAATGCTTGACTAAAAGAGAGTAATCTCATGTAAATGGACCAGTTGAACAAGAACTTATTACTTGCTCTATGTAAGACAAAATGCTGGTATAGGGAAATGAAGACCAAGGGGAAATGCTGTTACCTTTAAGTTTATCTTGAAAAAAAAAGTAGATCCTCCACCTCCTTCAAAGTGCAAAGGACACAGTAGTTGCTCATAAATATGCATCTAGTTGAATAATTATATCCTTCTACATTCAAGGGGCAAAAGCACTAAAATATTGACGTGAGGAAAGAAAAAAGGCACTGAAAATTCCTTCAAGAAGAACTGGCAGTTGAATTCTGGGAAAGTAGCATAGTACCTTGAATAACATTTTTGAAAGCTTGGCAAATGTGAACAATGCATTGAATGTATAAAATACGAAGAATTTAAAACATAGAGAATATTTAATTTAAAGGCATAACGATTATGATGGTGAAGTTGCATGCATAGCTTTTCAAAGGAGTTTGTTTATAAATTAGTAGCAAAGGAAGTATAGTTTCTATGGTTACCTCCCAAAATTTCACAACCTAACACTAATGTCATTTTTAAAAAATCCACTAGCATTTATGAGCATGGTGAGAATTATTTTTAATGTTTTTCCACCATAAAACAAAACTTCTGCTTGGAAAAGAAAAGCAGAACATGTGTTCAAAATCATTTCACATTTTTATGCATCAGAATAAAGTCTTCTAAGGAAGTTATTTTGTTCATTAACTATGAAAATGAAACATAACTTTTGTAGAAAGTACATTCCACCAAGAATAATAGTTTCAAGTGTATTTTTATTTAAAGGAGGCTTTCCTAGTAACTGTATCTCCTTCGGTGTTTAAGAAGGGAATTTTTTTTCTATTGGAATAAATGTTCTACCAGGCAAGAATGAATTGCAAAATTGCACTCAAATAGGCAACTTTTCAATCATAATAAAAATACTTTTGTTAGGATTTTAAAATAATTAGGCTTTGGGGAAAACTTCGTGGAGAAAGAAAAGCAAATACATGAAGCCTAATATAATGATAAATTAGATAAAATTGTTCAGCATAAAGAGTATCTTCAAGAAAGCTTTAATACATGAATATTTTTATTTAGTTTTTGTTTCTTACGTGTATACATATCTTAGGCAGCCATATCCCATCTATATTAATCATTTTAATAACTGTTCTTAGAGCTGTATGATAACTGGTCCTATTTTTGTGCTTACTTAAAATAGATATCTATGATTCAACACACACACACGGACACACACACACAATTTTGCACATAATAAGACATATTTTTAAAAAGGTCAGCTCTTTCATCAAAGCATGTAATTATCTTAGATGTATTAACTGGAACTATTAACATTTTCTTCATATCTGAGATCTTGGACTTAGGCATATTAATGCAATAATGGTAAAGTTCTTGCTCTTATGCCACAATAATCATCAATGTCACCATCATTATTACAAATTTAATTATTTTTTTTAACTTTCTTGTTTTGGGCCTATGATTTCATTGATATAAAGTACTGTAAATAAGAAGAGTTTGTGTAACAGTATAGATTGTTCATTGCCCTGGATTCAAATTCATAAAATTTCTTGGATTAAGAAGGTGACAACCTTTGAGGGAAATGAACCAAGCTTTCCTCTAAAAAGTCACTTTCTCTTACCATTCATGCTTAAGTTTTTTTTCATTCTGATGCATATTTGTGTGGTTTTTATCTCTTTTTCTGTTAGAAAGTAATGCTAAGAAGAAAAGGAAATGGAAGTCATTAGGATAGGCAACAAAGAAACAAAGCTATCACTCTTGGGAGATGACATGTTGGTATACTGAGAATATCCTAGAGATTCAACTAAAAAAAAACTAGTTGAAGTAATCAACAACTTTAACAAAGTTGCAGGATATCAGATAAACTCAACAAGTCATTGGCATTTCTATATATTATTTAAAAAGCCCCAAAACAAGAGATAGAAAGAGAAATCCCATTTAAAGTAACCGTAAAAAAATATGAAATATTTGAGAATCTACCTGCTAAGACAAACCCAGGAATTACATGAACAAAATTACAAAATATTTTTCACATAAAGTCAAATCTAAATAACTGTAAAAATATTACTTGCTTATTGGTAGGCTGGCATAATAAAAACAAATTCTTTCTAAATATATTTAGGTATTTAGTGTCATACTAATCAAATTACCAAAAAATATTTTGTAGTTAGATAAAAATAGAAAGAAGATTCATTTGGAAGAATAAAAGTTCCTTTGTATGAAGGTAATTAATGAAAAAAAGAAAACAAAGGAAGGTGACCCAACTATCATATTTTCAATTCTATTATAAAACAGCATCATAAAAGCTATTTTATATTGGCTAAGAAATAAAGTATTATATTACTGGAATAGGTTAGGTATAAAAGAAACAGATAACATAGTGAGATAACAACTCACTCTTTGATTAAAAAAAAAACTCCTAGGAAAAATGGAAAAAAAAGTATAGCAGAAACTTGGCATAGACCAGAATCTTACACTATATACCAACATAAGGTAAAAAAAAAAGTTAATCCAATTTAGACAGGAAGGGTTTACCCTCATCACATTCGACTAAAGAAAGGAGTAAAATGCACACTCATTTAGGTATGAATACCTATCTTACAGTATAGAAAAATTGGGAAGAAGGAGATAAGCAGGGAGGAAGGGATGATGGAAGGGAGGGCAATGGAAGAAGGGAGCAATTTGAGGTCAACACTCTTAGGGAGGGACAGGATCAAAAGACAGAATAGAAACAATGGGGGGCAGAAGAGGATGGAGGGAAATACAGTTAGTCTTATACAACACGACTGTTATCGAAGTGATTTGCAAAACTACACAGATATGGCCTATATTGAATTGCCTGCCTTCCCAAAGGGAATGGGTGGGGAGGGAGGGATGGGAAGAAGTTGGAACTCAAAGTTTTAGGAACAACTGTTGAGTATTGTTCTTGCTACAAGGAAATAAGAAATACAGTTAATGGGGAATAGAAATTCATCTGGCCCTACAGGACAAAAGAGAAGATGGGTGCAAGAGAAGGGAGGGATGATAGAAGAGAGGGCAGATTGGTGATAGGGAAAATTAGAATGCTTAGTGTATTGGGGTAGGGGTAGGGGATAAATGGGGAGAAAATTTGGAACCCAAAATTTTGTGAAAATGAATGTAAAAAGTTAAATAAATAAATAAATTTAAGAAAAAAAGAAAACAAACAGCTAGAGGAATTGTCCAACAAATTGCTAGGTGGTACCTATCTGAAACTATCAGCAAGCAATACATGGAATGGGAATAAGAAGTTTTCCCAATAAGATCAGGGATGATGGAAATAAAATGGTGGATCAGCGTAACAGATTAGGAACACAAGATACAGTAGTTATTTTCCTTTTCTGTCCTATTAGTCAATCTAATAGGAATGAGGATATACATAAAAACTGGTTTTATTTGCATTTCTCCAATCAATAGTGAGAGCATTTTTTTTTCTATAAGGATTATAGATAGCTTTGCTTACTTCATCTGAAAACTGTTTCTGTACTTTGATCATTTACTCAACTGGAGAGTGACTCATTTTTAAATTTGACTTGGTTCCCTATATTTTTGAGAAATAAGGTCTTTCTTAGCTAAATTGTTTCATTTTTTTTTCATAATTACTATTGTTAACTCTATTTCCCCAAAATCCTATTTCCCCCAATTACCCCCTGCTCCAATCTAACTCCTTTGTATTACTCCCCCTTATTCCCTTTCCCTCCTACTTTCATGTAGGCTAATATATATATATATATATATATATATATATATATATATATATATATATATATATATATATATATATATATATATATCTCCAATTGAGTATATTTGTGATTCCCTTTTGGAGCCAATTCTGATACAGACAAAGTTCACTATCTCCCTCTCACCTTCCCCCTCCTCCCTTTTGCTGTAAAAACCCTTTTCTTGCCTCTTTTATGTGAGATAATTTATTCCATTCTACCTTTCCTTATCCCTTGCTCCGAGTACCTTCCTCTCTCACCCATTTATATTGCTTTTTGTAAGATATCCTGTCATAATCAACAACCCTTCTGCCTGTATATACTGCTCCTAACTGCCCGAATAAGGAGAAAGTTATTATAAGCTACAAATATCATCTTCCCATATATTAAATGCTTTTGGCTTTTATTTTGTATGTACCTTTATATGCTTCATTTGGGTCTTGTATTTGAACTTCAAATTTTCTATTCATCTGTGTTCTTTGCATGGAGAATGCTTAAAACTCCTCTATTTAATTGAATTTTCATTTTTTCCCCTGAAGGATGATACTCACTTTGACTGGGTGGATGATTCTTATTGAAATGACTGAGCGATAATGCTCATTTGCCCTCTGGAATATCATATTCCAAGCCTTCAGGACCTTTAATGCAGAAGTTGCTAAATCTTAGATTTTACTGACTGCGACTCCATGACACTTCCAATGTTTCTCTTTGACTGCTTGCAATATTTTTTCCTTGACCTAGGAGCTCTGAAATTTGGTTAGAATATTACTGAGTTTTTATTTTGGGATGTGTTTCAGCAGGTAATTGGTGGATTCTTTCCATTTCTAGTTCATCCTCTGGTTCTTGAATATCAAGACAATTTTACTTGATAGGTGATCCCTAGGCTCTTTTTTTCTTATCACGGTTTTCAAGTAGTCCAATGTTTTTTTAAATCATCTCTCCTGGATTTAATTTTTAGGTCAGTTGTTTTTCCAATGAGATATTTCACATTGTTCTCCATTTTTTTATTATTTTGGTTTTCCTTTCTTATTTTTGATTTGCCACAAAGTCATTAGCTTCCACTTGTACAATTTTAATATTTGAAGAAATATTTTTTTTTATTGACCTTTTCTATCTCCTTTTCCATTAGGCTAGTCATACATTTAAAGAATTGTCTTCTCTAGCTAATATTTATGTCTCTTTTTCCATTTGGTCAATTCTGCTTCTTCAGGAATTGTTCTCTTCATTGGCTTTCTGATCCTTTTTACCATTGGGCCTAATTTTTTTAAGGGGTAAGTTTCATCCATACATTTTCGTATTTTCTTTGCCATGGTGGTAGCTTCTTTTTCTTGTCCTATTTTTTAGTGAACATAAAAATGTTATTCTAAGGTAACTCTTTTTTTTAATTTTTTAAAAATATTTTATTATTTTATTTGTTTTCAGTGTTCTAAAATCGCTTCCATATAACTTAGATTTTTTTTTTTCACTTCCCTCCTTCTCTTTCCTCTCTGCCTCCCACTTCCCTTTCCCTGAGATGGCATACAATTTTTTATAGGTTCTACACATAGATTCCTATTAAATACATTTTCACATGAGTCATGTTGCATAGTAGAATAAAAGTGAATGGGATAAATCATAAAACAAATGTAATAAAAAGAAAATGATCTGCTACATTCTGCTATCAAATTCCAGTTCTTTCTGTGGAAGTGGAAGGTATTTTGCCTTAAGAGAACATAGGGAATTTTTTTAAGCCATTACATTGCAATGAACTGCTTAAGTCTACGACAAAATTTCTTTGTTTTGATAGGTAGACTCCCAAATATTTTATAGTGTCTACTGTAGGTTTAAATGTGATGTCTCTTTCTATCTCTTATTGTTGGGGTTTGTTAGTCATATAATGAAATACAGAAGATTTGTGTGGGTTTACTTTGTATCCTGCAATTTTGCCAGAGTTTTTTATTATTTCATGTAGTTTTGTACTTGATTATCTGAGATTCTTTAAGTATATCATCATATCATTGGCAAAGAGTGATATCTTAGTTTCTTCTTTGCCTATTTTAATTTCTTCAGTTTCTGTTTTGTCTCTTACTGCTACAGCTAACATTTCTGGTACCATATCAAATAATGGTGGTGATAATGGACATCCTTGTTTCACCCCTGATTTTATTGGGAATGTATCTAGCTTATGTCCATGGTATATAATGCTTACTGACGACTTTAGGTAGATACTTCTTATTATTTTATTGAAATTCCATTTAGTCCTATATTCTCCAGTGTTTTCAATAGGAATGAGTGTTGTATTTTGTCAAAAGCTTTTTCTGCATCTATTGAGATAATCATGTGGTTTCTGTTAGTTTTGTTGTTGATATAATCAATAATGTTAAAAGTTTTTCTAATGTTAAACCAGCCCTGCACTTCTGGTATAAAATCCTACCTAATATTAATATGTTATTCTCTTGAAAAGTAGCTTTATTTGTTTTACTAATATCTTTCTTAATATTTTTGCCTCTATATTCATTAGAGAAATTGGTCTCTAATATTCTTTCTCTGTTTTGGCTCTTCCTGGGTGAGTTATCAAAACCATATTTGTATCATAAAAAAGAATATGGGAGGACTTCTTCCCAATTTTCCCAAAAATCTATATTGTATTGGAATTAACTGTTCTTTAAATGCTTGATAGATTTCGCTTGTGAATCCATCCAGTCCTGGAGATTTTTTCCCACAGAGTTTATTAATGACTTACTTTATCAATTTCTTTTTCTGACATGGAATTAATAAATATTTGCCTTCCTCTTCAGTTAATCTGGACAATTTATATCATTTTAAAATAATCATCCATCTCATTTAAATTGCTGAATTTATGAGCATACAGTTGGGCAAAGTAATTTCTGATTTTTGTTTTAATTTCCTCCTCATTGGAGGTGACTTCACCCTTTTCATTTTTGATATTGCTAATTTTGTTTTTTTTTTAAATCAAATTGACCAAAGGTTTACCAATTTTATTGTTTTTTTTCCGGAAAACCACCTCTTAGTTTTACTTATTGGTTCAGTAGTTTTCTTAATTTCAGTTTTATTAATCTCTCCTTTGGTTTTCAGTATTTCTAATTTGGCATATACTTGGGGATTTTCAATGAGTTCTATTTTGACCTTTTTTCAGTTGCATGCCCAATTCATTGATCTCCTCTTTCTATATTTTATTCACGTTGGCCTTAAAAGATATAAAACTTCCCCTAAGAAATGCTTTTGCAGTATGCCATCAGATTTGATAGGTTGTCTCATGATCGTCATTGTCTTGAATGAAGTTGTTGATTGTTTCTATAATTTGTTTTTTAAGCCACTCATTCTTTAAGATTAGGTTGTTTAATTTCCAATTAGTTTTTGGTTTATATTTCCATTGCCTTTGAGTACAATTAAGTTTTATAGCATTATGATGTAAGAAGGGTGCATTGATTATCTCTGCATTTCTGCACTGAGTTGTGAGATTTTAGTAGCCTAGTACAATTTTTGTATATGTGTTATGTACCACTGAGTAAAAGGTATATTCCTTTCTATCCCCTTTCAATTTTCTCCAGAGATCTATCATATCCAGAGTTCTATTCACCTTCTTAAATTTTTCTTGTTATTTTGAGGATAGGTTTATCAAGTTCAGAGAGGGAGAGGCTTAGGTCCCCCACTAGTTTTTCTATTTCTTCCTGCAACTCCCTTAACTTTTTCTCTAAGAATTTGGATGCTATACCACTTGGAGCATATATGTTTAGTAAGGAAAATGCTTCCTTGCCTATGGTGCCTTTCAGCAGGATATAGTTTTCTTAATTATCTCTTTTGATTAGATATATTTCTGCTTTTGCTGCATCTGAAATTAGGATTGCTACACCTGTTTTTGTTACATCAACTGAAGCATAAAATATTCTGCTTCAATTTTTCATTTTTACTCTGTGTTTATCTCCCCTTTTCAAATGTGTTTCTTGTTAACAATATATTGCTGGATTATGGTTTTTAATCCATTCTGCAATGTGTCTCCATTTTATGGGAGCGTTCTTCCCATTCACATTCACAGTTATGATTACTATCTGTGTCTTTCCCCTCATCCCTTTTCCTCTTGTTTATGCTTTTAGTTTGCCCTTCTTCCTTTCCCACCACAATAGAGTTTCAATTTTTGACTACTGCCTCCCTCAGAGTTCCCTCCCTTCTTTCATCCCCCTCCCTTTAATCCCCTTTTCCCTTACCACTTCTTTCCTCCCTTTTAGCCTCTACTCCCCTTTTCCCTCTTCCCCTTCTACTACCTGTTCACCTAATTGTAGTTGTATACTTAACTGAGTTTGTTGTATCCTCCTAATATCCAATCAGATGAGAGTACCTCTCAAACAATTCTCCCTCCTCTGTTTCCCTCTACTGTAGTATATTTTTGTGTCTCTTGCTGTGATGGAGTTAATTTTTTCTGCCTCCTCCTTTTCACATCTCCCATTACAGTCCCTTTCCACTCTCCAATCACATTTGTTACTGTCACATCATTTAATTTTTACCCACTCTATTTATGTATTTCCCTTTTACATTTCATAATATGTGTACAATTCTCAAGTTTAACAAGTATCATCTTTCCTTAGAGGGATGTAAACAGTTTGCCCATATTGTGTAACAAGTTTTTTTTTTTTCCCCCCTGTTTACGTTTTTATTCCTCTCTTGAGACCTGCATTTAAAGATCAAATTTTCTGTTGAGTTCTGGTCTTTTCATCAGGAATGTCTGCAAATGTTTTATTTCACTGAATGTCCATCTCCTTGCCTGAAATATTATGCTCAACTTTGCTGTATAATTAATCCTTGCTTGTAGTCCCAGATCCTTTGCCTTATGGAATATCATATTCCAATTCCTTTTATCTTTTAATGTAGAAACTGCAAGGTACTGTGTGATCCTGACTGTAGCTCCTCAGTATTTGCATTGTTTCTTTCTGGCAACCTGCAGTATTTTCCCCTTCACTTGATAGATCTGAAACTTGGCAACGATATTCCTTGGTGTTTTCACCTTGGAATTTCTTTCAGTAGGTGAATGTTGGATTCTATCAATGACTATTTTGCCCTCTGGGTCTAGGACTGCTGAGAAATTTTCCTTGATGATTTCTTGCATGATATTATAATGTATGGCTTTCCAGTAAAATGATAATTGTTAGGTTTCCTTTTCTGGATCTATTTTCAAGATCAGTTGTTTTTCTAATTAGGTAGTTTACATTTTCTTCTATCCTTTCATTCTTTAGATTCTGTTCGACTGATTCCTGAAATCTCATAGATTCGTTAGCTTCTATTTTTATCAAATTGTTTTCCTCAGTTGACTTTTGCATCTACTTTTTCATCTGTCCAATTGTTCCTTTTAAGGGGTTATTTTCACCAGTTAGGTTTAGTACTTCCTTTTCCATTTTTCTAATTGTCCTTTTAAACTCTTCTGTGATTTCTTTCTTTTTTCATATTTTTTAAGTCATTTTTTTTTCTATTTCTCTAATTTGGCTTTTAAAATTCTTCCTGAGCTCTTCCATGAAAGCTCTTTGTGCTTTTGACCAGTTCATACTCCCTTTTGAAGTTTCAGATGGGAGTACAATCTCAGTGCTGACCTCTTTGGTACTTATGTTTTGGTCCTTGTCCCCATAGGAAGATTCTATGTTATTTTCTTTTCTTCTTTGTTTCTTACTCATGGTAATAACTGTTTTGCTCGCTTTTAAAGTAGATCTCTGTATCTGTGGAGAGCGATCTTGAGGCATTGTGTGTTGTGACCTCTGGTTCTTTCAGGTAGACTCGAAAATAATGCAACTTACCTAGTGCTGAGCTGGCTGGTGTTGGAAAGCAGAGGCCAGGTGAGGTCTTTTTGAGTTTCCTCACAGTTACCTTGGAGCTAGGTCCTTAAGTATGGGGAAGGATGATATGGCCACTGAAAGTTTCCTCTGCTGAGTTAGAGCATAGGCAAGCTCAGCTGTCTGCTCTAGTGTCTTCCCAATTGCCCTGGGGTACTGAGTCATGACTGGGATCCTGGTGTTGACAGTTGCTGGTTTAACTCCCGTGGGGCTCAGGGTCTTCTCGTTTTGTTGAGCTGGTGCTGTCTAGGACAGCTCTGATCCTGCACTGTTTGTCTTCTGCCACAGCAAGAGGAACCCTCCTTGGAAATCTTTCTGGCTTCATGGCCTAAAAGTCTATTTAGCCCTTTTTCTGCTCCCACTGTTTCAATGTTTTTCCTGGGGAAAACAAGGGGAGGGAGATAGCAATAACAGATCACTCCACCATCTTGGCTCCCTGAACCAGACTGGTAGCTCCTTTTTCATGCTTTTTTTTGCATTGCCCTCATTTGTCTTCCTCATTTTCCTCTACTTCTCTTACTTGATTTTCAAAATTCTTTTTATGCTCTCTGCTGGCCTGAAACCGATTAATTTTTTTTCCTTGGGGCTTTGAATATAGGAACTCTTACTTTGTTGTCTTCTTCTGAGTGTCTCTTTTGATATTTCTTGTGACCATTGTAACTTTCTATGGTCATTTTTTTTCAGTGTCTTGCTTATATTCTCAGCCTATTACCTGACTCTTTGTTAACATAGAGATCTGCTTCCAGGGTGGTGAGCAAAATGTTCAAATCTTCCAAAGTTTGGTACAGTTGCTTTCAGAGATTCTTTTAGGGATCTGTATATTTTTATATTTTTAGTTATTCTATGATATAACCAAAGGAGAGGTATTTACTACTCTCTTGGCCTATGCTCTTGTCTGTGAGTGACCACAAGCACCCTTTTTTGCCCTGTGCCTGTCACATGACTCACAAGCTTTTGTGTGTTAGTGATCTTCCTCACTCTGGGACTGCCATCAAGGACTGCAAAACAGATCTGAGTATGACCAAAGAAACAGTACTGCCTCAGAAGTGAATTTGAATACAAATGTACTTCAAAAGATTATGGTTCTAAGGTCCATGGAGTCAACTTGGCTAGTTCACTAGTGACATCAGAATTATAAATCAAATAGATCTTGAATCAAGACTTAGACAAAAAATAAGTATACAAATCAATAAATAAAATCACTAGAGTGGTTCACTGGTGTAGATGCACTAGTGCAAGCAATCTAAGAAATATTATTTACTGTTATAAGGTTAATGGTGTGAACAATTTGCAAGTTAAAATATCAATATAATCTAAATTACTACTGCTAATCTTCAAGTGTAAGCAATTTATGTCCTCAATTAGAACACTTATTCCTGATACCATCCAAATTGATTGAAGTAGAAACATGATTCCATGGGGGAAAATAAATTGTTGTGAGCTGCTGTCAATGAATAATTACTTCTTGCATGCAGAAACTATGGGGGAAAGTAAGAGTAAATATAACCATAGTATGTATTTATCACATTATATGATAAAGAATAATTATGTTCATTTGCATCATAGTATCCTCCCTCTATCCTCACTAGACTCTTAATTCCACTTAGAGAGCAGTCTTTTATTCTCTGGAAATACCTACACAAGGCTATATACACAAGATTACGAAAAAAAAACTGAGCATTTAAAGAAAGAATGAGTTGAACACACCTATGTGGTTAACTTATGTGGTTTGTCCCATATCAATAGCTTTGAACAATTGGTTACGTTTCCCTTACACACAGAGTAAATTGTTTCAAAAAGTAAATAATGACCATATCAGTTGTCTACATATTAGGGTGTATTCAGTTCAGATCACACTAGCTCAGGAAGGCTGATTTTAAAATAGTCAATGTGAGCATTTTTACCTTTATAATTGGCAAACTACTCATCTGGGCTCAAATTATTGTTTTGTTGATTGACTAGACCTAAGAAACTGATGGATAAGAAGGTAAGATGCAAATCAAACTTTAAGACATGTCTGCTTTCACTGAGAGTCAGTTGATAAAATTACTAACACACCTTTGCTTATACATCTTTCATATTCCATGCCCCCATTTGGAATAGCAGATGTAAGATTTAAGCTTGACTTGTTCTGATTTTGTGAATGATATTAGAAGAATATTACTTTAGGCAAAAGTAGTTACATTTATAACAATAAAACTTTTTGCTAGTAACATAAAAACAAAATCATAATTCTTCACAGTCATGAATTACCAAAGGATTGATTGCTATGAAAATTAGATTGATTCTTTTCTCCTATTATTATTCCCAGAGGACGTTTCCTCAGATGAATTAGAAAAATCCATATGGCTAGAAAAAAATTAAAGTTCACTAAGTAAATCAAATAGTTTCATGAAAATGTAGGCAGACACAGATTGATTGCTTTCCTTTTGTTCATTTAAACTGGGTGCCAATATTACACAATTCTTTCAAGAAATCCAGGTGAATTGGGAGAAGAAAAATTAGCTGTCATAATGAAATTGATTTGAAAGATACTGGAGAGTTCTTGAGGCCACTCTCCTATTTTTCCTTCTTATTGAAACTGGTTTAATCCTGTATCAATGATGTGTGCTAAATAATCATTGCCCCTCATTTAAGCCATGAACAACATTAATGTTTCTTTGAGGTTATTCTCTTTTTTCACTTTTTTTTTTTTGCATCCCAATGATTACTCATTTACTTATGACCAAATAGACTCCTTCCCTTATAACAAATAATGTAACATAGCAGCAAATATGTTATTGGTAGAGATGTGAATTAATAAGAATATTCTAGAAAATAACTTGCATTTAAGTAGATAAAATTGCTTAAATTTCCCTACTCTTTCATCCAGAGATTTAACTCTTAGGCATATACCTCAAGGAAATCATTGACAACAAGATGTCCATATACATCCAAATATTTATATTAATACTTTTAATGTCAGGAAAAAACTGGATAAAACTTTTACCTCTCAACTGTGTACTGTTAGGAACATTGTTCTTCACAAAAGCAGGAATTGTTTGTTGTTTTTTATTCATGGAGCATAGCACAATTCTTGGCATGTAGTAGGCACTTACTAAATGCTACTGATTGACCAACTGTAATATTACTATACTGTAATAAATACATAGTAATAAAGAATAAATTTATAATTTATATAAATAAATATATATTTATATATATAAATCTATATAAATAAATATATAAAATATATTTATATATATTATATTATATATAATTATATAAAATATATATAAAATTATAATTTATTATGCATAATAAATACAGAAGCAAATGAAAAATCTTCTATGAATTGGTTTAAAATGAAGTAAGTAGAGGAACCATATGGTTGGAATGGAACCATATTCACTATCTCTTTAGTTGATTATTGTCCGTTTTTGCAGAGGACTAAAATGATATTACTATGCTAGAGTCAAGTTTCAGTGGGTCTGTGACTGATCAAAGTAATGTGAGCTCAGAATGCTTTACCATGGGGGGAGCAAATAGCCCATGTGAACAACTGGGGTAGATCTTCTAAATTTGCATATTCTGCATTTCCTTGGAGCTATTTCAATTCTTCATTGCTCATAGAGCACAGCACCTTCTCTGATGCTGGCATGCCATCCTGAGTGGTACTGTCCTGTGTCTCCCATGTTACACAATAAATTACAAAGTTCTTAAGAGACCTTGGGGGTGTCCTTGTATTATTTTTTTTTTTCTGATCACCATATGAACACTTGCCCTTTATCAGTTCTCTATGAAATATTCCCTTTTGGCAAAGACACATTTTACATTTGAACAATGTGGGCAGCCCAATAGAGTTGTGCTCTCTGCAGTAGAGTTTGAATGCTTAGTAGTTTAGTTCCAGTGGTTTAGTTCTTAGGCTTCAGTGCCTGGCATCTTATCCTGCCAGGTGATCTTCAGAATCTTCCTAAGACGTCAAGTGGAAGTGATTCAGTTTTCTGGCATTGCATGGGTAAACTGTTCAGGTTTCACAGGCACACAACAATGAGATCAGCACAACAACTCTGTGGACTTTCAGTTTGGCAGTCAGTTGAATCCCTCTTCGCTCCCATACTTTCCTTAGGAGGCTCTCAAACACTGAGCTAGCTCTGGTAATGTGTGCATCAACCACATTAGCAATGTGTACATCCCTGGAAAGTACATTACCAAGGTAAGTGAACTTATCCACAGCATTCACAACTTCTCAATCTGCTGTAACTGATGGTTCTATATATGGACAGTGTGGTGGTAGCTAATGGAGAGTATGTATTTTCTTGGAGTTAATTGTTAGGGCAATATTAGCGCAAGCAACAGAGGATTGATCTATACTTTTTGCAACTCAGCTTCAGAGGCTGCATTGAGTGCACCATCATCTGGAAAGAGAAAATCATGTACAAACATATCCTTCACTTTGGTCTTGGCTTGTAGCCTTTTCAAATTGAAGAATCTACCATCAATGTAGTAGTTGACCTTCGCATTGAAAACATTTGACAATATGGCTGAAAACATCATACAAAAAAGAAAGTGAGTAAGCACAGAGCCTCATGTCATTCCATTGGTGACGGGAAATCACAAGAGCATTTTCTAATACCAAAACATGGGCAAGCATGCCATCATGAAACTGAAGTACAATGCTGATGAACTTCTCTGGGCAACCATTTTTTGACATAATTTTTCATAGGCCCTCATGACTGACAGTATCAAAGGCCTTGGTCAGATCTACAAATGTGTACAGACTGCTGTTCCACTCCTGGCATATCTTCTAGAGTTGTCAGGCAGTAAAAATCATAAATGGAAAAAGACTAATCACAGTATAATTAAACCTGCATGCTGTAAATTTTAAGAACAAACTCCACCTCATGGAAGAGACAGGAGAAGATGCTTCTCCCCCTTTTTGGTCCCAGAAATTGAGATCCATAGATGTTAAACATAAACATAAACATCAGATTTCATATATACATGTATATATATATATATATATATATATATATGTTGATGTTTTTTCAATATTACATTTTTTTCATCTTTATTTTCTTTTTAGAAAAAAACTCTTATGAGGAATGGATTTTTGTGTGGGAATTAGAAGGGAGAGATTTAGGGAGGCAATCTGGACAGTGTAGAAAGTGACTGAAATAAAAGTCTTTTTATTTCTTTTTAAACTATTAAATATTTTATATTTCCTCAGATACATGTCAAGAAAATTTTTAGCATTCATTTTTTAGCAAGATTTTGAGGTCCAAGTTTTTCTCCCTCCCTCCTTTCCCTCTTTATATATGATAGGCAATGTGATAGAGGTTATAATGTCCTTTCATGTAGAACATATTTCCATATTAGTCACAGCTGTGAAAGAAAAAACAGATCAAAAGAAAAAAAATAAAAAAGAATAAAGTGAAAAAGTATGTTTCAGTTTGTGTTCAGAGTCCATCAGTTCTATAAAAGTCTATTTTAAGGAAATGTTGACTTTGAAGAAACTCATCTCATATTTGCACAGAGTGCCAGAGGTGAGATCTTTCCTCCATAGTGTTTGTCCATCTGGAACTAAGATAGTGTTAGAACTAAGGCATAGCAGACATCTGACCATATTTGACATTTTAGAGATAGTCATAAGAATTTGTGTGAAAAAAATGTTCCAGTTATACTTGTGGGGAAAAAATAGCATTATACATTTTTGGGGCAAATTTTTTCCTATATGAGTCAGCAAGGTTCAAACAGGGACCTAATTAATTCATTATCCAAATAATTTTTAAAAAATTTTTGCTTTTGTATAGATTCTCATTAAATTAATATCTTAAAGGTTAAATTTTATTTAAATCATAGAAATCACCATAATCATCTACATAATGGCAATTTAAGATATTTTATTGCACTTTTTGCCCAATCATTTAAACACTGAGTGTGTGTGTATGAATGCATGTATGTATGTATGTATGTATTACTTCACTCACTCAATGAGACTGGAAGTCCTCTAAATAGTCTCTTCAAAGTTTATCTTTGTGTGATGAGGAGTTGAATACCTGTCAGCATATTTTCAGCCTAATGCACCAAGGGCAAATGCACTGAGCATTAGGTCTTATTGGACTTAAGAAGTCAACCCATGATATTGTATATTTAAGCTGAATGGTTTGCTGACCAGAATATCCAGAATATATCGCATGGATTGTAAAGTATTTTGAAAATGTGTGAAATGCAAATGCTAAATGGTATTATTTGTCAGTCTTTCTAAAGAAATATGGAGAAAACATGTTTATTAACTTCTAGTAGTTCAAAATGCAGATGATATTGTTAAAAGAAATGCTAATTTGTTTAACAAATGCTTTAATATGCTTGAGAAAGCACATTAAAAAAAGTGACACTCAGAATGAAGAAAGCAAAAGAGAGTGGTCCAAAGAACTTGGCTGACATTAAATTTTTAACAATTGTCAGCATCAATTTAGTTAAGTGGCTCCACAGAAGAAGTCTACTGATACACTTGCCATCCATTCAGTCACTTACATGAGCAAGATTCATTTTAAGAGGAGTTTTTAAGGGTCATGAAAAATACATTTGTCAAATTGGTTCAATGAGTTTCTTTAATGCTTTGTAAATAATAAATCCTACTCAATCTGAGTCATTTAAAGTAACATCTGTGAATTAGTACTAATTAAATCATTGTGGCACCGTTTTGTATGATGTTTGAATTAAGAATTTAGTTATAAATATTATGTTTTTACCCAAAGAAGGGCAAACAAGTATTGGGATCAAACAGAAATAGCTCATGTCTTACATATAGTAAAATATCAACTGGGTAATCTGGGCAACTCGCTTAACTTCTTAGTGACCTAGGTAACATTAAACATGATAGTTAAAAATTAGTGATTTGCATCAGGCAAGAGATATTCTTTACTGAGAATTTGCCTTACTAATTAAATCATGGTTCTGTTTAAAAAAGAGTATGTGAATGGAAATTTCAACTAATTCCCTCCCTGAAAACATATTTATATTTGAAATATTCTTCCAAGAAGTTTTATATATTTGTTATTTTTGAAGTGACTTCAGTTCTTCATTTTTTATTCAGTATTGAATAATACCAATTAGATAGACAGATAGGTAGATAGATAGATAGATAGATAGATAGATAGATAGATAGATAGATAGATGCATAACATTTTCTAGTGTCAAAAATCTTTTCGTGAAGACAAGCCTATATTCCAAATTTATGGGCAAAGTAACATGGTAAGAATGGTGAAATATCCTTCCCAAAACCACTCAGAAAGTAATCATACTGCTATTCTATCACTGTTTTGTGCTCTTTGCTGCTCTGCCCACTAGCATTCTAAATTAATCATCTAAAATAAAACAATTAATTAAAGTATACTACAAAACAAACACCCAGACTATTGTACTCTGTTAGGTAAAATATTTTGGGTCAAAATATTTAACTGTTATTTTTAGGAAATGCCATTGGTTCAAAAATGGGACACTTGGAAATAATAATGTCCTACAATGTTTTCTTAGTCACACAAAGATCTACCTGATATAAATATTATGAGATAGATAATGCTAACTAAATGTAAGCATTGGAAGAAGCATACAAATGTGCATATATAATATATATATATATAATATATATATAGTCATTGGTTAATGGCTGAAAAAATTATATTTTAAGGATATAATGGAAATTATTTGACCATAAGAAAATAAGAAATCAATTTAGAGACATTTTTGGTATTGAAAATTGTCCATCTTGTCTTTTGTAAACTTCTCTATTCATCGTTTATTTCCAGGTTTTTATATAAAGATTGTAAAGTTTGCTTCTCTATTTTGTTTATGTTATGTTCTTTTGTATTTAAGTAATGTATTCATTTTTAGATAATCCTGGTTTGTAAAATTATGTGGTGTTCTAAACTCATTTTTTGTCCAGATGGCTGTAAAATTTTCTCAGATTTTTTTTTGTTTGTTTTCTTTTGTTTTTTTGTCAAATAGTAAGTTCTTATTCTAGCTGAGTTCTGAGCTTATGGAACATTTTGTCCTTTCTGCTGTGTAACTTACATTTTCACTGACCTAGCTCTCACTCACTTGCTTAACAAGAACAAAATCATTTTGGTTACTTCGTGTTTCGTAGTGAGATTTAGTACTATCTGATTCTCTTCCTTCAAAAGTTTGTTTTTTCCGTCATTCATCTTGAAATTCTTGGTCTTTATTTCCTCTGGATAATTTTTATTTTATTCTACTTTGGGCTTTAGGTTCTTTGTGCTATTTGATCGTAATAATGGTAGATAAATAAATAATTTACATAACTGTTATTTTCACCATATTGGCTTGGTGTACCATGAACAATAGATATTTCTCCAATTATTTAGTCCTGGTTTTACATATATAAAAATTACTGCATAAGTTTATTTCTTTAGTTCCTTTGTGGGTTTTGGTAACTAGATTCCCAAATATTGTATATATTTCAGTAATTATGCTGAATAAGATTTCCCCATATAATAAGTTTTTATATCGTGGAATTTGGGGAAGTTATTGAATTATTTCCTTTATTTTAATTTATTCCTTATAGGTCACTAAAAATGATCGCATGTGTTTAAAAATAAATTGTACAAATGCAAAGTTTCTACTAACTAACCACTTTTTCTTTCTATGTGGAAGTGTTTATTTCAAGCCTATAATCTTATTTGTAATAGTATTTTATTTTTCCCCAATAAGATGTCAAGACAATTTTTAGCACTCACTTTTACAATGTTTTGAGTTCTAAATTTTTCTTCTCCTCATTTCTTCCAAAAATGAATAAAGTGAAAAAAAACTTCCATCTCATTTATGATCCACAGTTCTTTATCTAGAGGTAGATAGTATTTTCCTTTGTGAGTCCTTTGTACTTGTCTTGGATCACTGTGTTGCTGAGAAGTGCTGAGTCGTTCATAGTTGATCACCACACAAGTTACTGAGAATGTGTAAAATGTCTTCCTTGTTCTGCTCATTTCACTTTGTTTCATTTTATTCAAGTCTTTCCAGGATTTTTTGAAATCTGCTCATTCATCCTTTCTCATTGAATAATAGTATTCAATTACATTCAAATACCACATTCCCCAGTTGATGAACATCCCCTCAATTTCCAATATTTTGCAGCCATGAAGAGGACTGCTATAAATATTTTTGCATATGTAGGCATGTTTTTCCCATTTTTATGATATCTTTGGACACAGACTTACTAGTCTTATTACTGGATCAAAACCACAGTTTGGTTGTCCTTTTGGCATAGTTCCAAATTGCTCACAGAATGGTTGGATCAGTTCATAACTCCACCAGCATTAGTGACCCAATTTTCCCACGTCCTCTCCAACATTTATCATTTTCCTTTCTTTCAAATCATATTGACCAATCTGAAGGGTATAAGGTGATACCCCCGAGTTGTTTTAATTTTCACTTTTCTAATCAAAACTTAGAGATCTTCTTCATATGCTTATAGATAACTTTGATTTCTTCATCTGAAAATTGCCTGTTCATATTTTTTGACCCTTTACAAATTGAGGAATGGCTTGCATTCCCATACATTTGACTTAGTACTCTATATATTTGAGAGATGAGACCATCATCATAGACACTTGCTATAGAGATTGTTTCCCAACTTTCTGCTTGCCCTCTAATCTTGGTTCCACTGTGTGTGTGTGTGTGTGTGTGTGTGTGTGTGTACATGATTCTTTGTATCTTATAGTCATTAGCTTCCAGTTGCTCAATTCTAACTTTTAAGGAATTTTCCTTAGTTAGCTTTTGTACTTTCTTTTCCATTTGGGCAATTATATTTTTAAGGAATTTTTCTTCAGTGGTTTTTGTGAATCTTTTCCATTTGACAAATTCTACTTTTTAGACAGATGTTTATCTTTTTCAAGCTATTGATTTTTTTCCCATAATTCTCTTGCAACACTCATTTTTTTAAGAATTTATCTTCTTCCTGTCTTATATGATTTTTAAGCTCCTTTTCTTTACTCTCCCATGAGTTTTTTCCTGGACTTGAGACCACTTCCTGTTTTTCTTTGGGGCTTTGCCCATAGGTTTGACATTGTTGTTTTCTGAGTTTGTGTCTTGACCTTACTTGTCACCATAATAACTTTCTATGGTCAGATTTTGTTGTTTTTGCTATTGGTTATTACTCATCTTTTTTGGCCTTTACTCCTTTCTTTTAAATTTGAGTTCTTCTCCCACAGTGGACAGGGCACTGTCTCAGTCTTCTTGTGCCAGAGGCTACAGACCATGGCTACATCTCTGGTGCTACACTGACATTGCCCTGAGCTTGATGAGGGACTCTTGTGCCTAGTGCTGGACTGAGGGGGTGTGTTGAGGTGTGGCTCATGTTACCTCAGAATATAGAGGTTTGGCAGCTTCTCTGGTGTTGAGCTGGGGTCCTAGTGATGTTGTCTGGCATGTGCTGAGGCTGGTGACATGTTTCTGTGCTTTTAAAGGTGAGTGGAGGCTACACTGGATGGCCACTAGAGGATATCTGTTTCCCCAGAGATATGCTGAAGCATGTGACACAGGCCCAGAGGTAGCAGCTGACTGTTTGCTTAGGTACCTGTACGGTTGGTGTCTGTCTATTTGCCCAGGGATACTGAAGCACATGGAGGTCTAGTGTTGGACGCTCTCTGTGTATCCAGGGCTCTGTTGGAACTGGAGTCAATCCATTCTCCTGTCTATATTGAGGCATATGTGAAGGTTGCCCTACTTCATCACCCTGAACCTCAGGATCTCCCACTGGTGTGTTGTGTTGGGACTTGCTGCTCACTTTCTGGCACACTTCCTGTTCTGGATTACATTTCCTTTTTATCCAAATGAAACAAAACTTCTTGCTAATCTTCCAAGTTTCTTGGGCTAAGAGGTTGTTTCGCCCAATTTTCCCCTGGTTCTGTTGTTCCAGGATTTGTTTTAGGGTGCTATTTTATGATTATCTGGAGGTGAGAATCAGAGAATTATAGCAATTTACAGCTTACCTCACCATCTTGACTTCCAAAAATAATCCTTTAATTTATATATCTCTACCTACATCTACATCTATATCTGCATAAATAATAAAAGTAATACATGTATATAAACATACATATATATGTATATACACACAGAAATATATGTACATATACATTTATGTGTGTATATATGTATGTATATATATATATTACTCATTGGAGCTGCCTTCAGAAGAAATTTTGTGGTTGTTTTTTTTATCTCATTCAGAGTCAGTTTTCTAAGAAATACCACAGCTCATGGTAGGCATATATAAATGCTTATTGAGTAGAATTGGTGTGCTGGACTTGGAGGCAGGAAAAAGTGTGTTCTAGAATTCCATTAACATCTAATTATGTTACCATGGTCACAATTTCTTTAAGTCTCCACATCTCAATTCCTTAATCTGTAAGCATAACAAGTTTATCCATCAACAAAGGAATACATGTTAACAGTTTTACAAACTTTTAAGCATCACATCAATGTAGGTTGTTACTATCTAAGTTATTTCCTGATTGAAATTATCATGCTTCTCTTAAATACATACCACAAATTAATCTCTTACAAAACTTTGGAACTTGTAAGGAAAACTCTTGGAGCAAATGTTTGTAATGACTCATTGTGTCTTGGTTACAACTCTTGATTTTATTTGAGAAACTATGTAATATGTACTAAAGATGAAGATGATGATGATGACTAGAAGGATGGTGAAATAAAACTCAGGAGGTTCTATATAGACTTTGGGACTCTGACAGAGACACAGCTTAAAAGAAGTATCTTCTTTGGAATTTAGTCATGAATTTGAGTTTACACCCCTATATGATGGTTTATAGTTTACCTTTCATCTCTGTGTCCAAAAATATTCATTTTTATAAATTCATTTTGTTTAGATTGGGATAGATAACATTATCCAGAATAGATAAAAAAATCATTATTTAATGATCTTATAAGAGCTCCCATCTGAATACATGCCATACTGTCATTTAAACTTCCTGTAAGAATACATCAGAGTCATACTATATCAACAGCCCTGGTCAAAACAACTGACAAATTCATTTAAGAAATAAATAGTGAGGGGGACAGAGCCAAGATGGCGGAGTGAGAGTAATGACTCACCTAAGCTCTCAGACAAACTCCTCCAGGTACCTCTGAAAGGATTATTTGACCAAATTTTGGAGGTGTGGAATCCAATGGCAGACAGAATGTGATGGATTCAGAGTTCAGGTTAGACTGGAAGGTCCACGGGAAGGATCTGTTCCGCGGGGGTGGCAAATGATTTTAAAATTATGAAGAAAGAATTCACTGATGAGAACATCTCTTTGAAAAGGAAAATTGAACAAATGGAAAAGGAAGTTCAAAAATTAACCGGAGAAAAAAGCTCCTCAAAAGGAAAAATTGGGCAGATGGAAAAGGAGATTCAAAAGTTAACTGAAGAAAACAATTTGATAAAGATTAGAATTGGTCAAGTAGAAACTGATGATTCAATGAGACAGCAAGAATCAGTCAAACAAAATCTAAAGAATGAAAAGATAGAAGAAAATGTAAAGTATCTAATTGAAAAAAACAACTGACCTGGAAAATAGATCCAGGAGAGAAAACTTAAGAATTATTGGCCTGCTAGAAACCCATGATGGAGAAAAGAGCCTGGACAATATCTCCCAGGAAATCATCAAGGAAAACTGCCCAGAAGTGCTAGATTAGGAGGGCAAAATAGTCATTGAAAGAATCCACTGTTCCCCTCCTGAAAGGGATCTCAAACTCAAAATCCCAAGAAATATCGTTGCCAAATGCCAGCGCAATCAAGTGAAGGAGAAAATATGGCAAGCAGCCAGAAAGAAACAATTCAAATATCAGGATTTGATATTTGACAGTCAGGATTACACAGGACCTTGTAGTTTTACATTAAAAGATCAAAAGAGTTGGAACCCAATATTCCATAAGGCAAAGGAGTTGGGACTAAAACCAAGGATCAACTACCCAGAAAAATTCAGCATAACATTTCAGGCAAGGAGAAAGTCATTCTGCAAAGTAAGAGATTTCCAGAGCTTCCTGAACAAAACGCCAGAACTTAATATACAATTCAGTCTTCAAATGAAGGTCTCAAGAGAATCATAAAAAAGTAAACAGGTGTGGGGGGAAACAACTTGTTACTCAATTTGGGCAAGCTGTTTACCTCACTATAAGGGAAGATGATACCTGTTAATATTGAGAATTATGTGGCTATTATGAAATATAAAAGGGACATACATAGAGGGAACAGGTATAAAGTAAATGTTATCATGATAAAAAATATTATTTAAGTATGAGAAGGGATTGTAATAGGAGATGTGAAAAGGATGAAGCAGAAAATGGCAAATTACATCAAAAGAAGAAGTACAAAATTATAGTAGAGGGAAAGAGAGGAAGCAGATGAGCATTGTTTGAGAGGTACTCTCATCTGATTTGTTTAAAGGATGGAACAATAAACTTAAGTAGATAATCCTAACTAGCTCTATAGGCAGTAGGAGGGGAAGGGGGAAGAAAGGGGAGGGAGGCTAAAAGGGAGGGAAGAAGCAATAAGAGTAAAGGGGAGTAAAAGGGAGGGTGGCTAAAAGAAGGAGGGGAAGGCTGTAGTAGGAGGTGCTGAAAAATGAATACTATTGAGGAAGGGAAGGGAGACAGGAGAGCTAAAAGCACAAATGGTGGGAAAGAGGATGGAGGGAAATAAACAGATTGTGATCATAACTGTGAATGTGAATGGAATGAATTCTCCCATTAAACGGAGACGGTTAGCAGAATGGATTAAAAGCCATAATCCAACAATATGCTGCTTACAAGAAACACATTTGAAATGGGGGGATAAGATAAAGGTCAAAGGATGGAGCACATTATATTGTGCTTCAGCTGATGTAAGAAAGGCAGGAGTAGCAATCCTAATCTCAGACAAAGCAAAAGCAGAAACAGATCTAATCAAAAGGGATAGGGATGGAAACTATATCCTGCTAAAAGGCACCATAGACAATGAAGCAATATCATTACTACACATGGATGCTCCAAATGGTATAGCATCCAGATACTTAGAGGAGAGGCTGGGAGAGTTGAAGGAAGAAATTGACAGTAAAACTATACTAGTAGGGAACCTCAACCTCCCCCTTTCTAAACTCGATAAGTCTAACATCAAAATAAACAAAAAAAGAGGTTAAGGAGGTAAGTAAAACTCTATATAAGGTAGACATGATAGATCTTTGGAGAAAATTGAAAGGGAATAGAAAGGAATATACCCTTTTCTCAGCAGCACATGGAATATTTACAAAACTTGACCATGTACTAGGACGTAAAAATCTCACAATCCAGTGCAGAAAGGCAGAGATAATCAATGCATCCTTCTCAGATCATAATGCAATAAAAATTATGTGTAATAAAAGGCCATGGAAAGATAAATCAATAATCAATTGGAAAGTAAATAATCTAATCCTAAAGAAGGAGCAGGTTAAAGAAGAAATCATAGAAACAATCAACAACTTCATTCAAGAGAATGACAATAATGAGACAACCTACAAAATCTTATGGGATACTGAAAAAGCAGTTCTTAGGGGAAGTTTTACGTCTTTGAATGCCTACATAAATAAAACAGAGAAAGAGAAGATCAATGACTTGGGCATGCAGCTGGAAAAGCTAGAAAAACAACAAATTGAAAATCCCCAAGAAAATACCAAACTAAAAATACTGAAAAACAAAGGAGAGATTAATAAAATTGAAATTGAGAAAACTATTGAATTAATAAATAAAGCCAATAGTTGGTTTTATGAAAAAACTAATAAAATTGATAAACATTTGGTCAATTTGATTAAAAGAAGAAAAACAAAATCAAATTATTAATATTAAAAATGAAAGTGAATTCACCTCTAATGATGAGGAAATTAAAACAACAATTAGAAATTACTTTGCCCAATTTTATGCCCACACATTTGATAATCTAAACAAGATGGATGAATATTTAAAAAAATACAAATTGCCCAGATTAAAAGAAGAGGAAGTTGAATACTTAAACACTCCATCTTAGAAAAAGAAATTGAACAAGCCATCAATGAACTCCCTAGGAAAAAATCTCCAGGACCAGAAGGATTCACAAGTGAATTCTATCAAACCTTTAAAGAACGGTTAATTCCAATACTATATAGACTATTTTGAAAACTGGGGAAGAAGGAGTCTTCCCAAATTCTTCCTATGATACAAATATTCTTCTGATACCCAACCAGGAAGAGACAAAACAGAGAAAGAAACTTATACACCAATTTCTCTAATGAATATAGATGCAAAAATTTTAAACAAGATTTTAGCAAAATGACTACAGCATCTTATCATGAAAATAATACATTATGATCAGGTAGGATTCATATCAGGAATTCAGGGCTGGTTCAATATTAGGAAAGCTATTAGCATTATTGATCATATCAACAACAAAACTAACAAAAACCACATGATTATCTCAATAGATGCAGAAAAAGCTTTCGACAAAATACAACACCCATTCCTATTAAAAACACTGGAGAACATAGGAATAAAGGGAACTTTCCATAAAATAATAAGCAGCATCTACCTAAAACCTTAGGCAAGCATTATATGCAACGGGCATAAGCTAGATGCATTTCCAATAAGGTCAGGGGTGAAGTAAGGACGTCTATTATCACCACTACTATTCAATACGGTACTACAAATGTTAGCTGCAGCAATTAGACAAGATAAAGAAATTGAAGGAATAAAAATAGCCAAAGAAGAAACTAAGTTATCACTCTTTGCAGATGATATGATCATATATTTAGAGAATCCCAGAGATTCAAGTAAAAAACTACTTGAAATAACAAACAACTTTGGCAAAGTTGCAGGTTACAAAATAAACCCACACAAATCTTCTGCATTCCTATATATTAGCAACAAAGTCCAACAGCAAGAGATAGAAAGAGAAATCCCATTTAAAGCTAGAGTACATACTATAAAATACTTAGGAGTTTACCTGCCAAAACAAACCCCAGGACTATATGAATATAATTACAAGACACTGTTTACACAAATAAAGTCAGATTTAAGTAAGTGGAAAAACATCAGTTGTTCATAGGAAGACTGGACTAATATAATAAAAATGACAATTCTACCTAAATTAATTTACTTATTTAGTGCCATACCAATTAAACTATCAGATAATTATTTTCTAGAGCTGGATAAAATAATATCAAAATTCATTTGGAAGAACAAAAGGTACAGAATATCAAAGGGACTAATGAAAAGAAATGGTTGGGAAGGTGGCCTCGCGCTACCAGACCTCAAATTGTATTATAAAGCAGCAATTGTCAAAACCACTTGGTACTGGCCAAGAAACAGAGGGTTAGACAAATGGAATAGACTTGGCACTCAAGACACAGCAGGAAAGGAATATAGCAACCTCCTCTTTGATAAACCCAAAGACCCTGGGATACAAACTCTTTGTTAGACAAAAATTGCTGGGAAAACTGGTTAACAGTGTGGCGGAAAATGGGCATAGACCCATGCCTGACACCATACACAAGAATAAAGTCCAAATGGGTACATGATTTAGGTATAAAGATTGATACCATGAATAAACTGGAGGAGCAAGGAATAATATATTTATCGGATTTATGGAGAAGGGAAGAATTTTTTTCCTAAAGAAGCGATAGAAAGCATTATGAAATGCAAGATGGATAATTTTTATTGCATTAAACTGAAAAGTTTTTGCACAACCAAATTCAATGCATCCAAAATTTAAAGGGATGTAGTAAATTTGGGAAGCAAAATTACGGCTAAGCTTGGGGATGAAGGCCTCATTTCTAGAATATATAGAGAAATGATTCAAATGTATAACCATACAAGTCATTCCCCAATTGATAAATGGTCAAAGGATATGAACAGGCAGTTTTCAGGGGAAGAAATTAAAGATATCTATAATCACAGGAAAAAGTGCTCTAAATCACTACTGATTAGAAAGATGCAAATCAAAACAACTCTGAGGTACCACATCACACCTATAAGATTGGCAAACATGACAGAACAAGAAAATGACAAATGCTGGAGAGGATGTGTTCTGGAGAACGGTTTGGAACTATGCCCAAAGGGCTACAAAAATGTGCATACCGTTTACCCCAGCAATATCACTACTAGGACTGTATCCCCAAGAGATTATAAAAATGGGAAAGGGTTCCACATGTACAAAAAATATTTATAGCAGCACTCTTTGTGGTAGCCAAGAACTGGAAGTCAAGGGGATGCCCATCAATTGGGGAATGGCTTAACAAATTATGGTATATGAATGTAATGGAGTACTATTGCACCATAAGAAATGATGAACAAGAAGATTTCAGGGAGGCCTGGAAGGACATATATGATCTGATGCTGAGCGAAAGGAGCAGAACCAGGAGAACTTTGTGCACAGCAACGACCACAGTGTGCAAGAGTTTTTTTCTGGTAGACTTGGAACTTCGTAATAACACAAGAACTTACTGAAAAAAAATAATCCCAATTATGGTTTTCTAAGGCAAATGCCTTCCACACTCAGAGAAAGAAATATGGAAGTCATTCACAGAATATAGCAAATCATGTTTGTGTGGGTGTGTGGGTTTTAGTGTATTATGTTTTGATTTGTTATATGATTTCTTCCATTTATTTTAGTGCGAGTACATAGCATGACTATAGTAAAAATGTGCTCATTAGGAAAGTCTATGTAGAACCTATACAGAATTGTATGCTGTCGTGGGGAGGGAGGGGGGTAGTGGGGGACAGTGTGGGGGTGATAAAAATCTTAATTTTAAGGAAGTGATAGTAGAACATTAAAAAACTAAAAATAAAATAAATTAAATAAAAAAAGAAATAAACAGTCAACACTTATTATGGATTTAGTTCTGTGTTAGATCCTGTGGGCCATATACAATATAAAGCATGTAGTCACTTCCTTCACAATCATAGGTAGGTATGTTTTTGGGTAAGTTAGGTGATAAGTGCAGTTCTTTAACCAACCTTGTCCAAAATAAAAAGAAAATCAATTTAATTTGACATATCTTTTGGAAACTCTAAATAGACAAAAAAAAGAAAATGGTATAGTGGAAGAAGCAAAAGACTAATAGCCAGAAAACCGAGCTTCAGGTCTCAGATTTGACATTAAATAACTGATTTCTTGGGCAAACAATTTCATCCTTCTGGTTCTTACCTTCCATTTTCAGAATGACACATTTGGACTTGATATTTCTAAAAGGTGTTATAATTCTAAAATTCTAAGATGTTCTTTAGAATTTCAGCCCTTTGGGAGAAGCATAATAAATATGTTTTATAGTTTTAGTTGTATGATTTTTCATATAAAATTAAATTCTGCATTTTTCTTCTGGAACTATGACTTTAAACGTATTGTGAATTTGTACTGTGAAAAGTTACTCCCGACAGAAAATCGGTAAGATCTCTTCCACGTCTAAATCTCCAAACCTATGATCTCATGAACTAGTTTGAAACTTACGATCTCATACACATTTCCAAGGCAGTAAGAACTTAAATAACATGTCAATGGTAACTAGCATATAAGAAACCCCGAGACTTCCTGAGTCTAAGATGAAACATTTTTCTTATATGCCATCATTCTCATACCCCTGGACTCTGATAAAGTAATTAATTATTTAGAACTCTTGAAAATTCACACTGATATTGGAGCAATTCAATGCCCCCTTAATCTAATACAATACCTACTTTCTCTTTAAGAGGTGATCATTCTTTACTCAAAGAAAGAAAATAGCCTTAAACACTAATACCATAAAGATGTTTCCCATCAGTAAGTTTGTGGGAGACTATCCTTAGAGAAATATTGGAGGTTTTTAGATATTCAACTCATTCTGTTGTCACAGAAATACCATTGTTTCCTATCAGTTAATTTCTGTGAAAAGGTGAAAACAAAACTGAGCTTATATTTTGGTAAAATAGGCAACTTCCACATGGATAAACATGAAAGGCCAACTTTATGTGGATACCAATCTGAGTTCCTTTCAAACTTTTGTCACCTTGAAATAAACAATTAATATGATTTTATTATGGAGTTAATGTTGATGTTTAACATTTACACCATTAAAATTCATACATTTGGATTAAGACACAACTATGATGAGTACCAGTTTCCTTTAAAAAAAAATATCACTAAGGGTTCTATTATTTAGTCAGAGCTTAGGTAACTAATCACCTAGCCAGAATCCCAGGGATGAAACACAGGACAGGAGTGTTTTGTTGAGAAAATGTATAAATCTAAAAAAAAAATCTGTAGACTAAGTTGCATAACATTCTTCATAGGAAACTCTCAGCAAGAATTCATGAGAACGTCATAGGTAGGAGAAGAGTTGCTTTAAAAAATTGTAGGACAAAACAATGTCAAATGAGAAGCCATGAAAGATGACTTTTGCCTACTTCATAATTTTTTCTTCTAGAGCTAAACTTTGACAGCAATATAGTCTGTTTAAATTACATACACAGACATATGTGTGTATGCGTGTATGTATGCATATGTTCCAATACTATTTTTCAGACTATTATTTTTTAATGTGAAAGACATCTCTGTATTCTTTTTTATATTTCTAAAATATAGTAATCTTCTAAAATGTTTCAGCACATATTTACTGCCATTTCTAGTACTCTGCTTTATATGAAATTTTCCCATTTGGATCACTAAGTGTCCTTTTAATCCCTTGCTCTTTCTTTGTGGCATTAATAGTATTTGTATAGTTGTTCTTAATAACAATGCTTTACAGGTTGACCTTTGAAATTTGGTTCCTATTCTGAACATATTGACTTCTTATCTAAGTTCCCTTAAACATAGGGAAGATATATTAATTCAAGAGATAACAAGTTATGTGTACATTCCCAGTGATTGAAAAAGCAGATTATTCAAGTTTATCAGCTGTAGCTATTTTAAATTATTTTTGTATGCTCCAATGATGGCTTCAAGCCTTTTTCTTTTCTTCTTATCTTCCTTTATTTCTTGCCTGCTTTACTCACTTCCTTCTTACCAAGTCAAATCAAAAGATCATGAGCTTAGACTTAGAAGTCTGTTTGAAGATTATGTAATTCAACTCCTTTTCTAGATAGGAGGAAACTGATATCCTGAGAAATGGTTATTTGCCTAAGATCATGCAGGGAGATATCAGAATGAGATTCAAAGCCACCATACTCTGACTTCAAATTCAATGTTATTTTCCACTATATTCTTTTTCTTCCTCTTCCTCTTCTTCCTCTTCTTAGCTTTCTTTCCTGCCTGCCAAATTTCTAATTTGCTTACCCACACTGAAAAATGGCCAAGATAATTTTTAACTGTCCTGTACACTGTGTTACATGGACACAATTTTGGGAAAAATCCTACTGCACTAAGGCACGTAGAATGATTTGTTTATATTAGTCAATCAAAGCTTTAGGTCATGGTAGCTTATGCACCTGATCTCAGTTGTGTAGCCAAACAGAGCAGTTTTGTGCATGAATAGAACATTTGATGGTAATGGTTTCTCCATTACAAGAAGATTATAGTGGTTAGAAACAGAAATAGAGCAGGTGTTTCAAAAATTTACAAAGAGGAGGTATTTAATTTCAAATGTGTTAATGAAAATTGTCCTATTATATCCTGCTCTGCATTGTCCCACTGAAAATTGTGCCATTAGATCCTGTTAGGCCCACTGAGCACACTGCCTGTTTTGGCTCTTAGCTATTACACTTCTTTAAGAATGATTCTTTTCTTCTTTCTCTTTTTTTTTTTGAAGAAATCTTAACACAAAATTAACATCATTAACTTACTGTGTCTTGGGAACTGTTACTGTGAATTCAAACACACATTTCCTTAATTTAGAATAAAAATGAGAAATATACAAAATGATTGTATTTCATTATGTAAATTTATTTTCTTTTTCTTTTTTTCCCCTTTGGGAGATTTGCTTATTACATTTGCAGCAAAGAGGATGCAAATGAGCCATGAAGTCCCCTGTAGCTTTTTCACAGTTGCAAAAAGCATTGAGTATTAACATGGTCCATTAATATTGCATACAAGTTTTAATTCAGCTATTTATTGATTTGTGTATTATCATAGAGCAAAGAGGTAGCTACTTGTTGGAGCACATAGTGGGAAGGACCAAGGAGAAGTGTGATAAATTTCTGGAAGTAAAGGCTGGGATGAGTGAACTTAAACTGGATCTTATATATTGAGTTTCTTCTTAACATGCTAACATACAAAATTATATGCATTAGCCAAACATATTTCAATACCTGAACATTTCTCTGTGTCTTTTGATCTCTCACCTTGCATTATCATAAGAACATAGATATAGAGTTGGAAGGCTATTAAGAAGTTAAAATTTTACAGATGAGAAAACTGTGGCACAAGGAGGTGAAGTGGCATGCCCAGGATACACAGTTAATAAGTGTCAGAGGTAGGATTTGAGAGTAGGAGCATCTTTGTAGAGATTTTATTATAGAGATAAATAAAAATGTAAAATGTATAGTCTTCAAGACTATACAATGAAAATTTAGGTGACTTCCCCAAAGTCAGAAAGTTTTAAAAGGATAAATATATGATTGAATGATTCTTCTAATGGAGAAATAAGAAACTTTTAAGCAAGTAATAAAATTATCTATCTGACTTATATTGACAAAACAATTAAGTACATAGTTCTCAATTGTATTGTACCCATGGGTAACACAGGCAAAAGCAACACTGTCTCCATGCACTTCATATCCAGCATTTTATTTTATACCTTTTTAGAAAGCCTCCTGAACAATACTGTGTATTTCAGTTATTTGCATTGCTGTGTCATTAATTGGATCGATCATTCATAAAGTATTTAGGAAGTGGGTACAGAAAAGCATAATCTGAGAAGCTCAGTATAATGAAGGAGGCATTATGCAAAGAACCATGTTAAACTAAATTATATAAAAGATAAACAGGAAATCAACAAAGGGAAGGTAATTGCATTAACAAAGATAGTAAACGTCTTCTTTGTAGAAGGCTTGATTTTAGCTGGAAATTGAAGGGTGTCAGGAAAGTCAGGAAATTGACATAAGAAGAGGGGAGAATTCCAGTATTTGAAGACAGCCAGGGAAAATACTTGGTAAATGAAATAACTTGTTTTAAGAACAGAAAGGAGGACAGTATCATTATATCATAAAATGGATTGCAGTGAGGAGGCTTTAAACAGATTGAAAAGATAGGAAAGGGACCCATTTTTAAGAGTTTCGAATGCTACAGAAGATTTCATATTTGATCCTGGAGGTGATAGGGAACGTTTTGGGTTGATTGAATGGGAAAGAGTGATGGTGTTTGTATGATCTGGTCAGATCTGTACTTTAGGAATATCAACCTGACAGCCAATTGGAGGACACCTGAAGTAGTAAGAGATTTGAGGATCATTCCACTACTTGAGTGTGAGCTCCGTATGAATAATAATTGTGTCTTCCTTACACTTTGCCCCTTCTCCAGTGCTTAAATCAGCGCTCTACTGACTCACACAATTTGAGACCTAGAAGGGGTTCTCAGAGGCTATCAGTCTCTCCCTCCATTTCACATTTAATTGCATTTTATTTTTTTTTTTCCAATTACACCCAAAGATAGTTTTCAACATTCACTATTATAAGATTTTGGGTTCCACGTTTTTTCAACCAACAATGCATTAGTTTTCCACTTTTAACACAGCTGCTCCAATATTTATCATTTTCCTTTGCTGTCATATTAGTCAGTCTAAAAGGTGTGAGGCAGTGACTCAGAGTCATTTGAATTTGCATTAATATTGCAATCGATAGTGATTTAGAACATTTTTATATTACTATAGATAGTTTTAATTTTCTCATCCCAAAACTGTTTGTTCATATTCTTTGACCAGAGGCAATCATTTCTAGGCCATGCACAAAAAAGACCTTTTAAAATATACTAAGCAATTATAACATAATTGCATAATGCTATAATATAATTAATATTATATTTATGCAGTATAATATACATTATAACAACTATAATGTAAATGACTTATTAGCTTTTACTCAGAGACCTCCAATGAAGGGGAATCTACCACGTCTTGCAGCTTCATAAACCCTTTCAGTGATATGCAGGTCTGTATATAGTAAGAGATTTGACACACCTATATAGTGAAGAGGAAGCAATGAAACTTCTCTCTCTCTCTCTCTCTCTCTCTCTCTCTCTCTCTCTCTCTCTCTCTCTCTCTCTCAGCATTTTGACTTAGCTTTTATTTTTTTCACAAAATATTTTTTTAAATATGTAGTTCCAATTTAAATGGTATTGCTATGATAGGATCATAGATTTTCACTTGATAAAGATTTTAGAGGTCATTAATAAAATCTCTTGATTTTACAGTTGAGAAAATAGAGGATCGAGGCAGAGCCAAGATGGCAGAGTAGAAAGACACACATACGCAGCATCTCCCCACACAGCCCATAAAACACCTGTACAGAGGGACTCTTAACAAATTCTGGAGCAGCAGAACTGGGGAACAACAGAGTGGAGGAGATTTCCAGCCCAGGGTGACCTGAAAGACCCACAGGAAACGTCAGTTGCACCAGAGTCACAGCCCAGCCCAACCTTGGCCATGTTGCACAGCTCAAGAAGAGCCCTCAGGGGTGGAAACACCAGTCACAGAATCCCCAGTTCCAGGAGCAGTGGTTCCCAGAATCCTCAAGTCACAGGTCAGAGATGGGGGTTTCTCAGCTGGCCAGGAAGGGAGAAGGGCCTTCCCTAGTTCCAGCAGCAGGCAGCAGCCACAGAGGCTGCACAGCATCCTGTATGAACTGGCTCCATACTAGGAGCATAAAAACTCCTGGGGGTACTGAGAAGCTAATACTTGCCCCCACCCTGTGTAGAGGCCCTGGGGGAAGTTGGTCTTTTCTCACACTGAATGATGGCCCTGCCCATTCAGCTTATCTGAATATCAGTCCCCAGTGCTGATTTGCTGGCACTGGAGGCTAGATGGCTGTAGAGAGGAACCTCTGGTAAGATTCTGGGAGCAAGGTAGAAGGACGCACATTTATGAGCTCTGAAACCACAGCCCATAGATTTAATGTAAAAAGAGACCCCCATAACTTCTGGACCACTGAAAGGTGTACAGAAACAGAGTGGAAGAGACTTCCGTTCCAGAGAGCCCTGGAGAGCCGTCCCCAGGGTCCATCGTACCCCAGAAAGTGGACCCCACCCCAGTGCTGCCCTGGCTGCGGCCCCAGAGAAGCTGACCCGAGCAGGCTCCAGAGACGGAAGCTCCGGCAGCCAGGAAAGTCCCTCCGCCCACAGAAGCTAAAGGTCAGTGAGAGAGACAGCTGGCTGGCTGAAAGGGGAATGGGGTGTCTCCGTGACTCAGCCCCTCTCAGGAGGAAGCAGCAGCAGCAGAAACAGGGGCGGCGGCAGAGGCAGCAGCGGTGTGGCCACGATGGACGGGGACACCCCCAGCAGCAGGCAGGATCTTCATTACTGAAAGTCTCTGCATAATCAACCTGAGGGAGCTGAGGCTGGGAGACGGCCTTGCCCCATCCCACTCCATTATTGAAGGCCTCTGCATAAAGCCCCTGAGGGAGCTGAGCCTGGGAGGTGGCCCTGCCCCAACCCCAGAACCAGAACTAAAGCTCACATTGATTAGCAACTGGGCAGGCGGTGCGGAAAGCCCATTTGAATCTCAGACTCCAAGCACTAGCTGGGCGGATCTAGGCGGGGGTGGACAGGAATCTCAGAAGTCAAGTAACTGGCTGGGAAAATGCCTAGAAAAGGGAAGAAAAATAAGACCATAGAGAGTTTTTTCCAACAAATAGAAATGATCCCGACTTTCAGATCTGACGACAATGACGAGGAAATATTCTTGCCATCAGGGAAAGATGTGGAGGGCGGGGCCTCAGTACCCCAGACATCCCAGGAGGATGTTGGGTGGGCTCAGGCCTTGGAAGAGCTCAAAAAGGATTTTGAAAAGCAAGTTAGACAGGTTGAGGAAAAACTGGGAAGAGAAATGAGAGAGATGCAAGAAAAGTATGAAAAAAGGGTCAATACCTTGGTTAAGGAGACCCAAAAAAATGCTGAGGAAGTTAACACCTTGAAGAATAGGCTCACTCAATTGGCAAAAGAGGTTCAAAAAGCCAAGGAGGAGAAGAATGCTTTCAAAAGCAGAATTGGCCAAATGGAAAAAGAGGTTGAAAAGCTCACTGAAGAGAATAGTTCTCTCAAAATTAGAGTGGAACAGATGGAGTGTAATGACTTTACCAGAAACCAAGAAATCACCAAACAAAACCAAAAGAATGAAAAAATGGAAGAGAATGTGAAATATCTCATTGGAAAAACAACTGACCTGGAAAATAGATCCAGGAGAGACAATTTAGAAATTATGGGACTACCTGAAAGTCATGATCAAAAAAAGAGCCTAGACATCATCTTCCATGAAATTATCAAGGAAAACTGCCCTGACATTCTAGAACCAGAGGGTAAAATAAGTATTGAAAGAATCCATCGATCACCACCTGAAAGAGATCCAAAAAGAGAAACTCCTAGGGACATTGTGGCCAAATTTCAGAACTCCCAGCTCAAGGAAAAAATATTGCAAGCAGCTAGAAAGAAACAATTCCAGTATTGTGGAAATAAAATCAGGATAACTCAAGATCTAGCAGCTTCTACATTACGGGATCGAAGGGCGTGGAATAGGATATTCCAGAAGGCAAAGGAAGTAGGACTCAAACCAAGAATCACCTACCCAGCTAAACTGAGTATAATAGTTCAGGGGAAAATATGGTCTTTCAATGAAACAGAGGACTTTCAATCATTTTTGATGAAAAGACCAGAGCTGAAAAGAAAATTTGACTTTCAAACACAAGAATGAGAAGAAGCATGAAAAAGTAAACAGCAAAGAGAAGTCTTAAGGGACTTACCATAAGTGAACTGTTTACATTCCTACATGGAAAGACAATATTTGTAACTCTTAAAACTTTTCAGTATCTGGGTAGTTGGTGGGACCACACACACACATACACACATGCACACACACACATACACACATGCACACACACATACAGAGACAGAGAGCACAGAGTAAATTGAATAGCATGGGACCATAGCTTAAAAGAAATTAAGGTAAATGGTGAGAGAGAAATGTAGTGGGAGGAAAGAGGGTGAAATGGAATGGGGTAATTATATGTAATTTAAGAGGCAAATAGGAGACTTTTTAGTGGAGGGAAAAAGAGGAGAGCTGAAAAAAAATAATTAGTTTACCCTCATCACATTTGACTAAAGGAAGGAATAAAATGCACACTCATTTTGCTATGAAAACCTATCTTACAGTATAGGAAAGTGGGGGAGAAGGAGATAAGCAAGGAGGGGGATGATGGAAGGGAGGGTAAAGGGAGGAGGGAGCAATTTGAAGTCAACACTTGGGGAGGGATAGGATCATAAGACAGAAGAGAAACAATGAGGGGCAGGTTAGGAGGGATGGTAATTCAGTTAGTCTTACACAACACGACTATCAGGGAGGTCATTTGCAAAATTACACAGATATGGCCTATATTGAATTGCCTGCCTTCCCAAAGGGAATGGGTGGGGAGGGAGGGATGGGGAGAATTTGGAACTCAAAGTTTTAGGAACAACTGTTTAGTATTGCTCTTGCTACTAGGAAAGAAGATATATAGTTAATGAGGAATAGGAAGTTATCTGGCCCTACAGGAGAAAAGAGAAGATGGAGACAAGAGAAGGGAGGGATGACAGAAGAGAGGGAAGATTGGAGATAGGGAAAATTAGACTGCTTGGGGTATTGGGGGGAGGAGGGGATAGAAAGGGGAGAAAATTTGGAACCCCAAATTTTGTGAAAATGAATGTAAAAAGTTAAATAAATAAATTAATTAATTAATTAAAAAGAAAAAAAAGATTCTCGGTGCAAAAATTCCTCTCTGCTCCCAGACCAGTATACACACTTGATTGTGCCACCTTGGAGGAATGGAGATCTTAAAGATTCCCAGAGTATACCCTACTATTGACAAAGGACCCAAAATTCAATTAACTGGTTGGGAAAAAGCCCAAAAAAGGGGAAAAATATAAGACTATAGAAAGTTACTTTCTTGGTGAACAGATATCTTCTCCCATGTTTTCAGATGAGAAAGCACAATGCTTATCATCAGGGAAAGGCATAAAAGTCAAGGCTTCTGTATCCCAAACATCCAAAATAAATATTCAATGGACTCAGGCCATGGAAGAGCTCAAAAAGAATTTGGAAAATTAAGTTAGACAGGTGGAGGAAAAATTGGGAAGAGAAATGAGAGAGATGCAAGAGAAGCATGAAAAGCAGTTAAACACCTTGCTAAAGAAGACACATATAAATGGTGAAGAAAATAACACCTTTAAAAGTTGGTTAACTCAATTGGCACAAGAGGTTAAAAAGCCAATGAGGAGAAGAATGCTTTCAAAAGCAGAATTAACCAAATGGAAAAAGAGGTTCAAAACCTCACTGAAGAAAACAGTTGTTTAAAAATTAGAATGGAACAGATGGAGACTAATGACTTTATGAGAAACCAAGAAATCCAAAACAAAACTAAAAGAATAAAAAAAATGGAAGATGATGTGAAATATCTCATTGAAAAAACAACTGACCTGGAAAATAGGTCCTGGAGAGACCAATTAAAAATTATGGGACTACCTGAAAGCCTTGATCAAAAAAAGAGCCTAGATATCACCTTTCATGAAATTATCAAGGAAAACTGCCCTGATATTCCAGAACCAGAGGGTAAACCAAATATTGAAAGAATCCACCAATCACCTCCTGAAAGAGAGCCAAAAATAGAAACTCCTAAGAACATTGTGGCCAAATTCCAGCGTTCCCTGGTCAAGGAGAAACTATTGCAAGCAGCTAGAAAGAAATAATTCAAGTATTATTGAAATACAATCAGGATAACACAAGATCTAGCAGCTTCTACATTAAGGGATCGAAGGACATGGAATATGATTTTCTAGAAGTCAAAGGAACTAGGACTAAAAGCAAGAATCACCTACCCAACAAAACTGAGCATAACACTTCAGGGGAAAACTGGTCTTTCAATGAAGTAGAGGACTTTCAAGTATCCTTGTTGAAAAGACCAGAACTGAAAAGAAAATTTGACTTTCAAACAGAAGAATGAAGAGAAGCATGAAAAGGTAAATGGCAAAGAGAAGTCATAAGGGACTTACTAAAGTTGAACTACTTACATTCCTACAGGGAAAGACAATATTTGTAACTCTGGAAACTTTTTTTTCACTATCTGGGTAGTTGGTGGAATACACACACACACACACACACACACACACACACACGGGGGGGGGGGGGACCAAGAGCACAGGGTGAATAGAATAGGATAGGATCATATCTTTAAATAATGAAATTAAGCAGTTAGAGAGAAATATATTGGGAAGAGAAAGGGAGAAATGGGATGGGGGAAATTATCTCTCATAAAAGAAGCAAGTAAAAGACTTTTCAGTGGAGAAAAGCATGAAGCTTACTCTCATCACATTCGATTAAAGGAAGGAGTAAAATTCACACTCATTTTGGTATGAAAATCTATCTTACAATACAGGATAGTGGGGGAGAATGGGATAAGTAGAATGGGGGGGATAATGGAAGGGAGGGCAGTGGGAGGAGGGAGCACTCTTGTGGAGGGACAGGATCGAAAAAGAGAATAGAAGAAACGGCGGGCAGGATAGGATGGAGAGAAATATAGTTAGTCTTACATAACAGGACTTTTATGGAAGTCATTTGCAAAACTACACAGATATGACCTATACTGAATTGCTTGCCTTCCCAAAGGAAATGGATCGGGATGGTGGGATGAAGAGAACCTGGAACTCTAAAGTTTTGGGAACAACTGTTGAGTTGTTCTTACAACTAGGAAATAAGAAATGCAGATAATGGGGTATAGAAAATTAACTTGAACTACAGGACAAAAGAGAAGATGGGGATAAGGGAAGGGAGGCATGTTAGAAGGGAGGACAGATTGGTGATAGGGCAAATTAGAATGCTCGGCCTTTAGAGGTGGGGAGAGGGGAGAAATAGGGAGAAAATTTGGAACCCAAAATTTTGTGGAAATGAATGTTGAAAACTTAAATAAATAAAAAAAGAAAATAAAGGATCAAAGAAGTTAAGTTACTTGCTTAGAATCAAATAAGTAATAAGCACAAGAGGCAGAATTTGAAATCAGAGCTCCTTCACTCTAAGGCCAGCACACTGTCCTCTACAATGTGGTATTTTCTAACCAAATTGTTCTTGAAACTTTTGGTCTTTAACGTGGTGGAAAGAAATTTGACTGTCATTGACATTCCCCAGACTTGTTATGAAGAAGTGCTACATTACTTTTCAATGCCTGGAGGACTTGAGACCACCAGAGGCTGTCAGATTAATAGTAGATCAGAAAAGACAGGTGGGGGGTGGGGGGTGGGGAGGAGAGACTGCCCCAACCAATTGATTTAATTGCAGGGAAAAGAGGGTAAATGACAGCACCTAAGTGGTGATCTCTCAGGCAACTGACAATCGCTTTTTAAAAAACTAATGATCTACTAAAAAGATCAGATGACACAAAGCATATTGTAATCCTACCATTCTTGAATACATGATTAATATTATAAGTGGAAGAGTTTGGAAGCTAATTCTGCTGTCAGTCATATGGATACAAATATGGAGACTATCAATATTTTGCAGGTGGGAATTTTATCTTCTGACTGTAGTTTAAAAGGGTAAGTAATATTAATCATATGATGTTACCTTGTTTTCTCGATTTCATTCAATGAGATAATTTTTTTGAATATGTCACTTTATAAATTTTGTTTTATAAGAACTCCTTCTGAGAAAATAGAACTCTTGGAGACCCTGACAATTGCCTAGTCCATTTTGTTTTTACTATTTTTCCTTTTGTTAAGAAATCACAAACCTAGGAAAATGAAATGACTTGCCCATTGTCACACAAATGCCATTTTTTTCTAGAACTCGTCTCTCAATTCCAGTTGACTGTGATTTTCATTACATCACCATACTTATTTCGCATTCAGTGTTGACCCAGTTATCCTATGTGTTTTTGCTTTACTTTCATCTATAGTCTTCATTTCTCACATTTGGTATTTTAAGCTTGCTTCCAGATTTAAAAAAATCAGGATTTTTCTATTCAAGGACATGAGATCACCTTGAATCACATTACAGTTCTTTTCCATATATCTAACTTTGCTGCTCTTTATGTAATTGTGCTTTAAAATTCATAAAAATAAAACTATCTAAATTTTACAGAAAAATCATGATTTAATCCCAGATAAGTTCTGACCTTATTAAATTTATGAAAGTATTGGATTGTGACTCAGGTAGCTCATAAGTTAATGATGATCTTTTAATTGACACTTAGGATGACCACTTCTTGACCCTTATCCTTCTCAATTCTCTGAAGCATTTGATAAAATTAATCATTCTTTTCAACATACATTTTCCTGTCTAGATTTTTGCAACTCTGTTCTCTTTGGTTCCTCCTCCTACCCTTCCTGATTAGGTCTCAGTATCTTTTCCTGGATTGCCACCTATATCATACCTTAGCTTTGCGTGTTCCCCAAGAAAATATACTGCTTCTTTTAAATATATTTATCTCTTTTTACTCTCACTTTAAGTGATTGCCATATCTGTATATTTAGACCTAATTTCACATGAGTTACATTTGCAATATTTTTGAGTTGGATATACTGTAGGCATAACAAGATCAGCTTGTCCAAAAACCAATCATTTTATCTTTTCTTCAAAATGTACCCAACTTCCTTATCTTGTTTTCCAAGTTTATCATGTTGATATTTTTCCCAGTTCTTCTCTCTCTTCATTGCACACCTCCACACTTGCCAGCTACAACATTGTCACCTCCACAATTTCTTTTCCATCCACTTTCTTTTCTCCATTCACATGTTCATCATACAAATTAGTTCAACGTCTATGGCTCAAACTATTACAATAAATCTCTTATAGGTCTACCTTTTTCAAGTCTCTCCCAATTCCAAAACATTCTCTATACAATTGTCAGTAATTTTCCTAAAAAACAATCTGTATCAAATGACTCCCCTACTCAATAAGCTTCACTTTTTCCCTACCACATTTTTGGAAAGAATGCAAGTATCTCTTTCTTTTAAAGTCTCTTCATAACCTGCATTCATGCTACCTTTTCAACCTTATAAATTAACCCATTTTCCAACCTCTGTGCATTTGTACTGCCTATATTATAGGTTAGATATAGATTATGCCCATATTCTACTCCCTCCTCACCTCTGTCCTTTATAATTTTATATTTGGAGACTTTCCTGTCCCGTCTCTGACAACTAGTGCCTTATTTTCCTAAGTGCTTATTTCCTACATATTTTATATAAAGCTATATGTGCATATATCTCTCATTAGAATCTAAGTTGCTTGAGGTCAGACTCATTTTTTGTTAAATACTGCTCTAGCACATAGTCTGACACATAGTAAGTGTATGATAATCATTAGTTGGTTAACTAGCTAAATAACCGACTTTGTGTTCAAGTCCTAGCTGTAGCACTGGGTGCCAACCTTATATAAACAGGTTGGCCTAAATGGTCTAAGGCTCCAAAATCAACTTCTGTTGTTCTCATCATCGAGATATGAACCTCAGAACTCTCATGTGTTTTCTAGGTCTGATATCTTATGGTTTTATGACTGCAAGCTATCTCTGATAAACAAAGGGATTTGACTATTTGACTAGAAAAATTCAAGCTTATATTTTTTATTAATGCTACATCCAATCTCTTTTTCAAAAAGCATTCACTGGGACTCATAGAGTCAAAGAATGATGAGTAAAATAAACTATAGAGGTCAACTATCTTGTTGAACTTCTTTTCAAATGCAGTAATCCTTAGATTCAGAATTTGCTCTATTAAGTGGTAATAGTCAAATGTCAATTTAAAAGTATTTTGTGAGGTTAATATTCAGATGATATGTTACTCTGTTCTCTCCTCCTTTGCTTCACTTTCTTGTTACATATTTTAGGTGTTTTAAGACTGGTGCCCAGTTTACCCATAAGTATCCACCTAGGTTCTACTTGCATGTTTGGTTTCATACCATTTGAATCACACTGAGGATTAAAATATATTCCTTACTCATGGAATGTAGAATGTATCATAGTTGCAACTAGTGGAAAGAATATAGAATTCATCTAGTTCAATCACTTCACTTTACAGATATGGAAACAACCCCATGGAAATAAAGTGGTTTAATTCCATCTGACTCCATCCCTGATTCTCTGGACTACCCCTGCTCCTGCCCCAGCACATTTTTCAGGTACCTCTTGTGTATTATCTTACCCTGTTTTAAAGTAAAGTCCTTGAGGGCAGAAATTATCTTTCTTTAGGTTTGAATTTGTTTTCTCAGTGCTTAGCATAATGCCTTACATATACTAAACATTTAAAACATAGTTTATATTATATATCTCACTCAAGATCAAATAAGTAGTGATTGAAACAAAATTGAAATCTCAGTCTTATTACTCAAAGGCAATTTCTGGAGATTATTAAATTACATGATATGTGTGGTTTACTTATCAAACAAGAAATAATTTTCTATTTTTCTTAGAGTTGGGTAGTCCTAGCAGACTATGTGAGGAGACTTATGAGGATACTCCATATGAAGATAAAAATAGCTCTGCTTTTCTGATGAAACTGTCTCCTAAAACATAATAATCCCTGTGCATCATGCCTTCTTAAATACAAACGAAATAAACATCATTACCTAGTTGAGAAATCCATTAACAATCATTTCTTAAGCAATTAAGGTGTACTAGGAACTAGGCTAGGAATTGGGAATACAAGAATAAAAAGAATGAAATGATTTCTTATGGAACTTTCATTCTTCTGGTGGAGACTACTAGTGAATATTAAGTGCATACTGAATTAACAAGAATATAGTAAGTATAAATGAACTCAATAATATAAATTCCCAGAATTTTGGGAAAGTATCAATAGTTAAGGAAATTAGGAACAGTTTACAAAGTGGGCTTGATCTGTTATCTTGAAGGAAAAAATGTAAGCTATGAAGATGTGAGGAAGAAAATTCCCAGTATGGAATTGTCCATTCATTTTCATGAGGATCAGTAGTGATGATTTTTAAATCATTGGAAATAGATTGTAGAAGCAATCAACAATTGAGCAAACTGAAGTATATAAGATAGAAGTGACTTACTTCAGATCATATAGTAAGCAGAAAGATCTAGAATGTGAATCAAGATGTTGTGATTCCAAATTCACTATCCATTTCTTTACACCAGGAAGAATTATACTGATGGTTTATTCACTTCCAGTCCAGCAATAATACTTCACTTAGGTTCATAGTTTCTGACTTTCAATAAGGAATGAAGGATAAATTTCCACTTGCTTCATATAATATTTCTAGTATCTCTCATATTAGGTAGCTTTTCAAGTCTCTGCTCCAAAGGAAAATTTCTCATGTTCATTGCATTTGCATAGTTTCTTTCTCCTTATGAAAGCAATGATGTTTGATAAGAAAGGAGATAAAAGTAAATGAGTTCATGTAATATTTGTATCTATTGGGTTTTCATGCTGAAAAAGGCAAACAGTCTTACTAAAGGCTTTCCCAAATTCATTAAATTTATGGAATTTTTTTCTTGCATGACTACTTGAATGAAAAAGAGATATAGAGTATAATTAAATATTTTCCTATTTTCACCACCCTCATAGGATTTATTTCTGTGTGATAGCTCTGATATTCCTTTAGATTTGCTATCTTACTGAAAACTTTTTCTTTCCCCAAATTGTCATTATTGAAATTAAGATAAACTGAGGCACAAAGTTCTGATTATGATCAATTTTTTGGAAAGACTAGGAGTTAAATGGTTCTTTCAGATTCTCAGTAGGCAAAGCAATCTGAGGTAAGATTTACTGGCTTTTATCTACTTTTGGAGAAGAAAAAGAAAACAAAAAATGAGTAGAATCGCAGATGAAAAATTTAAAAAAAATTACATATTTTGCCTGCAATCTGAAATATCATGATGATGGAAAATAATATAATTGGATGAAAATCGGGAACTCAAGGTTAGCAAAAAGCCCTCCTTCTAGAGGGCTTTAGAATGTTCATTGGTGATGTCCATCTGTATGACCAGTGTCACAGTGATAACAGACCAGATTTTCTTGAAGAATAGTCAGCATTACAGAGATGACAGAACAGATCCCCTGTCATACACCTGCATCTCTCAAGGCTAACAGATGTCTTTCAATTGTTCAAGGGCAGCTAATGATGCAGTTATAATAGTTTTCTTTCAGTTAAAGTGATTTATAAGGAAATAACTTTTCAAATTCACTCAGAGAGGAAAACTGAACATCTGGACTCCTGAAATTCTAAACGTATCTCAGAGATAAAGAAACATGGTTTAAATAGTTACAGAATAGACTAAATTATGGAATAGAATAAACTCTTAAATCAATATTTGATTTATTTTTCAATTCATAAGCCTTTTCATCAGTATGAGGTCCTGATTCATGAAAATGACTAAGACATTTTCACTTCATGAAGGCCTTTGTATATACTACATTTGTAGCAGGCAAGTGGCTCTTCTATTTGAATTTCTTACTGTTTAGAATGTTGTAAGTAGTGGTTAAGACTTTCAAATATTTCTTACATTCATAAAAAATTTTCTGCATATTAAGATTTGCATAAACACTAATATCTTCCCCTGTATATTTTATTGATAGGATTAGCTTCGGTGCCAGTTGATTCAAGTTCCCTACAAGAGATGAGTCTGAAGAATTTCCTGATTCAGAAATGAATATGATGTGAAAAGAGCAACAAAATAAATATTCTGTTTTCTTTTTAAATGAAAATTTAGAAGTAGACACTTTCCACTTATATGCTAGATAGCCAATGTGATACAGTGGAAAGTACGTTGAGCTTGAAGCCCTGATATAAATTCAAATTGTAGCTCTGCTACTTACTACTTGTGTTACCTTACATTAAGGTCTCTAGGACTCAATTTGTTCATTTATAAATTGAGATGGTTGGACTAAATGAATTCTTAGAGTATTTTCCATGTCTGTAATCAAAATACATAATTAATCTCTCTGTGATTCAGCTTCATCATTTGAAACAAAACAGCATTGGATGAGTTGACATCTGAGATCTCTCTAAACTCAAGGCCATGTACTTCTTTACATGATTTTTCCAAGTTCAAGAAGATAGTAAATAGTTGAGAAGGTAGGTGAACTGGCACCCTCTGACTCCAAGTTTAATCCTCTTTCTAGTTCATTACACTATATTCTGGTTTTTTTTTGTTCAGTCATTAAGTTGTGTTCCAACTCTACTTGATTCCATGGTTTTATCCATGGAGTTTTCTTGAAATGATTTTCCATTACATTCTCTATTCTGTCTCCCTTTTACAGATGAGAATTGAAGCAAATAAAGGATCAGTGACTTGCCCAGGGTCACACTGCTAGACAGAGGCTGTCTGAGGATGGATTTGAACTAAAATTATCCTACCTTCAAGCCCAGTGCTCTATCCACTGCACAGCTAGTTATACAGGGTTAACAACAATAGCAATAATGGCAATGAAAACTAGAACACAACAGCAAAAGCAGCAACAATAGGAACAGTAAAATATTTGTGAAAGAATATCTTGAATTTGTGATTTTGTGTAGATCCTATACCAGCAGATGAATAATGTATTTTGTTTAGTCTTCAATAAATGAACAAAAAATCAGATATTTATAATTCCTTCACCTTGATTGTGATGGCTAAAAACAAACAACAACAAAAAAACATCAAATGCTTGCAGGCCAAGTCTGACAATACAAGAGTCAAGCTAAGCTACTTGTAGTAATCTCAGAACTACAGAAATTCCTGAAGAAGAAAATGAGTGAATGCCATTCTGGGGAGAAAATTTAATGAACCAGGAAACAAGAAGATTGCCAGTATGATGCAAGTGGAAATTGATGTGAGGTCGCCATAGCATCAGAGGGTGTTAAACTGTGTTAGGATCTTTGTCATTTATGGTATCCTTTATTAAGCTTCTCTAAGAGAATCAAATGAGTGCTACAAAAAATCTTAAGAGACTATGAAGGATGGTAGTGAAGCAATTCCATGATAAATGGCATGATCTGTCTTCTAATCCTATATTGCCATGAGTGTTTATATTGGTAAAACGAATGAAGCTGTTCATGATGTTCGTTTCATCCTAGATTTTTGGCTTAGCTCCTCTAATACAAGGTGATTAAACATAGGTAAGTTTGAAAGATGGGGCAGTAGAAATTGTTCCTTTTCTCATTCATTTTGAAAGAGAAACAAATGGCATCACGGGGGTAATGTCTTGACTTATATTCGAATTACATTTAAATTATTTAGAGTTTCACAAAATCTTTACCCTCCGACTTTCTTCCAGAGTCACCAAAGTCCACTGACAAGATGAAGGTTCAGATTATTGGTAAAATGACTCAGGAAGTAGTGGACTGACATTGTTGTCTTTGATGTCTGACCAAGCTCAAAGCTATCCACAGCACCTGTTTCAGTTGCCTTCAAGTTGGAATGAATTACTTTCATCTGCCCATTTTTCCAGGGCAAGTCTTCACATGCTTGGGGTAGGCAAATCCCTAACACTCTAAAATTTTGAGACTGGTCAGTTATTCTCAACCTGGTTTAGCCTATCTGCTGAGACAATTAGAGGGATCATGAGAAGACTCATGTTGAAGAGGGTGTTATTGTATCACACAATGTACATAATTTCAGAATAAGATCATAATTCATTGAATATGGCTTACTTGAACTCTGCCACTGCGAAACTTACCTCCATGTCTAAATCTTATAGCAATGTGTTGATGTGTACAGAGGAAATGTAACCCAGGGAGCTTGAATACAAGCCAAATGACCTATGAGAGAGTCTAATATTTTTTTTTCTTTCTTTAATGTTTGTCCAGGTTTGAAAACGACAACACATTGGTAGGTCTTTTTAATTTCAACATCAGGATTGCCACCATCATTATCATCATCTTCATCATCATCATCATCATCATCATCTTTTAACAATCTAGTAAGTATTGGAATAAAATACACAACTTCACAAAAACAGATCACACTGTACGCTTCATTCCATGTGCCTTTTGTTATCATTCTTCTATAAAGACTTGGTATTTCAGGAACCTTTCTATATCTTTCCTTATTTTGCATTTTTTGGATGAGATAGCACTCAAGTTTTCAATTGTTTTTATTCCTTTTTCTTTTCACATGAATAGCCTATCTTCTTTTCTGATCAAATATTTCTTTGATAATATGTATAGTCACATCAGTACTTTCATACAATCATTTAGAAGATGCTTTAACCTGTGTATTTTCACCATGAATCAAGATCTTCCTCTTTGGACTCCATATGCTTTTGATTCTTGGAGATTATAATATTCCATGATTTTCACTCTAGGGAATCACTGGGGAGATTACTTGTTTAAAAAAGATGGAATTTATACCTTGAAAATGCTAAACAGTTTTCCAAGTTCAATCCCAAACATTATTTTACGCTTGTTCGTTCATAAATTAAGCTTACTGTTCGTTTGCGGTGCTTACCCAAGATAATATTATTAAGTGGTGAGCTCATTGGGCTGTCTAGCCAACTGCATATCAAAGAATGAGCAATCACCATTCTATATTACACTTAAATTGCACTGTTATAATTGAAAGATAAGTTTGCATATACTTAAAATATTTGATTCTGATATTCACCTGAAGAAGCTAATAAGAGAATTTGTAACTGCAATTTATAGATGAGGAAATTAAGGCTCAGGAAAGTTAAGTAAGTCACTGAAAATATAATCAATACTAAATGATAGAATACTCAAGACACTTTTGACTCCAAGACCAGGGCTCTTACAGTCCATTATTTTGCCTTTTTCTGGGAAATTTCTGGACCTGCTACACTTACGGACCAGATTTCTTCACATTGACAAAAAAGTTTGAATTTAGATTTAAAGTATCAAAGATGTTTTCAGCTTAAACTAAGTTTTAGAATTTTAAAAAGATGAGCCACAGATTGTCAAGACCAAGGAAGAAATTAAAAAAAAAAGTTGGGATGTGGTGGAAATAATTTAAATATAGTAATCTGCTGCTCAATAAGTAAGACTGGTAACAGCATGTATTTTAGAAGAATAATTAAAAATCTCCATGGGAAACTGTATTAATGTGTTCAGTGAAAATTATGGATTTGCTATAATTTGGAAACTTCTATTTTCCTAGGTTCATTTAATTAAAATATCTAGTAAGCTTGTAAGTCATTCAGTAAAACTCCTCTGCCATATATGTCGTTAGTTTTGTTGTTAAGGTTGTTCTTTCTTGTCCCTATTTACATCACCTTCTAGATAGCTTGAGAATCAATAGCAGAAAAGCATCACGAAAATAAACATGACAGATGTGGAAGAATAATATAGGATCTAATGAAAGAAATTATTTTTATAGTGCATCCCAGCAAAAATGTGTGGTGAAACCTCTTACAGACCACTGGAGAAGTGAATTAGTTTAAATAATTTTTCTTTTCCTTTTAAAAATATGTTCATATTGGGATAAATTATTCCTAATAATTAATATCTTGGGAAGGTTCAGAGGTCTTCCCTTTTTCTAAGTTGCTCATTTTAAAAAAGTTCTTTTTTAAAAATTTTTTTTTGTTGAGAATCAGATTGCATTGACTCTCATCAATCTTGGTCTGATTCAGACCAGTCTTGTAGAGATTTTAATCTAGGATGGAAAAATCCATTGTATCCTATTCAAAAAGGGTAGAGACATAGCCTTCTATCTAGATAGCCCAAGGCTGCAGATGGTCTAATAGCAATAATTTCTCTGTCCAAAGGTAACATGACATGGTGACATGAAAAGGTCACCAGCAGCTCTTCATTCCAAGTATATATAAACTGTGAACTCTGCTGCCATGATTGCCTTTGGTCTAAGAAAGATGGTCAAATGATCATCCTCTTATTAATAACTTGTACACCTTATTTGAAATTATATCTCTTGAACTTTTAAATGTTAGAGTTTGTGAGATGGGTCAAAAAGTCGGTGTACAATAGAATAAATTTCAAGGACATATAAGGATATATAGTCAATTTTGGTCACAGTGGAACAAAAAATATTTGAATGCTAAGAGGTATAGGCCATATGAGTAAGTAGAAATTGCTGCTTCAGAAAATAAATTCAAAGCTCAGCTGCATCACAGAAAACACATAAAGAACAAAATCCTTGCTGTGGTAAAAACCTTAATTGTTACAGATTTTCAAATTATCTCAAAGGAGGAGAAGATTCTTAATGAAGAGTAAAGATAACAGGCATTACTCTCCAAGAAAAAAGTGAATGAGAAGACATTAGTTATAACTTGGATCTACATTTTGTTTTCTCTATAAAGACTTTTCAAGAATTAAATATATCTATATTGAGACTATCTTGGATGAATATATGAAAAACTGAACAAGCAATCTTTTTCAATTAATTCATAATGCAAATATATTTGGTCCAAGGCATTACAGCATAGGAAGGCTAGTTATAAACTAAAGTATATAGAGGAGAGGAACCAAAATGGTAAAATTCCTTGAGTTTGTTTTATGAAAATTATCTGAAGGGATTGGATATGTTGTATCTGGAGACTAGTGTGTGTGTGTGTGTGTGTGTGTGTGTGTGGATTCATGTATATAAGCATTGGAGGGGTTCTCAGGTGGAGGAAAGATTCATTTTGTTCTGTTTTACCTCACAGGAGCACACTAGGATCAATGGACAGAAGTTGCAGAAGGAAATTTAATCTTGATGATGGGGAAGGGGATATGGAGGAAAATTAGAGACACGCAATTAGATACATGCAAAACTGGAATGAACTCTCTGAATATCACGGACTGCCATTTAAAAGTGTAGATTCTACCCCCAATCTACCTTTAAGATTACTGAACAAAACGGGGTAATAAATTGCTGAGAATATCGTAGAAGAAGTTCTGTAGTACACACACTAAAGAAAAAGATATAGATATCTACTTTTTGGGGAAAAGTTAATATGCTTAAAGCAATCTGTCATAATGCTACTACAGTACAATACTAGAAAAGACAGAGAAGATGGACTTGTATTGCACCTCTTCACTCAGATGTAGGAGACCAGAGTCTAGAATCCTTAAACCTATGAACTGAGAAAGATGGGACTCTATTCATATTTTATTCTTTTTGTATACATCCAAGTCATACTTAATATACTTCCACAAGTGCTTTACTTTCCCTATTGGCTTTATCCCTAAACTACTTTTTTAAGGGTTAACATTTTGTGCTGCCCTTTAACTCTTCCTAGAGGACGAACTTGATTTTGAAAGTTTTATATGTTTTCTTTTTAATCTGATAAGCATATTTCTTGGAATCCAAATACAAAATTGGGAAAAGAAGCACCTATTTTGTTTCTCATAAAAATTCAACTTTCATCTAGAAATGTAATGCCTTTCTCTATGAAGTTAATTCAGTTGGAGACATCCTCAATGGCATCCCTCCAAATAGCTGGGGAATATCAATAGGTATTAAATGTATGTATGAACATTAGGTATTGGAAACATAAGCGAACCTGTAATAAAGAAAGAGCTGGGTTCAAATCTTACTTCCTCCACTTATCAGTTAGGTAAACATTCATCAAGCCTCTCAATTGTTAATGTAAGTCTTACTGAGTTCTTCAACTGCAAAATGGAGATAACAGTGGTACCTAACCTCACAGGGTTGTTGTGGGGATTGAATGAGACAATATTTTTAAAGAGATTTCAAACCCTAAAACAATACATTGATATCCCCTTTCAAAATAATTACCATATTATTATTTGTAGTATTTGCTATAACAGCTAAACTGACAGATGTCCAACAAATTAATTTATGCTTAGAATGCATTATTAAAGCAACAATACTATTGCAACATGTAACTGATTATGACAAATATTTACTAAGGTGCAAATCTCATTTTATGGCAAATATTTCCAGGAAGGTATAAACCTTAAGATTTCACAAAATAAAACAAGATATATATTCTCAGAATATATAGTTTCCAATGAATTTTTGGTTTATCTTTCCATGGTCTTTTATTACATATAACTTTTATTACATTATTATCTGAGAAGGATGCATTGACTATCTCTGTCTTTCTGCACTTGACTGTGAAGTTTTTATGCCCTAGTACATGGTCAGTTTTGCTATATGTGCCATGTACCACTGAGAAAAGGGTATGTTCCTTTCTATCCCATTCCATTTTCTCCAAAGATATACCATATGTACCATATCCAGAGTTTTGTTCACGTCCTTAACTTTGTTCTTGTTTATTCTGAGGTTAGATTTATCAAGTTCAGAGAGGGGGAAAGTTGAGGTCCCTCACTAGTATAGTTTTTTCTGTCTATATCTTCCTGTAACTCCCTTAACTTCTCCTCTAAATATTTGGATGCAATACCACTTGTGTATTTTATGTTTACTAACAATATTACTTTCTTTCCTATGGTGATTTTTAGCAGGATATAATTCCCTTTCTTATCTCTTTTGATTAAATCTATTTCTGCTTTGTATTTGTCTGAGTTTAGGATTGCTATCTTTTTTTTTTTTTTACATTAGATGAAGCACAATATATTCTGCTCCAAACTTTAATCTTTACCTTGTGTGTATCTGCCTATTTTTTGACCACTGCCTCCTTCAGTCTTCCTTCCCTTCTTTCAGTTCCCGTCCCTTTTTACTCATTTTTTCCCTTACTACTTCTTCAGCACCTTTTTGCCTCCCCTCCCTTTTATTTCACCCCCTCCTACTGCTTATAGAGCTAATTGGAGTTCTATGCTCGAGTGTTTTGTTCCCTCCTTGAACCAAATCAGATGGGAGTAAATCTCAAACGATGTGTAATGTTTTTGTGCCTCTTCTGATGCTGTAATTCACCTTTCTCTGACTCTCTCTTTTCACATCTCCCATTACAATCCCTTCACACCCTTAAGTCATGTATTTATCATCATGTCATTTAATTTATACCCACTCCCTCTATAAATGAATATCCCTCTTAAATATCATAGTAATTGTACATTTCTCAAGATTAGCAAGTATCCTCTTCCCTTATAGGGAAGTATACAGTTTGCTCATATTGAATAACAAGGATTTTTTCCCCTGTTTATCTTTTTTATGCCTCTCTTGAGACTTGTGCTTGAAGATCAAATTTTCTATTGAGCTCTGATCTTTTCCTCAGGAAGGTCTGGAAGTCCCTTATTTCATTGCATGTTTGTCTCCTTGCCTGAAGTATTATGCTCAATTGTGATGGGCAACTGATCCTTGGTTGTTTTTCCAGATCTTTGCCTTATGGAAAATTATATTCTAATCCTTCTTGTGCATTCCTGACTGCAGATCCTAGATAATGAAATGGTTTCTTTCTGGCTGCCTGCAGTATTTTCTCCTTCACTTGATCGTTTTGGAATTTGACAATGATATTCCTTGGTGTTTCCAGCTTGTAATTCCTTTCAGGAGGTGTATAGTGGATTCTTTCAATGGCTATTTGCCATCTGAATCTAGGAACTCTGGGCAGTTTTCCTTGATGATTTCTTGGAAGATATTGTCCAGTCTCTCTCTCTCTCTCTCTCTCTCTCTCTCTCTCTCTCTCTCTCTCTCTCTCTCTCTCTCTCTTTTGTTTATCACGGTTTTCTGGTAGATCAATAATTCTTAGATTTTCTCTCTTGGTTCTATTTTCCAGGTCAATTGTTTTTTTCAATGAGATATTTTACATTTTATCCTATTTTTTTTCATTCTTTTGATTGTGTTTGATTTTTCATGTCTCATAGAGTCATTAACTTCCATTTGCCCAATTCTAATTTTTAGTAGATTATTTTCTTCAGTTAAGTTTTGAATCTCCTTTTCAATTTCAATTTGCCCAATTGTTGCTTTTAAAGAGTTATTTTCTCTGGTTAGGTTTTGTACTTCTTTTTCCATTTTTCCAATTTTCCTTTTGAAGGAGCTGTTCTCTTCAGTAAATTTTTTTCTTTTACATTTTTAAAATCATTTGCCAGTTTTTCTTCTCTAATTTGGCTTTTAAAATCCTTGTTGAGCTCTTCCAGCAAAGCTCTTTGAGCTTGAGAGCAGATCATATTCCCTTCTGAGGTTTCAGATGGGAGTACAGTCTCAATGCTGACCTCTTTGGTATTTGTGTTTTGGTCCTTGTGCTCATAAAAAAAGATGTCATGGTCTTTTCTGGTTTGCTTCTTCTTCATGATGATCACGCTTTTCTTGACTTTTGAAGGAGATCTCTGCTCTGGAGCACAAAGGACTCTGTCCCACACTTCTTTGCCTAGAACTTGAGGAAGGTGTCTTTTGGCCTACAGTTCTTTAGTTAGAAGCTGAAGTACCTTATCTAATGCTGACCTAGTGTGGAAAAGCAGAGGTCAGGTGAATTCTTTCTGGGTTTCCCAGGAATTATCCTGGAGCTAGTTGCTTTATATTTGGGGGAAGAGGTGTTCTGGCCACAAGAAGTCTCCTCTGCTGAGCTAGAGCATAGGCAAACTCAGCACTTGGTGAAACCAACTGCTCTACTGTCTCCCTGATTCTCCTGGGGTGCTGAGGCACACCTGGGCTCCTGGTGTTGCTGATTGTGGCTCCATCCCCCTGGGGTTCAGGATCAACTCATGCTCTACTGAGGTGGGGCTGTCTGCGACAGCTCCAGTCCTGCATTGGTCTCCTTTAGCCACAGTAAGAGGAAACCCTGCCTTACTATTTTCCTAGCTTCACAGGCTAAGAGACTGCTTACTTTTTTGGCTGATCCCACTGTTGAAGGATTTTTCTTGGGCAAATATTCTCTGGGCTTTTCAAGGTCAACAAGGGGAGGGCAATAGCAATTACCAATCACTCAGCCACCTTGGATCCCTGAAGTTCAAGTAGGTGACTTACAGATATTTAATCTGCAGGCTGATAATCTGAGGAGCTGCTGCTGCAGTTACCTGAGGTTCTATGCTTCTCTCTTGCTCACTTCCCCTGGACTCTCATCCTGAACAAATATGTTTGAGATTCTACAGTGCTGCTGCAGCTGCAGATCAGCCAGGGCTTCCTGCTCGATTTTGCTATGGCAGCGTTGTATCTAACATTATCTCTATGCTATGTGTTGTGCACTCCTCCAGCCCATGCCACAGATCCTCACTATCAATCTTTCAGTCGTTCCTGGGTTGGAAACCTGCCACAGTCTGTCTCCTATTTGATTATGTCAGTTGAAAATTTGTTCAGATTCTTTTTTTATAGGTATCTGAAGGAGTTTGGCCTACAGTTTAGGTGAATACAAATTCTCAGTCCACCATCTTGTCTCCACCCCCAAAAGAATATGTTTTAACTAAAAAGAAAATAATATTAGGGAACATGATAAAACTACATTCCTCCTTGTCATTTTAGATACTATATGCATTTTTTACTTAGAAATTAATTGGTTATCATGTATTTTAAAAAGTCATTTAATGTATTTTTCAAAGAGGAAACCAGTTAGATTTTTCCTCCAAAATGTAGTTGATACATTTATATTTATTTCATGTGACATGTACTCTTTCTGTCACATTTCTCATTTTAATAAGTTGATAATGTCATCAACTTTTTTCTATGTAAGAACAGGAACATGTAAGAAAGAATCCTTATTTTCTTAAGAACATAAAGAATTTCCAAATTGATTCCACTTGCAGATATCAGGAAGGAAAAAGAAAATACTTATTAAGTTTGGGAAGTAACCATTGGTTGAATAGAAATTTTACATAGCCAAGAGACAGAGAGAGAGAGAACCTTCATTAATCACTTAACAGGTGAGAGGCAGTGAGGTAAGTACTGGTATATAGAAAAGCCAACAGCATAGCATATAATTCCTAAACTTGCATACTAATTCAAGACAAGTAAATAAAGATAAGTACTGAGAATTAGGAGAGGATGCGGAAATTTGGGGCAAGATAAGGGGAAAGTTCATCTTTTACATCCAGCAACTCCAGGGTGAAGTAAAAAAAAAAAATCTGGTAGGGGAGATGGAAATGATGGGAAGAGTAAAAATATGCTGGGATAGAAATGAACAGCAAGGTAGAATTCTGGGATTCCTGTCAGTAGAACCCATATATTTATTCAATAAAGTAAAACCTTCCTTTCCGTGTGACCACTGGTGACAAAACCATGAGTCTTAGTTTTCTCAGTTGTAAAATGAAAGTAATAATAGCACTTAATCTTTTGAGAAAGCAAAATGATATAATATATTTAAAGCATTTTGTGAACTCTAAAGAACTATAAACATATGAATTATGATTATTTAACTGGATCTCTGATTTCAGTTGGAATTGCTAATGAGAATCTTCTCCCCATGTGTGTATATGGTCAAAGAGTTGCTAATTTAATAGTCAACCTATTTGGTGATGTTTCTGTACTCAATTAGGAAGGGAACTCAGACAACCTGTTGTAAACAACAGTAGTTTCAAACATTTATAACACGTTTTTATGTAATCCATCCAGTGGTGAGAACTTTACTATATGTCCTCAGGCACCCTGAACTTCTTTTGGACAGCTCTAATTTTTATGACTTTTTTTGTTACATCTTCCTTAATTATACAGTCCTAGAAAGATCACAAAAATAGTTACATTTCTAATGTTTATAGAGGAGAAATGTGGCATATGGTATCTGCCTTGAAGTCAGGAAGACCTGGCTTAAAGTCTCATCTCTAGTACATTCTTGCTGCAATCACATTGGCGAGTCACTTAACACCTTAATCCTTCAAAAACTTGGAGTTTAAGATACAGATAATTTGCTTATTTATACTCAACACTGAGGAAATTTTTATAGTAAGCATTCTTAAAATAAAGAAAAATCATTGGTCCAGGTCTTAATGTAATCCATATTTTTAAAGATAAAAATTAAATCAAACAAACTCAAACTAATCTCTACACTCTTCAGTATATCAATGAATTTCTGACTTATTGTCATGGGTAATAATTGCAAGGGTACATTGGCTACATTTATTCATCCTTAGATAGTGCAGTTCCTGTCCAAGTTCTCCCAAAAACATAGGTAAAAGATGTAGCCAGGATTTTTGAGGACGTCTATTACATTTTTAACAGTACAATGGTACATAAGTTGTGTTTCTTGCTGTACGATTTACCAGTGTTTCAGACAATGTATTTCTTTGTTTAAATCTGATACTTTTTTATTAATAAATTTATTTATTTAGCTTTTTACATTCATTTTCACAAAATTTTGGGTTCCAAATTTTTTCCCCATTTATCCCCTCCCCCACCCCAATACACTGAGCATTCTAACTTCCCCTATCACCAATCTGCCCTCTCTTCTATTATCCCTCCCTTCCCTTGTCCCCAATCTTCTTTATTGTCCTGTAGGACCAGATAACTGGCCCTATTCCCCATTTATTCCCCATTTCTATTCCCCATTCCCTGTATTTCTTATTTCCTAGTAGCAAGAACAATACTCAACAGTTGTTCCTAAAACTTTGAGTTCCAACTTCTCCCCATTCCTCCCTCCCTCCCCACCCATTCCATTTGGGAAGGCAGGCAATACAATATAGGCCCTATCTGTGTAGTTTTGCAAATGACTTCGATAATAGTCAAGTTGTGTAAGACTAACTATATTTCTCTCCATCCTATCCTGCCCCCCATTGCTTCTATTATCTCTTTTGATCATTTCCCTCCCTCGGAATGTTGATTTCAAATTGCTCCCTCCTCCCATTGCCCTCCCTTCCATCATCCCCCCCCCACCCTGCTTATCCCCTTCTCCACCACTTTCCTGTATTGTAAGATAGGTTTTCATACCAAAATGAGTGTGCATTTTATTCCTTCCTTTAGTCGAATGTGATGAGAGTAAACTTCATGTTTTTTCTCTCACCTGCCCTCTTTTTCCTTCCACTAAAAGTCTCCTGCCTGACTCTTTTATGAGAGATAATTTGCCCTATTCCATTTCACCCTCTCTCCTCCCAATACATTTCTCTCTCACCATTTACCTTCATTTTTTTTAAGATATGATCCCATCCTATTCAATTCACTCTGTGCTCTCTGTCTCTGTATGTGCGTGCATGTGTGTGTGTGTGTGTGTGTGTGTGGGTGGGTGGGTGGGTCTGTGTGTGTATGTGTGTGATCCCACCAACTAGCCAGATACTGAAAAGTTCCAAGAGTTACAAATATTGTCTTTCCATGTAGGAATGTAAATAGTTCAACTTTAGGAAGTCCCTTATGACTTCTCTTTGCTGCTTACTTTTTCATGCTTTTTCTCATTCTTGTGTTTGAAAATCAAATTTTCTTTGCAGCTCTGGTCTTTTCATAAAGAATGCTTGAAAGTCCTCTATTTCACTGAAAGACCAGTTTTTCCCCTGAAGTATTATACTCAGTTTTGCTGGGTAGGTGATTCTTGGTTTGAGTCCTAGTTTCTTTGACTTCTGGAATATCCTATTCCACACCCTTTAATCCCTTAATGTAGAAGCTGCTAGATCTTGTGTTCTCCTGATTGTATTTCCACAATATTGTAATTATTTCTTTCTAGCTGCTTGCAATATTTTCTCCTTGACCTAGGAACTCTGGAATTTGGCCACAATGTTCCTAGGAGTTTCTCTTTTTGGATCTCTTTCAGGCAGTGGTCAGTGGATTCCTTGAATACTTATTTTGCCCTCTGGTTCTAGACTATCAGGGCAGTTTTCTTTGATAATTTCATGGAAGATGATGTCTAGACTCTTTTTCTTGATCATGGCTTTCAGGTAGTCCCATAATTTTTAAATTGTTTCTCCTGGATCTATTTTCCAGGTCAGTTGTTTTTCCAATGAGATATTTCACATTCTCTTCCATTTTTTCATTCTTTTGGTTTTGTTTTGTGATTTCTTGGTTTTTCATAAAGGCATTAGCCTCCATCTGTTCCATTCTAATTTTGAAAGGATTATTTTCTTCAGTGAGCTTTTGAACCCCTTTTTCCATTTGGCTAATTCTGCTTTTGGAAGCATTCTTCTCCTTGGCTTTTTGAACCTCTTTTCTCAATTGAGTGAGCCTATTTTTCAAGGTGTTATTTTCTTCAGCATTTTTCTGGGTCTCTTTTAGCAAGGTATTGACCTGTTTTTCATGCTTTTCTTGCATGTCTCTAATTTCTCTTCCCAGTTTGTCCTCCACCTGTCTAACTTGATTTTCAAAATCCTTTTTGAGCTCTTCCATGGCCTGAGTCCATTGAATATTTATTTTGGATTTTGGCGATACAGAAGTCTTGACTTCTATGTCTTTCCCTGATTGTAACTATTGTTCTTCCTCATCGGAAAGGAAAGGAGGAAGCATCTGTTCACCAAGAAAGTAACCTTCTTTGGTCTTATTTTTTTTTCCCCTTTTCTGGGCATTTTCCCAACCAGTTACTTGACTTCTGAGATTTCTTTCCACATCCACCTCACCTCCAGATCTGCCCAGCTAGAGCTTGGGTTCTGAGCTTCAAATTCTGCTCCCCCACCTCAGGGATTTCAATGGGGGTGGAGCTGCTATTCAGTGAGAGATTAAGTTCTGGTGCTCAGGTCGGGGCAGGGCTGCTTTGCGGGGCTCATTTCCCTCAGGGGGTTTACATGGAGACCTTCAACAGTGGACCAGAGCTCCCGCTCACTTTGGGAGCCCCTGTTAGCTGCTATCTCCCAAGAGGTCCAAGTTATGGAGACACCCCGCTCTTCTCATGGCCTACCAAACAGTCTCTGTCACTGACCTGTGTGCCTGTGGGTGGAGGGAACTGCGTGTCTGCTGGAGATTCTGTCCATGAAGGCTTCTCGGATCTGCTCCTCTTGGTATCACATGACGAACACAGGGCTGGGCTCTGCTCTGGGTCTGGTGCGCGATGGACCTTTGGTGATGGTTTTTCATGTCTCTTTGGAACAGAAATCTCCACTCCATTGTTGTGCGGCTTCCACCGCTCCAGAATTTGTTTGGAGTTCTTCTTTACAGATATTTTATAGGCTGTGGTTTCAGAGCTAGCATATGTGTGTCTTTCTACTCCACCATCTATGCTCCTCCCCCTCTGATACTTTTTCTACACAAGTAATTGTTGGAATATATCACAATTAATAGGCCATCTTATGTCTCACCATTGACCATTGGGTCAGCTGCAATTCTGATATTTGGAGCTTAAACTTTTCCATGTGTTTTAGTCATAAAACATCCTAGCAGATTGCTGGTATTAAAAATGGAATTCTATTTGAGGGAGAAATTTAGGTAAGATTCAAGAGATTATTACAATTTCCTGTTTTCCTCTTGCTCTTATCTTCCTCTTATTCAATTATGAATTTAAATCATTATCCACCTGCAATGTCTTTCAATATATTTAACTTGTATAGTTGAATGAATCCATTGAGTTACCTTTCTTGCAATACATCATTGCTTGGTCTGTAGTCATTCCCTTTCCATCTCCTGTTCCTTTTATGAACTGCTTGACCAAACTCTTTTGAATACTTGGTTGTCTTATCTAGCATTCTCTATGTGTTCTGTGATTTGGTGTGATTACAAAAAAAAAAAAAATTTTCACCAGCAGGAATATTTGGTTTATTATCTTGATTATGTTTATATTTACATATTAATTACCTTATAATATTTATATAAAATTCTATACTAATTAAATTGATTCATTATATATTATAATTCTATATTAATATATACATATTAATATTATGTTTTTAATTCAACAGTAATTGTCTGGGTTGCTCTTTAGTGGGAATGGTGCTTTGTGGAGGCTGTGTAGATGTTCAGCATTCCTTTCCACATCCATGTCATCTAATATGTTTCTCTCCTTTTGAGAATCAAACGAAGGAAATAGAAATAAAATAATTTCTGAAGTGTCAATTCAGAGGTCCTCAACAGAACTATAATTTGAGTGTCTATATTTCAATCAACACCAAAACAATAGATAAATAAGGGAAGCTCTGAGGATGTAGAAAAAAAATCAATTCACCTCTTTCCACATGATAGTAGAGAAAGGAATTGCTTACAAAAATTATCTTGGCTAATATATAGATATGCTTGCTATGGGATAATAAGTTCATATATAATATCACAGTTAAATGTAAAAAAACTATTTTTGTTCTTTATGTGTGTGTTTATGTTTGTGAATAACTGAATTTCCTTATGTTTTTTTTTTAAAGTTAAAAATTTTGCCATCTTTCAACACAGAAACAAACGGATTCCAACCTCAAACTTTTTCTACACTCCACATTTTTCTCAACTGGATCTAGCTCCCACAACTCACCTGCTATTCTATTAACTTAATTTTCTATATTCTTCTTTTTAATTGGATTGTATAAGAGTTTACCAAATCTAATTTTGCTATTTCAATGGGATTTTTTAAATTTCAAATTGCATTTATCCCCTCTTATATTTAGTATCTGCTCTTTTGTGCATATTTTAGATTTATCTAATTTTTGATTTTCTATTTTTCCCTAATGAATATTAAATGTCCTTTCTTATTTTGCTGTTGTTATTGTTTATATTTTTATTCATGTCTGACTTTTTGTGATCCCACATGGGTTGTTTTTTATTTCATTTTGTTTTGTTTGGCAAAGACATTGGAGCGGGAATAGTGGAGTAGAAAGATGGACCTCCTATAGCTCTCCTCCCAAAACCTACAAAATACTTATAAAAAGTGACTAAACAATTTTTAGAGCAGCAGAAGTCACAAAAATGACAGAGCGAAAATGATTCCCAGTCTAAGACAGTATGGAAGGTCAACAGCAAAGATCTCTCTCTCAGGGCTCAGAGTGGAGCTCAGTCCAGCCTTGTGACACAGAAGGGACTACAGCAGGCTTCAGGGCACAGAATCATGGATAGCAGCTGTAGTTTCCAGATTTCTCAACCCAAAATGCCAAAGTCAGCATCAAAGGTCCGTAAGAAAGTTATTTTTTTTCTACCTCAGTGACAAAAGAGCGTTATTTGGCCCCAGCTCCAGGGTGCTGGCAGCCACTGCCACAGCAGCAACCACTTTTGGAGCCCTCTATCTAAAGACCCTGGGAGAATCATAGGTCTGATATGGGTCTCAGTTCTCAGTGGCAGTCCTGGTGTAAGGAAGAGTGCTGGCATGATGGAGCTTTGGAAAGGGAATCCCACTTGCACTTCCAGGGCAGAAAAGAATGCTTATGGTTGCTCACATCCCATAGAACAGGCCAGAAGAGGAGTAACTCTTCTCCTTTGATTTTGCCACCTTGGAGGAATTGAGAGCTAACAGGTCCCTTGAGTATACTCTCTGCTTGACAAAGGACTCAAAAGTCAAGTAATTGGCTGGGAAAATGCCAAAAAGGGGGGAAAAATAAGACTATGGAAGGCTACTTTTGTGGTGAACAGGTATTTTCTTCTATCTTTTTGGATGATGAATAGCAAAGTATACCATCAGAGGAAGCTATCAAAGTAAAGACTTCTACATCCAAAGCCTCCAAAAAAATATGCAATGGTCCCAGGCCATGGAAGGGATTGAAAAGAATTTTGAAAATCAAGTAGGAAAGGTGGAGGAAACAATTGAGAAGAGAAATGAGAGTAATGAAAGAAAACATGAAAAATGAGTCAACAATTTGTTAAAGGAGACCCCCAAAATGCTGAAGAAAATAGCACTTTTAAAAATAGACTACCCCAGTCAGAAAGAAAAAATTGAAGTATTGTGGAAATAAAATCAGGATAACATAGAATCTAGCATTTTCTACATTAATGGATCAAAGGGCTTAGAATATGATATTCCAGAGGTCAAAGGAAATAGGATTAAAACCAAGAATCACCTATCCAGCAAAACTGAGTATCACACTTCAAGGGGAATAAAATGAATTTCAATGAAATAGAGGACTTTCATGCATTCTTGTTGAAATGACCAGAGTTGAATAGGAAATTTGACTTTCAAACAAGAATAAAGAGAAACATGGACAGGTAAACAGGAAAGAAACACCTTAAGGAACTCATGAAAGTTGAACTGTTTGCATTCCTACGTGGAAAGATATTATTTTTAACCCATGAGAACTTCTTCAGTATTAGGTTAGTTAGAGGGAATATCTATATCTATATCTATCTATATACATATACATGTATGTGTGTATATGAGTGTATATGGGTGTATATACACACATACATATACACATACAGACACATATATATCTATATAAACATATAGATTTATATGGACAGAGGTCACAGGGTGAGCTGAATATAAAGGGAGAATACCTAAAAAAAAATAAAATTTTCTGTTGAATGGAATATACTAGGAGTAGGAGAAAGAGAGAGGCACAATGTAGCAAATCATCTCTCATAAAAGTGGGAAGAAAGAGCTTTTACAATGAAAGGGAAGAGGGGAGGAGATGAAAGGAAGTATTTGAGCTTTACTGTAATGGATTGTTGCACACACTCTATTGGATATAGAAATCTATTTTACCCTGCAGGAAGGCAAGGGGGAAAAGAATAAGAGAGGGAAGATAATAGAAGGGACAGCAAGTTGGGGAAAGGAATAATCTGAAGTCAATATTAGTGTGGGAGGATAGATCAAGGGAGAGAATGTAATAAATGAAGGGCACGATATGACAGAGGAAAACATGGTTAGTCTGTTACAATATAACTATTATGGAAGTGATTTGTTATACATTTATGACCTAAACTGAATTGCTTGTGTTCTCAATGAAGGTGAGTGGGTAGGGAGGGAGAGAAAATGGACCTCAAAGCTTTAAGAATGAATGTTGAAAATTGCTTTAGTATGCACCTGGAAATTAAATTATGCAGGCAATGAAATATAGAATCCATTTTACACTATGGGAAAATATAGGAGAAGAATGATGGAAGAAGTGCAGATAATAGAAAAGAGGACAGACTAGAAGAAGGGGTAGATGGGGTACATGTTGTCCTGGGGGGGGGAAAATGTTGAATTCAAATTCTTGTGGAAGTGAAGGTTAAGAATTGAAAAATAAATAAATTATATATATATATATATATATATATATATATATATATATATATAATATATACATACCCATACATATGTACACATATACAATGTACACATAAATATTTATACACATATATGTATGTATATGAAAATATTGGAGAGGTTTGCCTTTTTTTCTTCCCTCTAGAGATTTAGAGAAACAGAGGTTAAGTGGTTTGCTCAGAATCTTGCAACTAGTGTGTTTCTGAGACTGGATTTGAATTCAGGTCTCCCAAACTTGGCTCAGCACTCTATCCATTGAATCACTTACCTGCTTCCAGTTTATTTTGTTAATGTATAATTTAATTTTCTCCAACTATTACTTTAACTGCATCCCAGAAATTCTGTTACTTTGTTTAATCACTATCTTTTTTTTATTTTACAGAATTATTACTTTTAAAATTTTTTCTTTGACCCACTCATCATTTAAGATTTCATTGTTAAGTTTCCATTTGAGTATGTATTATTTTTTTCAGTAGTACTGAAGCAACTTCTATTTTGATTTCATTATGTTCTACAATTCTGTCTTTCTACATTTGTTGGTATTATCTGTCTTCCTTAGTGCATGGACATTTGTTTTGTAAAAGTTCCATGTGTTACTAAGAAATATATATATATACATATATATATGTGTGTGTGTATATATATATATATATATATATATATATATATATATATATATATATATATATATATATATATATATATATATATATATATATTCCTTTGCTGTTAAATGGAAAACTCTATCCTTGGGTCTTTCATCCTGATAAAAAAATCAAAACTCAAGATGAGATAATTACAAGGACTATATTTAAAAACATCAAAATATTGATAGACTAACCATCAAGACCACAGCATAGGATCTGAATCTGGGTGTTTTTACAGATAATTCCTCCCCACAGGAGACAATTCTGATAGGTACACAAAACCAGTAGGAGAGGGGTCTTTGCATGTCAGCTGTTCCTTAAGTATTGTGATTGGCCTGCATTACAAATGAAGAGACGTGCCAGTGAGCATGGGTAGTAGCTACTGTAACATACCCCATGTATTCATTATGTTTTGGTTACTGTTCAGTCACGTTAGTCATGTTCTACTCTTAATTACCCCATTTGGGTTTTTCTTGGCAAAGATACTGGAATGGTTTGTTATTTTCTTCTTTACCTCATTTTATAGATAAGGAACCTGAGGGGAAAGGGGGAAGGTGAAGTGTGCAATCACACGGCTAGAAGGTTTCTGAGGACAGATTTGAACTCAGGCAGAGGAGCCTTTCTGACTCCAGGACTGACACTCTATCTACTGCCAAACCTAGCTTCCTACTCATTATGGGGAGATAGGATTAAAGCTCACTTGACCTAAGAACTACCAAGTGATGAGTGGGTGGGATCAAAAATCATGGACCAAAATGGCATCAATACGATAAAGTGAAGTTTCTTAGTGTCTGTCTGTGTTTGATCAGACCAATATAAGCTCAGAGTATTCAACCATGGGTTGGGCACAGAGAGTCCATATGAGTATTTGGGGTGGATACTCCAAATTTGTATAACCTATTTTTCTTTGTGTTGTCTCAATTCTGCTTTGTTCATACAGCACAGCACCCTTTCTGATGTGGGTATGCCATGCTGAATGGTCATGTGCCAGTGTCTCCCATGTTGCATATTCAAATCCTTTGAGAATATCCTTGTATCACTTCTGATTACCATGTGATTGCCTGGCCCATGTGAGTTCCCCATAAAATAGTCTTTTTTTGGCAAGCATGCATTTTGCATTAGAAGAATGTGGCCATCCCATTAGAGTTGCACTCTGAAGCACAGTTTGAATGCTTGGCAGTTCAGCTCAAGCAAGGACTTCAGTGTCTGGTATCTTATCATGCCAGGTGATCTTCAGAATCTTCCTAAAACAATTCAAATGGAAATGATTCAGTTTTCTGGCATGGCGCTGGTAGACTCTCCACATTTCACAGGCATACAACTAAGAGATCAGCACAACAGCTATGTAGACCTTCAGTTTGGTAGTCAGTCTAATACCCCTTCTTTCCCAAACTTTTCTTTGGAGCCTCCCAAATACTGAGCTAGCTCTAGTAACGGGTGCATCAATCTCATTTTCAATGTTTACTTCCCTGAAAAGTATACTGCCAAGGTAAGTGAACTTATCCACAGCATTCAAAACTTCTAAATTTGTTATAACTGATGGTTCCACATGTGGACGGTGTGGTGGTGGCTGGTGGAGCTCCTGTGTTTCTTTGGTGTTAATTATTAGGCCAAAATTAGCACAGGTAACAGTGAATTGATCCATATTTTGTTGCATCTCAGCTTCAGAGGCTGCATTGAATTCACAATCATCTGCAAACAGAAAATCATGCACCAACATTCCCTCCACTTTGGTCTTGGCTTGTAGCCTTTTTAAATTGAAGAACTTGTTATCAGTATGGTAGTTGACCTTGGTGCTATGTTCATCCTCATTAAAAGCATTGACAACATGACTGAAAACATCCTGCCAAAAGCATGAGAGAAAACACACAGCCCTGTTTCATTCTATTGGTGACTGAGAAGGCACAGGAGATTTTTCCACCATCCAGAACCCAGGCAAACATGCAATGCCCTCCTATCAGACTTATTAACACTACAGGGAAAATGAAGGGGAATGGAAAAAATGGAGGTTGCTACATAAATTTCAAAACTGCACCATTTAGAAGATACTTCAAATACTTTACTAATTCTTCAGTAATTTGTTCAATTCCATATTTTTCCTTTTATTTATCTTTCTGTCGTTCAGTCACTTCTGACTCTTCATGACCATAGTATACCAGTGCTATGCATGTGATTTTCTTGGGAAAGATAGTGGAGTTGTTCGCCTTTTCCTTCTCTGATGGGTTAAGATAAACAGAGATTTAGTGACTTGACCAGGATCACACATCTTTGAAGTGTCTGAGGCCTTCTTTGAACTCAGGTCCTCATGACTTCAAGCCCAAGACTATATCCACTGACCCACTTAGCTTACTTATTATTTTCTTTCTATTACAGTTGTCCAAAACTGATAGACACATAGTCACTGCAATGCACCATTTCCACCTTAAAATTATCTAGACCATTTTTTTTTCATTGTGAGTAATATGAAATGCAAATATAGTGAGATCTCTCAAATATTCCTGTCTGGTGATGGAATTGTTCTAATTGCATCAAAACTCAACATTGCAGAGACTCCTTGACATGACTGATAATTTTTCTTTCTCTCAATATAGTGTTAATTTTTTTTTTATCTTCTGCAACTCAAAGAATATTTCCTTCATGAATTTGCATAATAAGACAATTGGAATATTTACGCTTCTTACCAATATTGGTTTGTTGTCAGTGATTCATTTCATCGTAATATAGTTTCCTAGTTTGTCCCTTTTTAATTTGCTTTTTTTTGTTGTTTCTGCTTTGTCAGATTGAGTGATTGTAAATTGTGCCTTTTTGGATTGGCTTGATGCATAGTAATTTTTTCCCATTACTTCAGTTTTATTTCATGTATGTCTTTGTTTTCTAAACGTGTTTCTTATAAACAATAGATTGTAAAGTTTTGTTTTCTTGTCCAATCTGTCCTATTTCATTTTATTGTATTGCATAACCATATACATTTAAAGTTTTGAGTTAGATTTATGTCTTCCATCTGTCTATAATACTGTTTTTTCCAAGTTATGATTTTTCCCTCTTCTACTGTAAACACAATATTATATCCCTTCATGGATTTTATTTTAATATTTTTAAGGCATCCCTGTTATATTAGCTCTCTTTGTCTCACCTCTGATCCCATACTCTCATTTTTTACTTCTTTCCCTTTAGTGTTTTGTTTATTACTTCTTCTGGGTTCTCTACATTTAACTGGCTATATATTTCTTCCTTCCTTTTCTTCCTCTTAGTTAATCAGGTAGATTAGTCCTTCTTCTCCCAGTCATCTCAAAATGTAGAAATGTAGGAGGGAGCTGAGACAGGCATTGAATGACAAATATAGGTGTTGTGTTTATTTCTGTTGGCAATATGCAGTTACTGAAATTTATTGAGTGTGGGTGGTGGTGGTGGTAGGGAGGGTTGAGACATGATCAAAGGCAAATATATAGGAGATAGGCTACTCTGTATGAGCAACGGTATATAGACCAGTACAATTGGACTATACAGAATATGAAAGGGACTAATCTATAAGAAGACTGGAAAGACAGAGAGGAATTGGGTTGTGAAAGACCAGGTTGAGAAGGATGAAATAGAGAAGTTTTGATGTTAGAGGTAATAGTGAACAACTGATTATAAATTGAATTAAGATGCTTTCTCTTCATTTAATATTATCTTATTTTTTCTGAAATGCATGGAAAGATAGTTTTCAACATTCACTTTTAAGATTTAAATTTCTAAATTTTCTTCCCTCCCCTCCTATCTACCCTTCACCTAAGATTGTAAGCAATCTGACATAGGTTATACATATATCATCATATTAAATATATTTTCACATTAGACATGTTGCAAAAGAAGAATCAGAAATAAAGGGGGAAAAAAATCACAAGAAATAAAGTTAAAATAGTATTCTTCAATTTCACTTTTTCCATTATTAGTCATGGAACTGTGATCCTACTGCTGTTACTGTGTACAATGTTCTCTTGATTCTGGTCACTTAACACAAGTTAGATAGCACAATAGTATTTCATTATATTCGTATAACACAACTTATTTTTCCATTCCCCACTTGATGGATATCACCTCAATTTCCAATTCCTTGTCTCCACAAAAAGAGCTGCAATAAATATTTGTATCAGCAAGTACCTCAGCATACACAGGGGACCTACTATCACGAGTTATTTGATCTGCTTTTCAAAAGGAAAAGTAACTTTTGAAAAGGAAAGACAAATTTTGAGGGCTTAACAATCTCCTTTAATCAAGAACATATACCATTCAGCAACAGAGAAAAATACAAAAAACAAAATAAAGACCAGTAGATAGGCTTTTGATTCTCTGACTATTACATACATACACAGTTACTAGTGATGAAAGTATCAACATCTGGGTTTTCAAAGCTGGAAGTGGGGTAGGGACTAGCAAGTGGGAATGGGAGATGAGAAGGGGTTCTCATCTGACTTCTCATCTGGCACAAAAAAACCTTCTTCCAAAACTAGGCCCCAAAGTGAAACCTCCTATCGGAGTATATAAACTCTTTTCAGTGTGAGAGGGCATGACCCCTTGTGACCTAGTGACTCATCAGAAAATTAACAAAAGGTGTGGGCCTACCAACTTCCCTAATCAAACTCCCCTTGATGGGCAGGGCAGTAATGGTGGGAAAGCTCTTCCCATTAAGAAGAAAAATTGTATTAACAATAAGCAAAAAGGCTTTATCAGTACAAAATTTTGGTACATTTGGGTCCATTTTCCTTTGTTATGTTCTCTTTGGGATATGGACCTAGCAATGATATTGCTGCTCAAAGGATAGTTTGGGCATAGTTCCAAAGTGCTCTCCAGGATGGCTGGATCAGTTCACATCTCCAACAAAAATGCACTGCTGTTCCAAATTTCCCACATCTTCTCCAACATTCATCACTTTCTTTTTCGGTCATAGTACTCAATTTGATAGGTGTGAGGGGGTACTTCGGAATTGTTTGAATTTGTATGTGTTTCAAGCATTTTTATATGACTATAAATAGTTTTAATTTCTTCATCTGAAACTTCTTGTTTTTATTCTTTGACCATTTAATAATTGAGGAATGACTTGTAGTTTGGTAAATTGGACTTGGTTCTCTATAATTTTTTAGAAATTGAGGCCTTTATCAGAAGCATTGGTTGTAAAAATTGTTTTCCAACTTTCTACTTTCCTTCTAGTGTTTATCGCATTGGCTTTATTTGTGCAAAAAAAAATTTAATGTAATCAAAATTATCCATTTTGTATTTCATAATTTCCCTTGTCTCTTGTTTGCTCTCAATTGCTTCCCTTTTCCGTGCATCTGACACTTAAACTGTCCTTCGCCCTTCTAATTTGCTTATGATATCACCTTTTATTTCTAAATCATATAATCATTTTGACATTATCTCTATATACAATATGAGATATTGGTCTATGCCTAATTGCTGTCTTAATATTTTCCATTTTTTTCCAGCAGTTTTTGTCAAATAGTGAGGTCATGTCCCAGAAGCTAAAATCTTTGGGCTTATTAAACAGCTAATTATTATAATTATTTATTACTCTGTTTTGTATACTTAGCCTATTCCAGTGACCCATCATTTTGTTTCTTAGCTATGTCTAAATAATCTTGATGATTGCCACTTTATAATATAGTTTTATATGTGGTATGGCTAGGTCAATTTCCTTTGCCTTTTTTTCATTAATTCTCTTGGTATTCTTGATCTTTTGTTCTTGCAGTTGAATTTTATTTTTATTTTTCTAGCTCTATAAAATATTTTTTCATAATTTGATTGGCATGGAACTAAGTAAGTTAATTTAGGTAGAGTTGTCATTTTATTAGCTCATGCTATTCAAGAGCAATTGATATTTTTTCAGTTGTTTGGATCTGACTTTATTTGCCTGAAAGTTATTTTGTAATTGTGCTCATATACTTCCCAGGTTTGTCTTGGCAAGTAGACTCCCAAATATTTTATATTGTCTACAATTAATTTAAATGGAATTGCTTATTCTAGCTCCTGACACTAGAATTTATAGGTAATACACAGAAATATTGATGATTTATGTGGGTTTATTTTATATCTTATAACTTTGTTAAAGTTGTTAATTATTTCAAAAATGTATTTATTTAATTCTTTGGATTTTCATAAGCATAACTCCATATCATTTGCAAAGAGCAATGATTTTGTTTCCTCATTGACAACTCTAATTCCTTCAATTTCTTTTTCTTTTCTTATTGCTAATACTAACATTTTTAGTACAGTATTGAATAATAGTGATGATAATGGACATTCTTGTTTCCCCCCTGACATTACTGGGAGGACTTGTAGCTTATTACAATTACAGAAAATGTTTGCTGATGGTTTTAGACAGATTCTACTTAGCATTTTAAGAAAAACTCCATGTATTCCTATGTTATCTTGTGTTTATAATCAGAAAGGAGTGCAACACATTTTGAAAAACTTTTTCTGCATCTATTGAGATAATCATAGGATTTCTGTTAATATTGTTTTTGATATGATCAGTTATGCAGACAGTTTTTTCAATAGTGAACTAGTCTTGGATTCCCAATGTAATCATATAAAACCCAGCATAAAGTCATGACATATTATCCTTTTTTCTGTTTATTGAACATTTTAAAGCCTTTCTCATGGCTTTTAAAGTTGAGCATTGCTCCAAGGTCAAGGGGCACAAGGACACTTTCCCAAGCTTATTTTGTGAGGGCCCAAGGCCTTCATCACTGACTTTCTTCTCTGGGACCTCAAGTCCTAGCAGATTTCATGCTGCCCTGTTGTGCTATGGCCTAGTTATGCCTGTTGTTCTGGAGTTCTGGTACTGGACAATTAGTCTTCTTTGCTGGATCTGGATTCCTCATATCTGGCCTGCTGTGCCATTAGACTTCTGAGTCAGAATAGTGGGGCCTCCATTGCCACTCTGACTTGTGCCTGACTTGTGCCTCCTACTAGCTTACCTGGACACCATCTCTGCTAGGCTGCACTCCCCTTTTACCAAATGAGACAGACGTTTCTTGAAGTTCTTCCAAGTTATCTTAATCTTGCAAATTGTTTCATTCCACCTTTTTGCAGGTTCTGTTGCTCCAGAATCCCTTTGAATGTTCGATTTAATGTTCTTTTTCAAGGGAAACTAGGAAGAGCTCAGACAATTTCCTGGCTTTTTTCCACCACCTTAACTCCTGAAACAGACACTTTTAGTGTGCTTCAAGGGAAAAAATTGGTTTGCAGCTGTGTGGAGGATGTATTGCAGTGAAGAGAAAACTTGAGGCAAGGAATTAATTAGAAGATGAGTCTAATAATGCAGATGAGAGCGATGGTGACGGTCAGAATTCAGCCTGACCTAGAACTTAGCCCAAGGACTGGCATGTACTAAATACTTAATAAATATTTATTAACTGAATGATTGATGCTTTTGTTTTATATAGAGAAAAGGAAGTACAGGCATGCCTTGGAGATGTTGTGGATTTGCTTCCAGACTACCACAATAGGTGGATATTTCAATAAAGTCATATGAATTTTTTTGGTTTCCCAGTACATATAAAAACTGTATTTACTTTATATTGCAGTATATTAATTGCACAATACTATTATATCTAAAAATGTAGAGACCTTAATTCATAAAATATTTTATTGATAAAAATAATACCATTTGAGCCTTCAGTGAATCTTAGTCTTTTTTTGCTACTGGAGGGTCTTTCTTCAGAGTTGATGACTGTTGACTGATCAGGGTAAAGGTTAATGAACATTGTTGTGGCTGTGACAATTATTTAATTTCATCAATTGATATGTCCTTTCACTTGAAGTCTTAAAGGGCAGTACAGTCTGGTTATTGTTTGTCAGATAATAGCGAAGTCAAAGAAGAAGGAAAGAGATAGAATGGTAGCTCCCCTGGAGTTGGCAGAGCAGACATTTATTAAGTTCAAAGTCTTACAGGTGCTTTGCAGCACCCCAAAATGATTGTCATAGTAACATCAAAGGTCACTGATCGTATTCCACCATAATAGTTATAATAAAGATGAAAAGTTTACAATACTGCAAGAGTTAACCAAAATATGACATAGAGACACTACGTGAGCACAGGCTGTTGAAAAAAATGGTTTCAATAGATTTTCTCAATGTAGTGTTTGCCACAAATGTCTAATTTATACAAAAAAAATAAATCTGCAAAGTTTCACAAAATAAAGTGCAGAAAAATGAGATGTGTCTGTATAAGAGAAATGCTGTGGAGAAAGAAATGGTAAGATTTGACATCTGATTGGATATGAGGAATGAGTGAACACAAAGAGTTAAGAATAATTCAGAATGGGTTAACTTGGGTGACACAATGATTAATGGTATCCAGAAATTTTGAAGTCTGTAGGACAATCAGGTTAAGGGGAAAAAATAATGATAGGAGGGAGAGTGTTTTAACATAGTCTTATGGTAGTATAATTTTTTTTTTATGCCTAGCTTTATAAGTTAGTGCAGAACACCTTGAAATTTAAAAAGCTGATTCCCTCCCCCCCCGTCAATATTGTTGTGTATTGTTAATGTGTTGAGTCTTTGAAGATAAAGTGGTAAGCTCATAATTGCATTTTTGACAAGCATTTTCCACTACCCTTGGGGTATTCAAATTATGGAAATCAATTAATTGGAAATGCTGTCATTGATGTATGTCATCTACTGAAATAATTGATATTGCTCATGAAATAATATCTAAGGCACCTAGCACTGAAAAACTCATTTAAATGCATAATTTATAATCTAGGAGTGAACATTATACAGGACATTAAAACAATAATAACTCTTGGAGAATACTGCTGTGATGCCTTCATGTTCATCTGTTTGTTTTTCCTCTTCATTTTTAGATTTGGAACTGATTGCTGTCTGAATTCATACAGATAATTCCAAGCAAAAATTAATATCTTACTTCTTCCATGAAATCTTTCCTAAGTACTATAGCCCTTTATTTCTCTGGAATTCTTAAACAACAACAATGTTTTACATTTACATAATGTACTTTATACTCTGAAAAAAGTTTACACACATTTTCTAATTTGATTCTCATGACAAGTCTGTGAGATAGATAGTTGAAGTTTTATTAACTCTTGCAAACAAAGAAAATGAAACTCAGAGAGTTTAATTCAGGATTCATTTATTCATCTCCCTCTTTCCTCACTTATATTCCAAGAATTTAGCATAGTACCTGACACATAGTAGACCTTAAATACATGTTCATTGATTGATTTTTGGTAAATGTCTCATGTTCATTAACCTTGTTTCATCAAGTAGATTTCAAGTTCCTTGAAGGAATGAATCCTATACTGAATGAACAAACCTAGAGTATTTTATGGCTTATAGTTTATACTCAACAAGTACTTAATTATTTAATATATGTGTGGAGGCAAGAGAATGCCCAGAGTTTTTGTTTGTTTTTTCTATATTGATGCTGCTACTGTTGTTGCTGCTATTATTTTCAGAGGGTAGAAAGTGGATTCTAGGAATTATCAACCAATAAGTTTGATATGTATCCCTGGGGAAATAAAAAGCAGAGTATTAAGTAGATAACTTGCAACTACTTAGAAAAAAAAGTAATGATGATAGCAGGTCACATGGGTTCCCAAAGAACAAAGGCATGCAAAGTGAGTCATTTCTATATTACCAAATCACATGATCAGATGCATATTCTCTGATATCCCTTCTTAACCTACCACTAGATAGTCATTTAAGATAAATTTGAATTTAAGGGTCAGAGCCTGAACCAATCCATTAGAAGAAGAGCCTGGACCTAACACTGCCCTTGTTTTCTGAAGTAAACTCAGAGAATACCTCCTTCTATATCAACAAAGCCAGATGGGGCTGACCTAAGAGCATTTTTTGTTTTTATGGCCATTAAGGTTGAGACCCTTAACCTAAGACACTATCTTGAATAATGGAACTTTATTTTAATATATTTATATTATGAACATATACTATGTTATGGCATGTTAGTAGTAAAGAAAACACAGATATCCTGAGTCATAATTTCAATTGATACATTGGTAACTCTCTTATCTTTTTGTATTTACCATCTATTCAAATAAGAAAATTACTTTCTCAGGAGCAGAATCAAGATGGTAGAGTAAAAGCAGGGACTTTCCTGAGTTTTCCATCAAAACCCTCCAAAGAATTATAAAAATGATGCTTAACAATTTCTAGAGCTAGAGAAACCACAAAATGACAGAGTGAAACAAATTCCTATCCCAATACAACCTAGGAAGATGAGAAGAAGGGTCTTTCACACTTTCACACTGGGCAGGGAGCAGACTACACAATCTGGCATGGGCTACACCAGCACAGACAGGCCAGGACAGGCCTCAGGGACTGAAACAAACAGCTGTGGCAGTTTCCAGACTTCTCAACACACAAACGCCAAGAAGTCCAGTGGGAAAACTTTGTGGGACCTGAATGGCGGTGTTGGTTCAGGGTGGCAGGAGGGCAGTGTGGTGGCAGTGAGCAGCGACAGTGGTAGCAGCAGCAACAGCAGAGCCAGATGTTGTTTCAGAGATCTGAGCCCACAGGCAGAGGGGAATTGAGCAACTGATACAAAATTCCTGAGACCTGGAACAGTACAACCAGTCCCATCCCCAACCCTACTGGAAGCAGAGTTATACCTTGTTAAAGAGTTAGAAAGTCAAGAATTTGGCTGAGAAGATGAGTAAACACCATGCAAAATCTTAGATTACAGAATCTTACTTTGGTGACAAGGAAGATCAAGGCACGCAACCAGAGGAGGACAGCAGTGTCAAAGCTCCTACATCAAAAGCACCCAATAGGAATATGAATTGCCAGCAGGCCATGGAAAAGCTGAAAAAGAATTTCAAAAATCAAGTAAGAGAAGTAGAGGAAAACTGGAAGAGAAATGAGAGTGATGCTAGAAAATCTTTAAAAACTAATCACCAGCTTGCTAAAGGAGATTCCCTAAAATACTGAAGAAAATAACATCTTAAAAATACTCTAATTGAAATGGTAAATGAGATCCAAAAAGCTAATGAGAAATATAACAAAAAACATAATTTGCCAAATGGAAAAGTAGGTCCAAAAGCTCACTGAAGAAAATAATTCCTTCAAAATTAGAATGGAGCAAATGGAAGCTAATGAGAAATCAAGAAATTATAGAACAGAACAAAATGAATGAAGAAAAGAAAGAATACAGTGAAATATCTCACTGACCTGGAAAATAGATCCAGGAGCAATAATTTTAAAAAATTATTGGACTACCGAAAGACATGATTTTTTTTTTAAAGAGGCTAGGCATCATCTTCCAAGAAATAAATCAAGAAAAACTGCACTGATATTATAGAACCAGAGGGTAAAATAGAAATGGAAAAAGTCCACTGATTGCATCTGGAAAGAGATCCTAAAAAGAAAATTCCTAGTAAAACTGGGAGCTACATTCCAGAGTTGTCAGGTCAAGCAAAAAATATTACAAGCAGCCAGAAGAAATAATTCAAGTATGGTGGCAATACAGTTAGGATAACACAAGGATAACAACCTTCTGCTTTAAGTATTGAAGGGCTTGGGATATGATATCCTGGAGGTCAGAGAAGCTAGGATTAAAAGCAAGAATTGCCTACCCAGCCAAACTGAGTCACTTTGGGGAGAAAATGGACATTCAATGAAATAGAGGCCTTTCAAGCATTCATCCTGAAAAGACGAGAGCTGAATAGAAAAAAAAAAATTGACTCTCAAATATAAGAATCAAGAGAAACATTAAAAAGTAAACAGGAAAGAGAAAGTTGCTTACTTATTAAAGTTGTCTTGTTTATATTCACACATGGAAAGATGATAGTTGTAACTTATGTGTCTTTTCTCAGTATTAGGGTAGTTGGAGGAGATAGATAGATGGATAGACAGACAGATAGAAGATAGATGATAGATAAATAGATAGATTGATAGAAGGCACAAGTAAGTTGAATATAAAGAGATAATATCTAAAAATAAAATTAAGGGATGAGAGAGGAATATATTGGGGTAAAAAGAAAGTGAGAGATAGAATTGAGTAAATTATTTCTTCAATAGGCAAGAAAAAGGTTTCACAATGGAGGAGAAGAGCAGGGAGATGAGAAAGAATGAGTGAACCTTACTCTTGTTGGATTTGGCTTATGGAAGGAATAATATGCACCCTAAATTTGATATCTTACCCTACAGGAAAATAGGGAATAAGGGGATAAGAGGGGGAGATGACAGAAGGGAGGGCAGATTAGGGGAAGAAAGTATCTAGAAGCAAACACTTTAGAAAAGGGACAGGGTCAAAGGAAAAAAAAATAGTATTATTGGGTGGCCAGATAGGATGAAGGGAAATATAGTCTTTCACAAAACAATTATTATGGAGGCATTTTGCATAACTACATATATATATATATATATATCCCATATTGAATATATATATATATGAATATATATATTCATATATATATATGAATGATGAATATATATATGAATAATGAATATATATATATATCCCATATATATATATATATATATATATATATATATATATATCCCATATTGAATTGCTTGCCATATCAATAGGGGTGGTTGGGAAGGAAATAAGTGAGAGAATTTGCAACTAAAAGTTTTAAAAACAGATGTTAAAAATTGTTTTAACATGCAACTGGTATATAAGATATACAGGCAATGAGGTTTAGAACACTATCTTGCTCTTCAAGAAAGTAAGGGGAAGGGGATAAAAGGAGCAGGTGATAAAAGGAAGGGCAGCCTGGGGGAAGGGATAATCAGAATGCATGCCATCTTGGGATGGGGAGGAGAAGATGGGGAGAAAATTTGGAACTCAAATATTGTGCAAATGAATGCTGAAAACTAAAACTAAATAAATTTAAATCTAAAAAAAGAAGATTATGAAGAGAAAAGAAAGTTAGGTTTTCCATTTACTTATGTAAAAAGAAAATAAAGTTTTACCAGTATTTTTTAAAAATTCTTTTCTCATAATATGGTTAAACATTTATGAAGATCATAAATTTGAGCGCCATATTGACCCTAAGTTGGAATTGTTCTTAAACATATTTAAGGCTGGCCATTCTTGTACCAGACAATCAGAACTTGTATTTTGGCTCCATGCAGCATGTACCTGCTGACTTTTAGACTTTAATAAATAATATGAATTTATAATCAAGTAACTTGTTTGCCTCTCAACCAAATTTTCAGGTCAACATGGCTTATATAGCACATTGTCTGACATAATAGATACTTAATATGAGACTATTGATAGATGTCTTATTTCTTTTGGATCTTCCAAATTAGAATGCAAATTTTTTCAAGATGGGGGAATACTATACCTGTCTTTGTGTGACCTATCTACCTCCTAGCAAAGTGACTTTCACATATTAGTTAAATAATAAAGTAGGAAGGAAATAAGTATTCAAATAATTATTTGAATATTTTGAATACTTGCTAAATGTTTTACAAGTATTATTTTGACTTAAAAATAAGCCTCTCAAGTAAGTACTACTACCTTTACAGATGAGAAAACTGGGGTAAAAACTTTAAGGGATTTGTCCAGGATCACACAGCTTCTCCATACCTGAGGCTCCATTTCATCATGGGTCTGTTCCTTGGTACTGTGCTGTATCCACTGTACCAGTGCCTAATCCGCATGAGGTAGCTCGATCATACAGACCCAGAGGCAGGAAAAGCAGAGTTCAAATCCAGCCTCAGATATTTACCAGCTGAATGATCTCTGAGTTCTATTCGGACATGTTGAGTTTAAGATAACTATAGAAGATCCATTCTAAAATGCCTACTACGCAGTTGGATATGGAAGCCTGGATGTAAACAGAAAGATTAAGGCTAGATGAAGTAATTTGAGAATTATCAGCATAGCAATAATTATTGAATCCCTGAGAGCTAATGACATTGCCCAGTATAATAATACAGAGGAAGAAGAAAATAAGGCACATGGCAGAGCCTTTGAGAGATAACTGTGGTTAATGGGCTTGAATTGGATGAAGAACTAGCAAAAGATTAAGGAGGAATGGTCACAAAGGAGGAAAATTTAGGAGAACCAGTTCAAAAAACCTAGAGAGAAGAGACAAGAAGATGCTTGACATTGTCAAAAACTATAAACACTGAAGGCACATGAGGACTGAAAAAAGGATTATTGAATTTGCTAATTAAAAGAGCATTGTAACTTCGGAGAGAATGGTTTCAGCTGATTAATGAAGACAAAAGTCAGATTATAGACATGAAAAGTGATTGAAAGGAGAGGAAATGGAAAGACCTACTGTACATGTAAATTCAAGGAGTTTAGTCCCATAAGGCAGGAGAGATGTGGGATTATAGTTTGCAGGAATGGACAGATCCAGTGAGGTTTTGAGGTTTATGCAATCCACATTTACCAACCAATCTAATTCCTGATCATTGTCTACAGATCTTTCCACAATGAGTTCAGTACCTGATTCACAATCCTTCTCTACTCCCCAAGTCATACCATCATGTTAAAGGACTTCAACATACTTATTTATAGTTTTTCAAACACCCTAACCTTCCAGCTCCTTAAACTTTCAGTTCTCTCTTATGCCAAAAACCCTATAGTAGTGATATTATTTCTTTCCGCATCTTGAGGCCAATGTGAACCACTACAACATTTCATTATCCACACCCTTCTCTTGAGTCTCTGTAATGTTAATTATGATACAGAAAGATCTTCTCCACTCATTAAAAATTTGCCCCTTATCCGAAGTTTGATTAGGGGAGATTTGTTTTATAGGACTGCCCACAACTTTTGCTAATTTCCAACGAGGCATAGGTCTCAAAGGTTGTGATGCCCCCTGGCTTTGAAAAGTATAGATAGGCAGAAAGACAGATAGATAGATGAATAGATAGACAGATAGATATAGAAATAGACTTAGGTAGATAGAGATAGAGTGAGAAAGAGATAAAGATACACACATATACATATACATGTAAACACATATACGAAGAGACATATATATGTGTATGTACACATGCATATATGTGTATTGTATGGGTATGTGTATTTATGAATGCATGCAAATGTATGCATGGAAAATGTGTGTGTATATATATATATATGTATGTGTGTATGTATATATGTGCGTAAATATGCACACATTTATATACACACACAATATATATATATACATATATATGCATACAGATACATATATACATTGCATTCAAATATATACATGTAAGTAAACATACATACATATGTGTGCACATACACATACATATAAACACAAATACAGTATTGTATACATACACGATCATGCATGAGAATACATGTGTATGTACAAATGTACATATATGTGTGTATGTGTATATGCATAAAGACACATAGAAGGAGAAATAGATATTGACATAGATATCTATATCTCCATCTATGCATTCTTAGAAACATGAGATGGCTCTGGAGGAGAAGGGAGACTGGTGACCTGAACAGCCCTCCCTCCCTCATTCAGAACAAAATCAAGTGTAAGTCAAAAAGAACAAAAACTTGTACACATAGGCACATATACATATATACATATCCACATACATGTACATATACACATACACATACTAATCGATATATACACATGTACACATATATACATATGCACATATACAGTATATATTTTGTACACATGCCTGCATGTGTGTACACATATGTAGATGCACACACGAGAGCATACATGTGAACACACATACATGTGTGCATGTGTATGCGGCATGTACGCACATAAACATGTGCGTGCATGCATGTACAAACATGTGTACATGTGTGCATGTATACAAATATGTGTGTGTATATACACAGATCAACAAATGTATATATCTCTCAAATATTGGTTCTTCTCTCTCTGGTAATAATGCAAGTATGTAATGGTCAGACAATTGCATCTGTTTCTTGATCTGTGATATATGTATTGTTTATGTTCAGACAGTTGTAAACCCTTTCTGTTAATCTTTATTTCTATGTTTCTATTTTATCTGAACTTCTTCAGTGCTGACTTTTTTCCTGAACTAAGTGAATGATGTGTATATGCTTGATTAAAGTATGTTGTTGTCCCCTCAAAAGTTACTTTCCTTTTAGTAAAGTAGATTTCTGAACTTGTACAGCAAGGCATCCTGTGTGTGTATGCCTGACTCCTTCCTGCTACTGTCTCTTTCTCTTTTTTCCTCATATTAACACCTGTACCCTGCCACTACTAATCTTAGATCATTCTCACTATATACTACCTTTGTTCCTATACATGTTCTGATGAATTGATGTGGAAAAAATCATACAACAGTTATAAACTGGGCCTACTATGAATTTATATTGCATTATCTAAACCGGGCCTTCAAAGTCCTAGATAATCCTTTTATACACCCCTAATTACCTCACTAACTTACTCATTGTAGAAGCTCAACCAAACCTTTTCAACACTCCTTTAACCGCCAATGATCCCTCTTAACCTCACACACTAAACTGAGAAATCTGCATATATTTCAGTGGAAAAAAAACCAAAAAACACCTGATCATTCACTGAATTCTTCCTCTTTTCCCCTACAGCCTCACCCCATATCATTCAGATGTCTTCTATCAGTATCAGCCTTCTATTCTCTTATCTCACACAAAGAGTTGACCCCACTCTTTGCAGAGGCAAATTCCTTTACCTGCACAAATGATCTTATTCCATGCCATCTCCTCCAGAAGATTGTTTCCTCTATCACCATCATTCTACTATTTATATTCTCACTCTGACTATTGCCTGCTTTCTTACTATTGGGAACAATTGTGCCCTTGCTTGTTGTATGCTCAAAGAGCTTCAGACAGCAGAGAGATATTGATATATTTTTAGTGCAAAAAATGCCACGCACAGATGAATATATGAGAAAAAACTGCTCTGGAAATCTGTGAAAGATAGATAGGAAAGGACAGTGAGTGAAGGTAGAAGGATGTTAGAAGGCTATTGAAATAGTTCAAATCTGTTGTTAATGAGGATTTATATTGGAAAGTTGTCAGTAGGAGTACAGAAAAGAAGACAAAATAGGACAGGTATTGTCAGAATAGAACTGACAGGACTTGATAACATATTAAAAATAAGAAATGATGGTGACTGAAAATTTGATTGAATATAACCTCAGGTTTCTAAATCTAGGAAGTAGGATGAATGGTGGTACAAATAAATGGTTTTACCTCCTTCCGCCAAGTAGAACAAGTCTCTTTCTTCTTCACTTGTTTGTCAGATGCTAAAAGATAGATTAGGCATTAAGTCACCTCTTCTCCAAGGTAAATATTTAAGTACCCATTGGGTGCTTATGAACATTGAAGGCTATAAGGACTAATAAGGAGGTAAAAGGGAAGGTTGTTGCTTTCACGGACATGTAATCTAATTGAAAAAACAAGATCAATACAAATAGAAGTAATGCAATGTAAAGTTATATATGTTCAGAGTAGAAAATAGGTGTAGTATGAATGAAAAGAGTGAGAAGCATTTTCTTTCCAGGAATTTATATTCTTCAGAAGGGGAAACTGCATGTACATGAAAATACAAATCATATATTAAAAATAAATGGAAAATAATTTTACTGAGGGGAAATAAGAAGCAGCTCTATTTCTCAATATTTGAAGCTTTCATTAGTATTCTGCTTATTGACAAGGTCATCTCAAGTTAAATATTTTGAAGAATTGATTTTATATTCTGTTCTTTTTATAACAGTGAATTCTTAAGGGAATTTAATAATCTGAAGTTAAAAGTTTCTTGATTTATAACCTGTTACCCCTTAAGTGATGAAATTGGATAACCTTATCAATGATAGACATTCGTATTCTATGGTTTATTTGGAAAAATTCTAAAACACTATTTTTTTTATATTACATGTCACAAAACCCTGTAAAATAAACTTAGTGAAAAAAAAAAAGAGAAATATTTTGAGAAATTCCTGTAATTGCAATCCCCAGGCATTCAACTCTGTTGGACTAAGTGTAAAAGTTATGTCATTTTGACTTTTCTCAGTATTTGGAGGGATTATATATATAAGCAGAGGGCACAGAGTGAATTGAATAGGAAGAGATGATATCTAAGAAATAAAATTAAGGGGTGAGAGAGGAATATATTGGGAAGAGAAAGGGAGAAATTGAATGGGGCAAATTATTTCTCATAAAAGAGGCAAGAAAAAGCTTTTTCAATGGAGGGGAAAAGCGGGGAGGTAAGAGGGGAAAAAGTAAAGCTTCCTCTCATCACATTTGGCTTAAGGAGGGAATAACATGCACAATCAATTTGGTATGAAAACTGTATCTTACACTACAGGAAAATAGGGGAGAAGGGGACAAGTGGGGTGGGGAAATGATGGAAGGGAAGGCAAATGGGAGGAGTATGTAATTAGAAGTAAACACTTCAGGGCAGTGACAAGGTCAAAAGAGAGAATAGAATAAATGCGGGCAGGATAGGATGAAGGGAAAGTCTTTCAAAACATGACATTTATGAAATTCTTTTGAATAACTACACACATATAACCTATACTGAATTACTTGTCTTCTCAGTGGAAATGGATGGGGAGAGAGGAAGGGAGAGAAGTTGGAAATCAAAGTTTTAAAAACAAATGTCAGAAATTGTTTTTACATACAACTGGGAGATAAGAAATACAGGTAATGGGGTACAGAAATCTATCTTGCATTACAAGAAAATAGAGGAGATGAGGATAAGGGAAGGGATGAATGTGATGGAAGGGAGGCAGATTAGGTGATGAGGTAATCAGAATGCACAGAAAGTTGGGGTGAGGGGAGGGGAGAAAATTTGGAACTCAAAATTTTGTGGGAATGAATGTTGAAAACTAAAAATAAATTAATTATTTAATACAAAAGTTATCTCATTTTGAGAAGGGCGGTTTTCTGAGCTCTCTATTCTAACTACAGACTTTTCCTTTGAAATTATATTTTTCTTTAGAACAAAGCCATTGATTTATCATGAGTTATCAGTAATAAAGTACTTAACATTGGCTACTCCTGCATTTGCAAAAATATGGTGTCTAATGATGAGAACCCAAGTTACCAAGTCCAGGACACACACAGACTGTTTCATTATTTTTTCTTACTTGCTATATACCTGGAACCTCTCATAATGTTTATCTTGTGGTAGACATTTAATAAGTTTTTGCTTGTTGACTGACCCATAGTCGTAATAACAGTGGGGAAAAATCGCAATGATCACATGCTTTGGCAGGTCAAATATTCCCTAGTTATTTGGGCCTGTCAAATCTTTTAAGCAGTTGTCACGATGGCCAAATATCCAAGAAATTTGAAGAGAACGAAAGCTGGTGGGGAATGGGAGTCATATGGAATTCAGGCCAGTGTTGATCCTTCTAAATGCCTCAGCTGTAATAATGACTAAGAAAATCTGACACAGATCCAAAGAACTATTAATAGCAGTTATGAAAGAGTGTCATCTTAAATTCAAGGCTTAGTCCACCTTACAATGAAGAAAAACAGACTAAAGAAAAGGAAGAAAAGTCACTGAGACCATTCCTTTACATGAATTGGCTTTTTCTTTTCCATATTCTTTTTTGACTGGATTAATTAAACCTAGTGCTTTGCATAGGAAGCACTTAATAGATGCTTTTAAATTCATGGTAAATAATGGCTACTCCTTAATTCTAATTGGTAACATTAAGTACACTGTATCTAAGAAAACTCAATTTAACATCCACCATCTTCCACAAAGAAAAATACACCAAGGGAGAAAAATGACTTTCTATTAGTAGGAAAACTGCATAATTTATCTGCTATCTCACTCTTCATAAAGTTGAGTATATATTAGCCTCTTTTTTTGTCCTTCCCTGGGTTTACTTGCTCCAGTTTAATATGTTTACTCCTGGAACTCAGCTGGTTTGGGGATTCATAGCGCTTATCTTTCCAATTAAGAGATTAGCTTCTCTCTTACTCTCCATCACAGAATTGGTCTCATGTACCTTGACTACATTCCATCCAGTAGTTCTTGACTGGGGCTCAGTCTGATCCTAATTGTAAAGTCAACAAAATTTGTCTTTTCCATTTCTACTCTCACCCTTTTTTCAGTTCTTCCTGATTAACAATAACCATAATGTTAATAATAATGATAACATTACCTAATATGGGCATGGCTCTAAGTGCCAGGTGCTCTATTAATTACTTTACAATTATTGTCTTTTTGTACCCTCACAACAACCCTTAAGTGACGTGTAGGTACTATAAGTATCCCTATTTTATGGATGAGGAAACTGAGGGAAACAGAAATGTAGAGATTTTCCCAGGGTCACACAGAGAGTAAATATGTGAGACTGGACTTGAACTCAGGTCTTCTTGACTAAAAGTCCCCACATTCTATTCACTGTGCTATCTTTTCCTTACTCTAAAGGGGTCTATACTTTTCCCTTTCTCCCATTCATTTGGTCTCTCAAGAATTCTATTGCTAAGTTAACACTGATCACTTAAAATATAAACTCTCTTATTCTGTATTTATTAATCCTTAAACTAAGAGCACTAAGGGAGCCCAGAGACATAGTAGATAAATGTTGAGCCTGGATGAAGGAATATTCATCTTTCTTAGCTCAAACCTGTGCTCAGACAGGTACTTGCTGTATGACCTTGGGAAAATCATTTCAATTCTGTTTACTTCAGTTTTCTCATTTGTAAAATGAACTGGAGAAGGAAATGGAAAACCACTGCAGTATCTTTGCCAAGGAAAGTGGGACCACAAAGATAAGGACACAACTGAAACAAATGAGCAACAACAACAAACAGAGATCCAAACCTTAAGTTAAAGAAATAAGATCTAGTTAATCACCTTGGGGCATGACTCAGTAGATGGGAAGCCACTTGAGCAGTACATAGGAGGCAATCAGGAATTTCTCCATAACTCAGAAATCACATTGATTAAATACTGAATGCCAGCTCTGTCTCTACGTAAAGGTAAGTCTGCTTTGCACATAAAAAAGGAAATATTTCTCCTCTAAGAAAAAACATGACCATCAGTGTCTCCTATTCTTTCTCTGAAGTTGTGGCAAGGTTCACAAAACTGCCCTTCCTGTTCTTGTTTAGGCAGAACTTTCCTGTCTTCATCTTTACATTTGTAACATTTACCTGAGAGTAATCATATTGGGTCCATTGTCATATGTCCTTATGGGGAGTGATGAGTTCCTTTTCCATCGTCAAAAGGAGACACATTCTTTGAGCCATGGAATTTCAATCTTTCTCCTTTTAGCTCTTTGTCAACTTGACAGGGGCTCCTGCCTTATCTATCCAAGCAGCTTCTGGTCCTTTGCCTTCTAGTTCTTATAATTCTCTGAACTTAATTTATTCTTTATTTCCCTCCTTCTTTCCTCTACTAGCCACAGAAATTCTAAAGCATCAACAACTAACTGGAAGAAAAGTGTATACATCACTTTTGACACAAAAGAACATGGGGAAAATTATGTATTTTTTAGATGAATAGTTAAGATGGCAGAGTAAAGTCAAGGAATTGCCTGAGCTCTCTCCCAAACCCCTGAAAATATATGTAAATAATGATGCTAAACAAATTCTAGAGCAGCATAACCCACAAAAAGACAAAGTGAGATAATTTTCCAGCCCAAGACAAATTAGAAGGATGGCAGGAAAGGTATGTTGCACCAGAATGAGGGAGGAGCACAGTCCAGTGCAGGCAGCACCAGAGCAGAGCAGGCCCCAGCAAAGTAGAAGCTAGTAGCAGTGGTGGTTTCCAGACCTCTCAGTACACACATTGCAAGGAAATCAGACAACAGGTCAGAGGGAGATTTACAGGGATCCTTTTGCTGGCACCAGGGGCAGAACTCTGTTGCATTGTCCACACTTGGATATGGATTGCAGTCCTGAGTCTTAGTCCTAGTGTGAGGAGGAGTACAGCAGAGCTTGCACCTGCAGGGGACCAGGGACTTTGATCACATTTCCAGTGTTAAAAAGAGTGCTTGTGGTCACTCACAAACTAGTGCACAGTGAAGCAGAGTAAGTGAACACACTTCTCTCTAGATAATACCACCTTGAAGGAGCAAAAATCATAAAGGACCCCATATGACCTCTGAAAACTTCTGTGCAAAACCTGAAGTTTGGGATGGTGCCCCCTCACTTTGTGAAGCAGAGCCCCCCCCTTAAATAGAGCAAAAAGTCAAGGAATATTCTAAAAATGGGCGAGGAGCAGAAATAAATTTGACCATAGAAAGTTACTATGATGAGAAGGAAAATCAAGGCAAACTCAGAAGAAGACTGCAAAGTCAAAATTCCTGCATCCATATCTTCAAAGAAAAATATGAATTGGTCTCAAGCAATAGAACAACACATAAAAAGATTTTAAAAAATCAAGTAAGACAGGTGAAGGAAAAAAAATTGGGAAGAGAAATGAGAATGATGCAAAAAAAACATGGAAAAATCAACACTTGGTGATGGAAAAAAATATATTGGGGAAAATAACGCGGTAAAAAATAGAATAGGACAAATGGTAAAAGTAGCACAAAAATCAATGAAGATAAGAACATCTTGAAAAGCAAAATTGACTAAATGGAAGTGGAGGCACAAAAGCTTACTGAAGAAAATAATTCCTTAACAGTTAAAATTGGGCAAATGGAAGCTAATGACTTTATGAGACTTCAGGAAACAATCAAAGTAGAAAAATGAAAAATAAAGTAGAAGGAAATGAGAAATACCTCCTTGGAAAAACAAGATCTAGAAAATATATCCAAGAGAGATAATTTAAAATTCACTAAGCTGCCAATAAGTGATGGTGAAAAAAGACCCTAGTCATTATCTTTCAAGTAATGATTGAGAAAAACTGCCTTTATGTTGCAGAACCAGAGGGTAAAATAAAATTGAAAGAATTCACTAATGAACTCCTGAAGGAGATCTTAAAAAAAATTTCCAGGAATATTATAGGTAAATTCCTGACCTCTCAGATAAAGGAGAAATTGCTGTAGATATCTAAAAAGAAATTCAAATATCATGGAACCATAGACAAGATAGTACAACATTTAGTAGTTTCTGCATTAATGCATCAGGGGCTTGGAAGGCTATACTCTTCAGGACAAAAGTACTAGGAATGCAACCAAGAATAGCTTATCCAGTAAAACAGTATAATATTTCAAGGGAAATACAGGACCTTTAAACATTCTTTATGAAAAAACTAGAGATGAATAGAATATTTGACTTTCAAATACAAGATATGTAAAAGATGGTAAATGGGAAAGAGAAATCATAAAGTATTTTGTAAGATTAAACTCTTTATATTCCTACAATGGGAACAAAAACATTCATAACTCCTAAAACGTTTTTCATTATTAGGGTAGTTAGGAGTATAAATAGAAAGCAAAGTTGTGAGTTTAATATAATGATGTGATTATCAAACAATGAAATAAAATTAAGGGATGAGAAAGAAGAATGCACTGGGAGAGGGGGAAAGAGAGGTAGAATGGGATAATTATCTGACATAAAAGAGATCTGAAAGAGATTTTACAGCAGAGGGTAAAATGGGATAAGCATGGAGGGGAGAATGTAAACCTTACTCTCACTGCAATTGACTCGAAGAGGAATAATAAGCACATTCATAAGGGTGGAAAAATCATTTTTAGTCTAAAGGAAAGTAGGAAGAGAAAGGGGTAACAGCAAGTGTGGGAAGCAAAAAATCACCAAACAAAACGAAAAGAATGAAAAAATAGAAGATAATGTGAAATATCTCATGGGAAAAACAACTGACCTGCAAAATAGATCCAGGAGAGACAATTTAAAAATTATGGGACTACCTGAAAGTCATGATCAAAAAAAGAGCCTAGACATCATCTTCCATGAAATTATCGAGGAAAACTGCCCTGACATTCTACAACCAGAGGGCAAAATAAGTATTGAAGGAATCCATCGATCACCGCCTGAAAGAGATCCAAAAAGAGAAACTCCTAGGAACATTGTGGCCAAATTCCAGAACTCCCAGGTCAAAGAGAAAATATTGCAAGCAGCTAGAAAGAAACAATTCCAGTATTGTGGAAATAAAATCAGGATAACTCAAGATCTAGCAGCTTCTACATTAAGGGATCGAAGGTTGTGGAATAGGATATTCCAGAAGTCAAAGGAATTAGGACTCAAACCAAGAATCACCTGTCCAGCAAAACTGAGTATAATAATTCAGGGGAAAATATGGTCTTTCAATGAAACAGAGGACTTTCAAGCATTCTTGATGAAAAGACCAGAGTTGAAAAGAACATTTGACTTTCAAACACAAGAATGAGAAGAAGCATAAAAAAGTAAACAGCAAAGAGAAGTCATAAGGGACTTACCAAAAGTGAACTGTTTACATTCCTCCATGGAAAGACAATATTTATAACTCTTAAAACTTTTCAGTATCTGGGTAGTTGGTGGGATCACACACACACACATACACACACACACACGTACACGCATGCATGCACACACACATACACACATGCACGCACATACAGAGACAGAGAGCACAGAGTGAATTGAATATGATGGGACCATATCTTAAAAAAATTAAGGTAAATGGTGAGAGAGAAAAGTAGGGGGAGGAAAGAGGGTGAAATGGAATGGGGTAATTATATGTCATTTAAGAGGCAAGTAGGAGACTTTTTAGTGGAGGGAAAAAGAGGAGAGCTGAGAAAAAAAAACAAGAAGTTTATCCTTATCACATTTGACTAAAGGAAAGAATGAAATGCACACTCATTTTGGTATGAAAACCTATCTTACAGTACAGGAAAGTGGGGGAGAACGAGATAAGAAAGGGGGTGGATAATGGAAGGGAGGGCAATGGGAGGAGGGAGCAATTTGAAGTCAACACTTGGGGAGGGACAGGATCAAAAGACAGAAGAGAAACAATGAGGGGCAGGATAGGATGGAGAGTAATTCAGTTAGTCTTACACAGCACAACTATTATGGAAGTCATTTGCAAGACTACACAGGCCTATATTGAATTGCCTGCCTTCCCAAAGGGAATAGGTGGGGAGGGAGGGATGGGGAAAATTTGGAACTCAAAGTTTTAGGAACAACTGTTTAGTATTGTTGTTGCTACTAGGAAAGAAGATATACAGTTAATGGGGAATAGAAAGTCATCTGGCCGTACAGGACAAAAGAGAAGATGGGGCAAGAGAAGGGAGGGATGATAGAAGAGAGGGCAGATTGGAGATAGGGAAAATTAGATTGCTCGGTGTATTGGGGTGGGGGAGGGGACAAATGGGGAGAAAATTTGGAACCCAAAATTTTTTGAAAATGAATGTAAAAGTTAAATGAATAAATTTTTATCAAAAAAAAAAAAAGAATCACATCTCCCCCAAATCATACCAGCCTGAAAAACCCTAACACCCCAAACTAGCTCTCAAAATAGCTGTGGGGAAAAGACTGAAACTTGAGACAATGCACATCCCTAGCACTTGGAACAAAGAACAGCATTAGCATAAAGTTCCAAATCAAGAAATAGCTTGAAAAAAATATGAGCAATCAACCAAAATAAAACTAATCATAAAAAGCTACCTATGGTGACAAGAAAGATAAAAATACATATTGTTTTAGGCAAAACCAATGAAGTCAAAACATTTACAAGTAAAGTCTTAAAGCAAAAAGTGATTTGGACAGAAACCCAACAAGAATTCCTGAAAGATCTTAAAAAAATGTTTTTTATAGTCAAATAAGAGTGGCACATGAGAAATTGGGGGGAAGGAATGAAAATATCAAAACAATTTACATCTTAGTAGAATCAATACAAATATTGAAGAAACAAGATCTTAAAAATGAGAACTGGTCAAATTTGGGCAAAAAGATTCCAAATATTCACTGATGAAAATAGCTAGATAAAAATGGTCAAGTAGAAAAAGAGGCAAAAAAGCTTACTGAAGAAACAAAAAAAAAAAACTTTAAAAATAGAATTTGGCAAGTGGAAGGTAATCACTAAATGTGACATCTAGAAACTCCAAAAGAAAGTCAAGTGAATGAAAAATAAGAAAGATAATGGGAAGGATTTCAGAGAAAAAAATAAAACAATTGACCTAGAAAATAGATTGAGGAGAGTTAATGTAAAATTTACTGAGTGACCTAAAAAACATCATTAAAAGAGGTGACTAGACATTTCATTTCAAGGAATTGTTAGGAAAATTCTCTGGATATCCAAAAATGAGAGGGCAAAAAAGAAATATAAATAAAAATTACCTGATAATTTCCTGAAAGAAATTCCAAAATGAAAACTGCCAGGATTATTTCCAGAACTCCCAGGTCAAAGAGAAAACACTTCAGCTTTTCAGAAAGAAACCATTTGAAGCACATTGACCCACATTTGGTATCACACAATATATAACATCTACCACATGGAAGGCAGAATAGAAAATCTGACTCTCAAATATAAGACTCAAGTGAAGCATTAAAAGAGAAACATGAGTGGAAATCATAAGGGACTCAATAACTTTGATCTGTTTAGCTTTATATATGGGAAGATGCTACAAATATTGTAAGCCAGGAGGGTCCAAAAAAAAAGCCGTTATGTGGACGTTGGGCAGGGGTCTATTGGCACCCAGTATATGGGCTTCATATTGAACTGGGTTTAAGTTTTTAGATGATGTATAAAAAGAGCATGCCCTGCAGAAAAGGGGAAGGGATAGGAAGAGTGGGGGAAATTATCTCAAATAAAAGAGGTATGCAAGGAAATGGTTTTATAGTGGAGAGAAAATTAGTGTCTTACATTGGACAATGCTTGAAACTCACATCCAAATCAATTAAAAGTGGGAAATATGCAGACACATTCATATATATATATATATATATATATATATATATATATATATATATATACACATATATATATAGTATATGTGTATAAGCCACACATATATACATATGGATAAATGTATATACAGACAAACTTATATGTATATACATACACATATGTACATACCTGCCTACATACATATATGCATACATGGTTTTAAGTTATCTCTCCTCAATCTATTTTCCAGGTCAAGTGCTTTTCCCATGAGATACTTCGAATTTTCCTCTTTGTACTTTCATCCTTTTGATTTGCGTGTGTATATATACACAATACATTTGTACAGCTACATGCATGTATGGATGCGTATATCCAACACACACACATACTCAATTTGTATTGGAAATCTATCTTACCAAATAGTGAATAAAATTTTAGAAGTTAAAATGGATAGTGGTGGATAAAAAGGATGGCAGATTAAAAAACAATACAATACTCACAAAAACCAGATTTTATAGGAGGGACAGCATAAAAAGGAAGAGAGAAGGCAAAAGAGAAAAAAAATAGGGTGGAAGGAAATGCACAGTTAGTAATCATCAATTACAGTTAGTAAATGGGATGAACTCACCCATAAAATGGAAGGGAATGGCAGAATTGATTAAAAACCAGAATAAATGAATAAGGAAATCAAAGAGATGAATATAATATTAGAAAAATAGATACAATAGATTTCTGAAGGAAACTGAAGAGGAATATAATAAAGTATACATTTTTTCTTCCCTGTAAATAGCATCTTCACCAAGACTGGCCATGAATTAGGGCAGAAAAACCTCACAACCAAATGCAGAAAACCTGAAATATAAAATGCACCCTTTTCAAACCATAAATCAATAAAAAAAATCACACTTAATGGAAGGCCATTTAAGTTAATGCGAACTAAATAATCTAATTCTGAAGAACGAGTAGGTAAAAGAACAAATCACAGAAACAATTAATGTTGTCCTTAAACAGAAAGACAACCATGAGATAAGATTAGAGCTAAGGAGAATGTATTACAGGATGAAGTCAAAGGTGTGTGGGATAAAGTGCAGGGAATAAAAGAGAGGTCTTAGATGATAAATTATTAGGCCAGATCATTATTTTTTGAAAATGCATTTTGAGTGTAAGGAGAAGTGTAGTCAAAGTCTTGACAAAATTTAGAACAATCAATGTGGTAAATGGGATAAAGATTCAATTAGGGAGGGGAATTGTTTGGCTAAAATGAAACCCCAGTTGAAATTTTAGACCATAAATTTGCAATTGAGCATGTTAGTAGAGTTAAGTGGACTCCTCTAGCCCTGTCCTTTGGTTTCTCTACCATAAATCTTGCCCTACTCCAGTCCATCCTACATTCAGAGGTTAGTAATCTTTCTAAATAAAATGCAAATCTATCTTACCACTCCTCCCCATACTCAATAAACATCAATGTTTCCAGTAACAAATTTAAAATACTCTGCTTGACATTCAAACTTTTCATAGTCTTTAACTGCCAGGCAGCTAGGTGGCACACTGGATAATTCATTGCCCCTGCAACCTGTAGGACTTGAGTTCAAATCCAATCAGATACTTGGTAGCTGTGTAATCCGGGCCAGGTCACTTAACCCCAATTACTTCTTTAAAAAGTAAGAAAAATTGTGCCCCCCTTTTCTTACATTTTATCTCTCATTCCCCAGGTACCCTATGATCTATTTATACTGGACATTTTGACATTCCTTAAATGATAAACTCCATCTCCCAAATCTGGACATTTTAACTGGATGTCTGGAATGTCATGTCTGGAAACTCATGTCTGAAATGTTCTTCTCCATGCTCCTCTTTATTTCCTGGCTTCCTTAAAATCTCAACTAAAATCTCATGTTGTATAGTGTGTCTTTCCTGTTATCCCTCCATTCTAGGGTCATTTATCCATTTTTTCCATTATTTCCAATTTATCATCTATATAGATAGCACACACTTATTTACATGCTATACTCTCCCACTGGATAGCACATTCCTTAAGAGCACAGCATATCTCTTGACTTTCTTTGTTTCTCTAGAACTTTGCATGGTGACTCATATGATAATAGCTAACATTCATGTAACACCTACTGTGTACCAGACAGTATACTAGTTGTTTTACAAATATTTTATAAGCTTAGTATTATTATTTTCTGAATGAGTACATTGAGGCAAACAAGGGCTATGTGATTTGCTCAGAATCATACAACAAATGAGACCAGATTTAAATTCAGAACCTCATAACTCAAGGCACAGAATCACATGCACTGTGCCATCTAGTTGCTCCCTAAAATATAGCATGTAGTAGGTACTTAATAAATCTTTATAGAGTGACCACTTGAATAAATGTGAAGCAAGTCAGTGTTAAAAATACTTCATAGCTGGAATTTGTTGAAGCTTTATAGGACAAAGACATAAAGGATAAAATTCTAGCAGTTAATGTACAGTTATACTGATTCACCATGTACTTCATATTTAGAAGGGAGGACAATATTGCTAGAGTCTGGGCAATGACCTGGGAATATAGTGAATGTTGGTAGGATTAGAAGTTATGGTGAAGAACAGGCATACAAGGGGTAAGGCAGAGGGAGACATGGGAAGCTAAAATATTGTGATTTAAAAAAAAATTGAAAAACACTTGAACATGGAATTAGTGGAAAATTGATGGATTATTTTGTTTTGCTTAAGTGAAGTAGAAGTCAATGGAACTGAAAAGATATAGGGCCTAGGAAGTTAAACTACTGGAGGGGATATCAATGTATCTTTAAGCAACCTAGTAAAAACAAAGGATTTAGGGTGGAGAAAGATACTTTAATGAGTCTCTAAACTCAGTGAAAATGGGAGGAAGATCCTCACAATTGGGTTATCAGTCACCAGGATATAGATTGGGTGATGCTTCTGTATTATGTAAACCTCAAAGGAGGATAGTTACAAAGTGCTGAAGCACTGCTAAATACATAAGCAAAATAGATTTTTCTCATTAATGGGATGAGAATGTGGGGAAATGATTTTATAAACTAAATCTGAAATTTGGAGATCAGTTCATAAATTTGTTGTTCAGTCATTCAGAGGTATCTGATTCTTAATGACCCTGTATCCCATATCACACCGGGCTCTTCTATAATCTACTACCTTTTGAAGTCATTTTATGGAGAAAAGAGATATTTAATAGCTCCCTCATGGAGTTAGAAAATCTCAGAGTTGGAAGGAATCTTAGAAAGCATTTAAATGTAGCATTGTATCATTTCACTGCCAATCCAATACTGAATTTTAATAACTGAAGAAATAAATTTGATAAATAAATTGAAGAAATAAATAAATATTTGAAGAAAGTAACCTTCTATGGTTTTATTTTTCTTCCCTTTCTTGGGCATTTTCCCAGCCAGTTACTTGACTTCTGAGTTTCCCCTACCCACCACCTGGCCTCCAGTTCCACCAAGCCAGCACTGGGAGCTGAGATTCAGATGAGCTGCTCTCAAGCTTCAGGAGCTTTCAGTGGGGGCAGGGCTGCCATTCAGTGTGAGATTAAGATCAGTTGCCCAGGTAGGGGCAGGGCTACCACATGGGGCTCAGTTTTCTCAGGGGGTTTACAATTAGACCTTCAACAATGGATGTGGGCTACTGCCTACTTTGGGAGCCCTGTCTGCTGCTGCCTCTACTGCTGCCTCCTGAAGGGGTCTGAGTTGTGGGTACACCCTGCTCCCTTCTTGGCCGGCTGAAAAAACCCTCTCACTGAACTTTGGCACTTGTGGGTTGAGGGATCTGCACTGCTGCTGGAGATTCTGTCCCTGAAACCTTCTTGGATCTGCTCTTTCCAGTGCCATGTGGCCAAGGCAGGGTGGGGCTCTGCTCCACATCCGGTGCACAACAGACCTTTTCCATCAGTCTTTCTGGTCTCTCTGGGATAGAAATCTCCTCCACTCCTTTATTCTGTGGCTTCTGCTGCTCTATAATTTTTTGGGAGTTCTTCTTTACAGGTATTTTATGGGCTGTGGGGTAAGAGCTAGCATACGTGTATCTTTCTACTCCACCATCTTGGCTCCTCTCCACAAGAAAAATCTTTAAGGTTTATTTGCCAAACATTGGGATAATCACTGGAGAGAAAGGCAAAGACAGGCTTCATCCTCAAATCTAATAAGAAGAGATAACATGTATAGGACAATAATGACCAAAAAGGCTATTCTATTTGGAAAGTTACAGTGATGTTCAATGGAGTTACAAGACAGTACATTGGCATAACCTGGAATTGATTTGTTTATCCTAGAAATGGACATCAATCTGGACTGAGGGAAAGAGAAAGAATAGTACATGAAGTCCAGAGTCAAAAAGTTTTCCATTAAGGGCATAATCTCCTGTTTGTTTAGCAAGATTGCTGGTGAGAGGAAGGTTATGTAGTAAAGTGAAACATGGCTGGGTTATTCCAGAAATAATAGCCTAGTTGAGATACTAAGACATCAGAGTCTTTGTTTTAGTCAATGTCTAAAAAAACATATGTACTAGAGTGTGAATCCATGTTCAGTCATACAAGGGGGTCAATATATACCTAACTGAGAGGTAGTCATTGGTGCTCCAAATAATTAGAATCTTATTGTCCAGTAATTCCCTAGTGAGCCTTTGTGGAAACCAGATAGTGGGAAAATGTGATTCAATTAAAAAGAAGTTGGTTCTTAGTGTCAAACATAGTTCCTGGAGCATAGTAAATGCTCAATGAATATTTCTTGATGGAACTGAATTCATGGATCAAAACTTAGTATTCCTCTCATCTAGGAAGGAACAAGATTATATCCTGAGGTGATCAAGACTTTATCTACATATGAAGGCTAAATAAATCCAACTGCCAGCACTTGAGATAAAGGAGGAGAGAATCTATATCTCCATTAGAGGATGATAGGGTGCAATATTTATCTCTAGAAGAGATCAGATCATCTTGTACAGAGATTCTTTACTTGAATTTCATAACATTTTTAAATGTTTATAACCATATTTAAATATAATTCATTGCCTAACAATGTTATGTATTTAATTTTATACATTTAAAAATATACTGACAAAGGCTCTCCGGATTTCATTAGATTGTCAAAAGGGTCCATGGCAAACAAAAAGTTAAGAACTCCTAATTTATTCCAAGTTGTCATTTTGTAAAATAACTCAGTTCTAAACATAATTTTGTTTCAAAATTCATGCTAAATTTGAGATGTAGGGAGAATCTGGAGTCACACAGGTTTATTAAGTCAGGGCAAACATGCCTTATTTTGATGAATAACTGGTATGATATATTATCCAATTTATTTTCAAATATTGAATACTATTATGAAATACTTGTAGCTCCACTATACTATACTATACATTGAGTAGAATGTGAATGCTGTCTATTCCAAAAAGTATCGCTAAATAAGGAATGGATGAAGAAGCCTGTTTTTGATTGTCAGATAATTGATGCAAAACTATTCTGGTTGAAAACCCCATCCTGGCAATCACAGTAGCACAAAAATGGGGGAGTGTAAAAAGTATACAATGGTAAACATGTATACACACACACATACACATATAGATTCACATACACATACATGCACATATATGCATGTACACACACCTATATGTGTATGTACATATGTAATACATATATAGTTATACATTTATCTATCTATTTATCTCTCTATATCTCACTCTCCACTTAATTGACCTCATCTTTAATCAGTCAACAAGGTTCAAAGATTGCTCCTATTTTCATTATTTTTTAACCAATCACATCTTGTTATACCAATTGGCATACAAATATCAGTTGTTTCTAGTTCACCATCTTCAGTACAGAATAGAATTATTGTCTCCTTCTCCCCATGGTTCAGGAGATACAGGAAAAATATCATTGCCAGATGATTCTTGAGGTGATATTACAAATAGTTCTGTTGTTTTCAGGTAAGCCTGGGAGGAACATTTTCACAGCTGATCCACAGGTCAATGCCACACCAATCCATCTGTACTCTCAATCAGCTATAACACTCATCCTATAACCTCGATTATAGTGGCAAGAGTCCACTTTGGTCCAACTCCATAGTTCCTAGCAAAGGCAATCATGAGAAAAATAGGAAAAGAGCAGGTATAGGCAGCACAGCAATTAGAATATGTTTCTGTTTCTAACAGTTCTCAAGGTAATTTTGTTTAGAAGTAGTCAAAGAATCAGGAATTTTGCAGGGCTAATCACTTTACTTAACATAGTGTAAGAAGTTGGATGAATTTCAACAGCCAATAATCTGCCACAATCTATTCTAGGGGATTCTGAACAATCTGTTACGTCTTTTCAACCTAATTATTTAAAAGAATGATTTAACTCATTAAGTAGTTATTAACTTACACTAAAAACCACTATATTAAGTGTTGAATCTGCAAACAGAATATCCATATAGCCCTTATTCTCAAGAAACTCAAATTATAATAAAAGAAGACTATATAAAGATGGTCAAGCTGTTTTAAGCACCTAATGCCCAGTAGTCCTTATAGTACTAAAGTTAACATGGGTGTACTGGATGATAAGTAGTCCAATCTGGATGGAATATAGAGGAAAGATAAGGCTGAAGTACCAGATTATATCCTTTATTGTCATTTTGATTTATAAATCTATATTCATTTCTGACACAGAAACAATATTCTTTTCTGATCTTTCAATAGTTGTGGTCACTGCAGGGATTGGACCTAATGTGTAGACAGCTGTCAAATCCTATTTCCACTGATGATGACCTTCTGAATAATACTTGGCAGAAGTCCAGGTTGGAGCCAACGGTCTATGGAAAGTGAATTAATGTTACTCAAAGAACTCTCAGCTACTGTTTCTTAGATCCTTCCACTAGATCCTAGATGCTTCCACTAAAGACTGAAGGGCATTTGTGATTGTGTGAAGCAGGGAAAATGAAAGGTTTTGTGGCTTTGAACATGAGATTTTTTAAGAGTATGGTGTACTTTTTATTTAAAAACTTTTGTTTTGCTTTTATAAGGACAGAAGAAAGAAGCTAACTGACCTCAAACCATTTATCTGTCTCCTGGCAACAAACTTAAACACTTAAATGCTTGAGTGGACACAAGTCAAAATGGATAGAGTTCCAACCTTCAAACCAGGAAGATTGGCATTCACAGTGCTTTGGACATATGGTGTTTGTGTGATCCTGGGCTATTTTTTTTTTTATTTCTTGGTGCTATAGGCAAGTCACTAAGACCATAAGTTGCATAAGTAGAAGAAGAATTCTCACTTAAGAATTCTCTATATTTAAATCAGATGTTCAATCACTATCAATATTCTTGTGTAGGTTTCTGGTGGGAAACTATGTTTAGTTCACTCCTGGAAATACTTAACTGCAATTGTAATACATGCAACTGTAATACCCCAGCTTAGGCAACCTTTTCTATTGTTAGTAAATAGGCCCAACAAAAGCAAACATTCACATGGTATCCTATTGCCACAAAACTGCCATGGGTAAAACCCCATTCTAGAAATTTCTTTCCCAAATAACGATTGCAGAAGAATTCCATAACAATAAAAAATTATCTCAAAGCTAAAGTCAAGGGGAAAAAATGGTCTTTTTTCACATGCACACATGGTATACACATAAAAACCTTTGGTTTAGGTTAAAATATGAGACTAAAGAAAAGGAAAGTCATAGACCAAAGAAGTAAAGAGGGAAAAGAAACATTGGAAATCATATTGCTTAGGTATCACATCTTACAGAATAGATAAATGAAGCCCAGACTGTTTGGGAAATATCTACCACATTTGTTCTGTAAAATATTATTAAGCACATATAATGTACCTGGCACTGTGCTAAACTCCAGTGATAGTCCCTGATTAGAAGACACTTTAAGTCTAATGGGGGAGATGATATGCAAACAAATATGCACAAATCAATCTACACACAGAATAAATAGTAAATAATTAATAGAAAGCACTGGAATGAATCTTTTAGGTGACTTCTACTACATAATACGTTGTTGAATTCTCCTAACTTCATTTTCTGAACTTTACCATCATGCCTCCATGCAGATTCCTCCTACTTCTGACCTTTACTGTTCTTCTTTTATGTGTTATTTTTATCTATTAAAATGAAACCACCTTGGACCATTGTTGTTTTTCTTGGTAGTGGTGTTTGTATCCCCAGGGCCTACAATTGAATAAGCATTTTAGAGTCATTTTTCAGTCATGTTTTACTTTTCCTGACCCCATTTGGAGTTTTCTTGGCAGAGAAACTGGAGTAGGTTGTCATTTTCTTCTCTAGTTCATTTTATAATTAAGGAACTGAGGCAGACAGGTTTAAATGACTTTCCCAGGGTCACACAGCTAATGTGTGTCTGAGACCAGATTTGAATTCAGAAAGATGAGTCTTCCTCATTCCAGACCTGGTCCACTGTTGCATCTAACTGCTCTAGAGTAAGTATTTATTAAATATTTACTGACTATTCCCTGATGTTTGGAAAGATCAAACAATCTTTTCACAGTCACAATGTGTCTATTTACCTTTGGATTACCTGAATTTTCTTCAAAAGTTATGATATCCTATGCTTCATATCATTGTAGCACTCCTGTTAAAAATCGTGTTAAAAAGATGAGTCTTTGATTTAGTGGAAAAGCATAAACTAATGGAAAGCAGAATTTTCCAACTGCAATCTAGGCCACATTCAAATAAGAGAGGGGATTCAAAATGGCAGAGTTATAGGAAACAGTAGTCTCCTCTACAAGCTCCTCCAAATATATAGAATTCTCCAGATCTAATTTTGATTGGGAAATACTGGAAGAGTGACAGTGAGTAATTTGTACAACCTGGTTTGACATGAGGAGACAGAGAGATATGAAGATACTGGCCGGGATCTGGCCAGGAGCACCCTGAATGGACACACTCTAGTACGCAGAGAAATGTTTGTATTGGGCAAATAGAGGTTCTAGACCCACACCAGTATATCATAATGGGGAAAGATGCCAACTGGTGCTTTGTTCATACAGTTCTGGTTCACAGATTTAATGAGGACTGAGAAAAGGGTGCTGCATACAAAAACTTGCATCATTGGCAGATATGAAATCTTTGTACTTTGTATTATGCAAGCAAGTCATCCAGAAACAAGCATCAGAGATGGAACATAAACCCTAGAAGTTCAGCAAAATATCAGTTCAAGCATCTATCCCAGCCTACATTTGTAAAAGAAGGAAAGGAATCCCAGATGGAAAGGAGGCCTATCATTTTTTCACTTGGAAATAAAAGAGCTTTCTAGTGAACTGATAGGGATAGAGTCCAGCAGCATTTATACCATCTCTCAGACTGAAATCTAAGTCAGAAATTAATAAGGGACAGACAAAGGAGCAGAGCAGCAATCAGAATTTGTCCTGGATCGGATTGTTTTGAACATTGAAAGCTTGCAGGTCCTTAGACTGAGCCTTTCCCTGAGATCCTTGAATAACAAAACATTCATTAACCCAAAGAAAGCAGCAGCAGGTCCAGATTAGACTGCCTCTAGAAGTGCACACAGCCTGGCATTAAGGTCAAGTTCAATCACAGGAAGCATTCTGAAAGAACGAATGCAGAAATAATAATAAAAAACCACTATAAGAAAGCTATTATGGTGAAAAAGATTTTCAAGACACAATGCAGAAGGAAATGACTGCAAAACATTTACAGATGAAGCCTCATAGAAAAACAATGATTGTGCACAAACTCACCAAAAATTCCTAAAAGAGATGAATGAAAAGTTAATTTTTTTCTTTAATAAATAAAATGAGAGCAATGGAGGAAGAAAAATGAAAAGAAATAGAAGGTATAGAGGAAAGAATTGGAGAAGGAATCAATAGTTTGACAGAAGAGGTACAAATATTGCCCAAACAGTAAATTCCTTTAAAATTAGAATGGAATAAATAGAAGCCAATGACTCAATGAAGTTATAAGAAATATTAATTCAAAGTTTAATGTCTGAAAATATAGAAGAAAATTCAAAGTTTCTGATAGCAAAAATAATTGACCTCAAAAATATATTAAGGAGAAGAAAAAACCTCACTAAGAATATTTGAATTATATGAATGTTATGTCCCTGTCTCCCCACCCTTCAACAAAAGAAACTAGTAAATAGATTTTGAAAGAAAACTGCACAGATCTTTAGAAAAGTCCAAGAAGAAATAGAAAGAATGCATTGGTAACATCTCAGAAGAAGTCCCCAAATGAAAATTCCCAGAAACTTTATAGACAATATCCAGTGTTTTCAGTAGAAAAGAAAATAATGAAAATAACCAGAAAAAAATTCAAGTTTGGAGGAACCAAAATCATGACCTACAGCTATATAGGATTCAATCTTCCAGGAGGCAAAATGTGTAGGTTTACAGAAAAAAGTTTAACCAGCAAAAGTGTACATGCTACAGAAGGGGAATAAAGGATTTTTAATAAAATAGAGGACAAATAAGTATTCTTCCTCAAAACACCAGACCTAGATAAAACTTGGAAGTTCAGAGAAAGGAATAAAGAGAAAAAAATGAGAAGGGATATATGAATAAACTCTGCTAAAGATCAAAACAAGGATCAATTCTTGAGATTTAAGCATGGGGATATACTCATTGTCTTGCCTGCAAACTCTCTAGTCATTAAGGGGTCATAGATGGAATTTTATTAGAAGAATGGAAAAAGAATGGAATTGGAATACAGTATAGTGTGTGTGTGTGTGTGTGTGTGTGTGTGTGTGTATGTGTATGGCACAGGGCAGGAGGGATATAACCAAAAATTAAATCCACTAATCAAAGTTCATAAGTAGATACTTAGAACAGCTAATATGTTAACCTCACTCCTTTCTGGAACAGTCAAAGGTACAAAGAATGCACACACATGCACACATATTCAGAGTTGAGTTCAGAAATACATCTCATTCTAAAGGGGAAAAGGAAGCAAAAGAGAGGAGGTGAGAAATTATTGAGAAAACAGATCAAGGGAAGGATCAATCCTGGGCAAAACAATTTGTAAGAATTTGTAAAAAATATCTATAGTTCTTTACAAAGAGGCAAAACATACTATCCTGAGGGGTTGTCCATAAGTCAGAGAATGGGTGAAAAGTTGGGAAATATAAAAGCAAAAGAATTATAGTGTATTATTAAGAAATGATACAGGACTTTCAGAAGAAAATAAAATTTCGAGAAGGCCTGAAGGAGAGTGAAATCAACAGAAATACAAATGCAGTTTTTACCATAAATTTATGACCAAGGCAAATGACTTTGAAAGCATTAGCAACTCCTATCAGTGTAATAAGAAATCGTGATTCCAGATACTAAAAATGAAACACTAATGCATAATGATAAAATGATGAATTCAGAATGTGGAAAGAGTCAAAAACACTACCATTATCACCAATAACTACTTTTTCAAGGGGAGGGGAGATTTGAAATATAGAAATTTGCTTTGATTGTCCATACATGTTTACAAAGTTCTCAGTTAGGGAGCTGAGTGAGGAGAGTCAGTGACTGGGCTTTTATAACCTAAAAAAAAATATATATATTTTTTCCATTTTTCTGTTATTTTTTTCTTTTTAATTTTAGTCAAATGCTAGAATTTAAACAATAAGAAAAGAAAAATACACATTATGAACTTAAAAATGAAATAAGAAAAGAAAAAACGTCATGCACAGCAGAACATAGGAGAGGATTCAGAATACATTTCAAGAAAGCATATATTAAATATTGTGTGATATACTGAAAGCTGTCCATCTTTTCTTTACTTCCTTGTAGGTTTTCTTTTTTTCTGCTGTGCACTTTTTACTTTATTCTTTTTTGCCTCTTCTTCCCCCCCCACAAGTACATACATTTATAAATATAAACTTTCCCTAAGATACTCTACTCCTACTCTTTTTGTTTGTATATCTCTTTTTTCTTATCTCTCCTAACTTCTCTGCTTTACTTTGACCTGCTACCTTGCTATCCTATCACTTAACCGGTGCTCCAACAGTCCCTCCCTGATCTCCCATTCCCCTAAATGTAAAGACTCTTCTATATCCCCCTGTTAACCTATTCTCTCACCCTCCACTCTAAAGATACTTCCTTTTTACTTTCGCCCTTCCCATCCTCTTACTGTTTTATTTCCTCTTAAATTTGGTAGACATATTCTTCTAGAGGTATATGTATTATCCCTCTTCAGCTCATTCCCAATGAAACAAAGTTTTGAGAACTAACAGCCCTCCTCCTCCACCTAATTTCTCAGTATCACTTCCTCCTCTTGCACCTCATATGTATAAGATAATTGTTCTTTTGGTTGTTCTTGAACAATTTTACTTTTTGAAGTCATATTGTACTCAGGTCTACCCCAATCTCTCTTATAAGCAATCTAATTACAAATGATAATTTTAGACACAGGTTTTACATTTTTAATACATGAAAGATAAACAATCAATTTATATTCAGTCCCTTGTAATTGATCATTAGTGTCTGTCTTATATTTCTCTAAGCACTTGTGGGTCAAATCTTCTATAGAGGTCAGGGAATTTTACTGTTGTAGTTTTTTTTTTTGTTTGTTTTGTTTTTTGCTTTTTAACAGAGCCCTAGAAGTTTGACCATTGATCAAATGTTCTTTTTATTCAAAATGATGTTTCACTTTTGGGTATGATATTTTCTCCCAGAATTCCTGTTCTTTTGTTCTTTGATAAATAGCGTTCCAAGACCTGTGATCTTTTAACGTCTCTTACATTAGCTCTTGTGTGATTTTTTTTTTCCATTACTCAATATTTTGTCCTTGCTCTGGGTTTTGGGGATGTAACTATAATATTCCTGTCCAAGTTCCTTGTAGCATCTCTTTCAAGTGGTGATCAGTGGATTTTTTTCTATTTCTACTTTCCCTTCTTGTTCTAATGCTTCAAGAGAATTTCTTTAATTATTTCTTGTATTATTGTGTCAGAATTTTTTATATTAGAACTTTCAGTTATTCCAATTAGCCTTGTTTTCTTTTCTTGATCTATTCCATAGATCTGTTGTTTTTCTTATATGCTTCATATTCTCTGTTTTTTCATTCTTTATACATATGTATGTATATGTATACATATTTCTTCATCTTGTATAACTTTGCTGGCTTCTCCTGGTCCAATTTTGATTTTTAAGCAATCAAAATTTTGTGAGATTCTGGATTTCCTTTTCTAATTGATTGACTTTCTTGTCATAATCTTCTTGTTTTTCTTGCACTGTTATTATTTTTTAAATTTTTCCTCAATTTCACTCATTTAATTTTAAAAATCTTTATAAAGTTCTTCAATGAATATTTTTGAGCAGGTGACAATTTGACATTATTCTTTGGGGCAGAATAGGGTTTCTTTGTGTCAGTATCATCCTCTGAAGATGAACGCTGATTTTCTCTATTCCCTTATAGCCCTCTAAGATTGGATTCTTTCTCCCTTGCTTCTGAATTTATTTTTGTAATAGATTAGTTTTCATACTCACTTCTAGTGCTTGGGTATGGAGGATGCTGCCTCTAGCCTCTGATTATCTTTGGTTCTCTGCTTTGACCTTGAACTCAAACTGAGATCTCTTATAAATGCCCTCAGCCAGCAGCTTCCCATACCCCACTGCTTCTGTACTCACCACAAATGTGCTCTTTCCTTCTCACTGTCACTGTTCACAGCACAACTGGATCTGACATTCCTTGTCAGCAGAGGTTCCCTCTATCTTTCCCAGATTAGATGTCCAAGTCCCCTCACTGTCCTGGGGCTAAGAGTTTCTATGACTGAGGCTGAAGCAATATCCCAATCTAGCTAATCTCATGGCTTTCCACTTGTTTAAGCAACTTTCTTCTGATTGTTAAGGCTGAAACCAGCCTAGAATTCTTTACTTTTCACCAGGAGGAAAATTCATCCTGATTTCTTTCAGGTCTTCTCCAGTTATTGTAAGAGGACTTTGGCTCTGCTCCAACTCTTTTTGGTTTTCATGGCTGTATGATCATACATACAGCCATGTATGTATTTTATGTCTTTTGTGGAGGAAAATCTTGAGAATCTGAAATTTTCTGACCTACACCCCCATTTTCCTAGAATCCTCTCCCTAAAATATAATTACAAAAATAAAACATAGGTAGAGTGCACAGTACATTTTGGAAAGTGTCTGTCCAAATATTTGAACTGTTGGATCAGTGGTATGGATGTTCTATCTAGCTAAATATCATATTCTGAAAAATGACCATTTTCAATCACTTGCTTTTTCTCATTTGTAGAGAAAGATTCAAAACATTATAGTGAATATGGATATCATTTAAGAGAAGTGGAAATACTCTAGAGTTTACTGCAAACCACAATACATAATACATTATTTGCAACATATGGTAATTTTTGTTCATCTTATACAGAATGAGTCTTTGTTTTCTACTCCCTGATGAACATCCTACTTAACAGTTGAAAAAAACTTAACATTTCCTTATTTTGTGTTGTGGTATTTCCATTCAGTGGGTTACTGAACAAAGTTATCTCTTCTGCTTACCCTTCAAGATAACTTTTTTGATATTAATATATGCATAGTTTGCACTTTAAGTATGAACTTTATTCTATTGAATTGAGTGTTTTTTGTAGCTAAGAAATGTTTCTTGTATCTCTCAATTTTTGGCAGCTGTAAGGATAACATTTACTAAAATTTGCCTACTTATTCTCATATATTTTCATCAAGGATTCCTTCAATACCAATGTCGATTAAACTCAAACAGATTTCTTGGAGATATACTTAGTAAAAGGCAAAATAATCACATGAATCCACAATAGATGTTTTTTCAACCACTTTTTCAAAGTAATCAAACATCTGTCTACTTCTAATCCTTCTGGAAAAGTTGGTGAAAGATGAAATATGAGAAAAAAGGACATGAACTGATTAGCAAAACAATGATATGTTGCGGACAATAAACTGATGGGCATAGTAATGAATTTCGGTTGTCTGAATATGCATGAAATGAAGGTAAAGGATGCAGACATTAAGAAAAAAACATATTGGAATTATTGGAATGTGAACAACTACCCAAGAATGTGGTGCTTGAGAACAGGAAGGTATTTCTTGATCATGGTATAAGATAAAGGAATGATAGACCCTATTTAGGAATACATTACATTTAACAAAGTCCAGAAGGAATATATTTAACTTGAGTCTTGAGAATCTAATTAATACATGAAGATAAGATTGAAGGAACATTAGATATATTCATCTTGTAAAGGCTGAGTAAGGAAAAGTGGTGGGAAATGCATATACTAACAAAATAGCGTAAATGACAGATTGGTTTAGGACAGAGAGAAAGTGAGGGCATAAATATATTATAATATAGTGAACTGATTCAGGAGAGAGAGAGAGAGAGAGAGAGAGAGAGAGAGAGACAGAGAGACAGAGAGACAGAGAGACAGAGAGAGAGACAGAGACAGAGAGAGAGACAGAGAGACAGAGAGAGAGACAGAGAGACAGAGAGAGAGACAGAGAGACAGAGACAGAGAGACAGAGAGAGAGACAGAGAGACAGAGAGAGAGAGAGAGACAGAGAGACAGAGAGAGAGAACAGACAGACACAGGAATAAGGATTAATACACAAAGGTGGAGAAAGATTAGTAGAAAGAGACCAAATTAACATTTTTAATTAGAAAGATAGATTTGTAACAAATGAAAAAGTAACACAATTTTCAGAAAACAATGGTTCCAATTGTATGCTAACAAACTGAAAATATTAGTAAAACAAAATGAATAAACATTTAAAAAAAATGGAAATACTTAAGAAAACAGAACAGGGAATGTATAATCTGAACTATCAATTCTCAGAAAGCCTAAGTAAAAAATAAATGAATCCCCAAAGGGAGAAGGAGGACACTGAATTTATTTGGATCATCAAGTGAACTCTAACAAACACTTAAGTAAAAATTAATCCCTATGCTATATCATATTTCTGCAAAAATAGAGAAAGAATGCACCTTACCAGCCTTCTTCTATGATCAAAAATATGGTCCTGAATCCTAACAGAACAAAATAGAATACTGAGAGAGAATAGGATAGAGTAACAGCACTAAGAAATTTTATATTTTAAATAAAATATTAATAACAAAGCTAAAATAATATATTCTGAAATATTCATCATGACTGTGGTAGATATATACCTGGAATAAAGGGAGGGCTCAACATTAGAAAAATAATAATAAAATAAATCATATTAATGAAAATAATTAAATAATATGATGATAGAAATATATGTAGAAAAGGCCAGTGTCTAAATATATCAGTCATTTATATTAAAATATCAATAAATAAAGGAATTAAAAAATACAATCCTTAGTAGCAGCACTGAAGTAGAGACAAAAATAATATATACCAATTGAAAATTGAAGCAATTGAAAATACAAGTGTCATTGCTTTGACCAACATGTTCCCTCAGGCCATGATCATGGAAACTAGCTAGGACATTAAGCCAAAGATCTTTGGGAATACTAGTGTCATCCAAAACACTGAATCTTCTAGAGCATATCCAAAAGACACAATTTAGCAGCAAAATCATTATGGATAGGAGAAATCACTTCCCTCATCATCACCAGCAACAACTGCTAAACAATTGCCAATAAGAGGCAGAAAGGCACAGTGTCCTTAGAAACAGCAGCAACTTCTAAGACGATATCCCAAAGAGATCATAAAAATAGGAAAAAATGTCTACAAAAACATTTACAGCAGCTCCTTTCATGGTGGCCAAGAAGTGGAAATTGAAGGGATGCCCATCAATTGAGGAATGACTTAACAAGTTGTGGTATATGAATGCAATGGAATACTATTGTGTTATAAAAAAATGATGAACAGAAAATCCTGGTGGAAAGGCTTATATGAACTGATGCTGAGTGAAAACATTGTTCACAGAAGCAGCCATAGTGTGAGATGATTAATTTTAATAGACTTCTCAGCAATGCAAGGACCTAAGTAAGGTTTCTTCTTCTGAGTTGTAGCTAGAATCTTCCCTAGGTCTTGTTTCTTAGCCTATAGGATGTGTCCTGCTGAAGAAAAAAGACTGTATTACTTTCTATGTGTATCACTAGAGCTTAGCTCAGTTTTACATAAAGTAAAATAAAATATTCTTTACATGAAGGCTTTATTCATTCATTCCAAATATTCATTTAAACCAAACTAATATTATTTTTCTTCTTATTAGATTGAGTGAAATTTAGAAATATCAGCATGTTGTTATAAAAAGAACAGAAGAGAATTGTATATGACACAGGAAATCTATAAGAAACCATTTAATTGTTCTTTGCTTTAATATAGAAATTTGAATCCTATATCATCTGTGAAAGGATTTTGAAGTGACTATCTATCTACACACACATACACATACATACATGTATATAGAGATATGCAAACTCATATTTGTAAAACATTCATATATACACGTGCATATACATCCATTCATATATACATATACAGATATGCACACACATTTATATATACATGCGTAGTATATACATATATGTATATTATGTGTAAACTCTCTCTCTATATATATATATGCATATATAGATATTATACATGCATATATATGCATAGAATATACACACACACATTTTATGCTTGCAACAGCCCTGTAAGGTAAATGTCATATTACAGATTTGGGAACTGAGATTGAGGTATGATCTTAATTAATTTCCCAAGTTGATACAGTTAGCAAATGTGCAAGGCAAGATTCTGACTCCATACTGTAAACTTTGTCCATTATACCACCTAGTTGTCTTACTTGTTTATATCCTCTTCTAGACTTTCTTCTATTCATTTTTGTATATTTCAACCTTTACTAACTTCATATTTCCTATCCTTTGTCTTTTCTGAGAATGATTATCCTTGCTACTTTAAAAAATATCACCTGAGACATAATCAATTTTGTTCCCAAACCTCATTTTTAATTGTTTAAATCTTTGGTTCACTTACGTTTTGCTTGTTTTTGAAAAAAAAAAAAAAAGAACTGTTTAATTCTTTCTTTTTTAAAAAAATATTAACTTACTTATTTTTAGTTTTCAACATTCACTTCCATAAGATTTTGTTTTCCAAATTTTCTCTCCATCTCTCCTCTCCTCTTATCACAAGATGGTGTGTATTCTAATTACCCTCAATCTGCCCTCCCTTCTATCAACTCCACCCCATTTCTCTTATCAGTTTCCTTTCTATTTTCCTGTAAGGTAAGATCAATTTCTACACCCCATTGCCTGTATATCTTACTTCCAAGTTGCATGTAGAAGCAATTTTTAACGTAATCACTTTAAGGGAGGAACAAAGTCTAAAGTGAGAATAGAATAAATATGTGGCAGGATAGTATGGAGGGAAATGTAATCAGTCTTTTCCAATATGACTATTATGGAAGTCTTTAGCAATGCTAAACCCACATAGCCTATATGAAGTTGTTTGCCTTCTCAGTTGGGGTGGGTGGAGAGGGAGGAAGGGAGAGATATTGGAACTCAAAACTTAAGGAATGAATGTTGAGAATTGTTTTGCATGATACTGTGAAATAAGAAATACAGGTAATGGGGTATAAACATCTATATTGCCCTACAAGAAAAGAGAGAAGATGGGAGAAAGAGAGAAGAAGAGGGAAAGAAGGGTTGTGGTAGAAGGGAGAGCAGATTTGGGGAAGAGGTAACCAGAATGCATTATGTTTCAGGATGGGGAAGAAGAGAGATGAAGAGAAAATTTGTAACTCAAAATCTTGTGGAAATGAATGTTGAAAACTAAAAATAAATATATTTTTAAAAACATTTAAAAATAAGTAAATAATTGAAAGAAGTCATACAAATTCAACTTAATGAAAATAAGAGTATGGCATTTTCCCCATTCAACCTTTAGGTCCGTGGTGTCAAGATTGAGAATTCCTGTTCTCAGGGATCATAATGACACTTCTGAGGTCAAATAAGGATCATCTCATGAACAAAGTTATACTCTTAGGAATGTTCTTCTTTACTATATTTAAACTTGATCCTCAACCAAAGGAAAAAAATCAGGAAATATTTAAATTCACTCGTTTTTGTCTCCCTACTCCCATTTCCAAATAACATCAGGAAGAAATGTGACATTTAATAAAATTCAAAATTGTAGTTTAAATTATCATTTACCTGACTCAGAGGAATATATGCCATAAATCTATCTATATGTATTTATATATAGTTTATATCTGCATGTGTGTGTTGTTCACATGGTCATATGAACATATGGTCAAAATATATGTGTATGGTGTAGAGGAAGGCAAAGATTTGGAGCAGAGTAGGCAGAAAGGAATAGAAATAATGTGGAATAATGGAAAAAGAGCAGGTTTCAAGTTAGAAAATCCTGGATTCTTATATTGGCTATGACATCTTGGATAATTTACTTTAAACCTTAGTGCTCCTGGCAGCTTTGTAAGACTATTTATTTAAGAGTAGGGGCTGCCTGATATAAGTGTAGAGAGATTCCTGCCTAAGTGAATGAAATCAGATGCCAAATCTTTACCACATTAAATAAAAACAGATATAATTCATATGCATCCCAGAGATAACATGCACATTGATAGAAAAGTATGACAGGTTTTTATGTGGGTTAATATTTATTTACCATGCTTTCCTGGGTCATAATATATTAGTACCTTTGATTTTATTATTATTTCTTTGGCCTTCATTGTAGTGTGTCATTAATATTTGATCAATTCCATGTAAATGGGATTGTCTGGGATTTGATAACTACAGTATTACAGATGAGCTTGATTTATTCACACAATTGAAAGTATCCATGTCATAGTGGTCCTTCTGGAAACTTAGGCTTACCTGTGTGAGAACAATTCATAGGATGTGAAGCCACCTACAGAAAGTGTTAGTAGCTTCCTAGCTCCCATACTTACTAATTTACATCCTTACTAAAATTTATTTGTAATTGTAAAACCAGTTTTCGAAGATTTTTAGCCATTTATAGACATATGCAGAGCTGTAGGGAAACAAATACACTTTATTCACCCTACACATCTATTCCCTGCCAAGGCTAAATTAGGCTTGACTCTAACTTCCTGTTTAGCTTTCATATTATTAAAAAAAAAAAAAAATCTGTCCTTTTACAGTCTATTTAGTGCCACACTTTTCACATTTTTATACTTTTGTTGGTGATTTTACTTTTTAAAATCCTGGAAATCATAGTGTCAAAATATTATCTAGTGTTCCTAAATGCAAAAATGTTATGTTGCACCTAACTGAGAAAATAACTGTGTTAGAAAAGCTTTAGTCAGGCATAAGTTGTAGAGGTGATGGCCATGAGTTCAACATAATGAATCAACATTATGGTAAATACAAAAAATGGAAAAGGGATTTTTACCAATTTTTACATGAGGCTTCTCTGGAAAATTCTGAAGCAAATGCTGTGATCAGAAAAACGGATCTCTATATTTCCTCTAAGAAATAATGGTTTAGTAGTCACTAAATCAATGTTTACAGTAACTTTATGGAATAAAACCACTGAAAATTAAGAGAATTGACTCTATACAGTTTCCTATTAATTCTAGCAATTTCTTGGCTTGTTATTCATAATTTACCTAGAATGCTGTCACTTCTATACCATATAGGTAAGATTAAGGTAGTATTCTCTTTTCAAAAGGTTATTTGCTTGGTTTTTTTTTTATTTGTTTTGTTTTGGGTTTTTTTTGTTTGTTTTTGGGTTTTTTTGGCACACTACAGTGTTGAGGGAGTTGTCTTTATGTATTGCAGACTGAAAATGATTTTAACTATTTCATTTGAACTTCATAAGTTATCAAAGTTTTTCCCTTTTTTCCCTGAAAATGGAGAAGCACAAAAACATTTAAAATTTGTTGTTTTTGTTGTGTTAATATTAACAGCAGGGAAGAAATTGATTTCAGATACTGGCATTCCATTGATAAGATGAGTTTTCTATGGTCTCAGGGCTTTCATTTTTGCCTCCCTACACAAAGTTAAAATAAACACGAGAAAATAATTTTCTTGTCCTGAATGAGGACACACACAGGAAAACCTCAAATATGTACTACTGTAGTGAAAATTTTCCCATAATTAAAACTAGTCCTGATAAGCTGTCCTGAGCAAGGGCACAATAGAAAAAGCCATCTAGATCAGCTAAAAACTTTAAGAAGACATATATCATAAATGATTATTATGATAGATGAAAATTCTATTTGTACATATATTGTAGATATATAAATATGTATGTATGCATATAACATATGTGTATACATATGCATGCACATTTATGTGTATATGTATGTGTGTGCATATATGTTTGTGTATATGTATATGGTTTGGGGCTTGAAAGCTACAGTGTGAAAAGGGATTTTGATGTATTGCCAAATTCCAAACCAAATGTGTTTCTATGTATATATAAACACAAATATATATATATATATATATATGTATATGTATATATACACACACATGTATACATATATATGTAGATATAAACTTTTCATATATCATCACTAAAAAATTAATATATAATAAAAATAATAGATTCAGAGTTCAGAGTTCTGGATTTTGCACCAGCTTCTGCTTGTGTGTCAATTTTTTTAAAACTTTAGACAAGTCTTTAATCTTCCTGGATGCTGGTTTTCTCTTCTATTCTATGAATGATTACGGTGGAATGTGTTAATCTGAGCTAAAGAACCAAATACCATGATTCAGAGGACCTCTTTGCGGACTACTTCTCAGTGGAGATGAAAAAGACTGCATTAGAATCTTGCCAATAAAAGAATTTATAATTCTGGTGCTAACTAAAATAATATTTTTTCACATTGACATCTGCTTAGACTCTCTAGATGAGAGGAAAAGCATGAGGTAATAGTGGTTTTGGAATGTAATTTGCCACACTGTTGGAAAAAAAAAAACTTTGCAACTAAGAAATATATTATTTCTGAGACTGTTACATAACTGAAATGATTTATACAAATGAAAAAGCATGATTTCTAAGAAACATTTGGAAATCTATTATGCATATGATTTGTAATATCAATTCACTGTGTTCAAAAAAAGTGTGATTCTTAATAAGTTTGGTGGTGGTCATGTAGAACAGTGGCAATTCTTTCCTGTGCATAATGTGAATTAATTTTTTTTAAATGAGAAAACCTACTTTAATAAGCCATGAACAAAGTGATGTGTAACTTGGTAAGGCTAAGGGTAAAAAGTAAGGAGGGCAGAATAAAAAAAAAATCAAAACAAAACAAAACAAAATATAAAAACCTTTGGGAACAGAAGATCTTATGAGAGAAAATAGGACGTAGTGAAAAGCTACTCAGAGAATGAGGTTATAGGGCAGGTAAATTCCATCACAATACACAGAAGGTAAAGACTAGAATAGGAAGCAAAACTGGAGAGCATGAAACAAGCAGACTAAAAGAAACAAAAAGACAAAGAGCAAATAAGCTGAAGTTTCTAGTGAAATCTTGTTCTACCTAGAGATAATATTTTATATTTATTTAAAACTTTAAAATTTATAAAGCAATTAATTATGTATTCCTGTCAAATGTGTTAAGGATGCACACATATATGCATATACATACATGCATGTACATATATATGTATACATATATGTATGTATATATGTATGTATACATACATCTAAATCTGTCTGTCTCTATATCTATCAATATTTATGTATATCTTTTTCTCTATATATAAGTGTATGCATACTTCATACACACTTGCATATGCATGTGTATGTGCATATGCACACACTACACATGAGTGTATGTATGTATACAGATACACATGCATATACATGAATATATATATAGGTATAAGTGTATATACACCCATGTACAAGCATATGTATGTATATATGCACACATGTACACACACTCCCATGCATATGTTTGTGAATGCACTAGTATTGCAGGAAAAGCGTCTAAGGGATAACATTTAATTTCTTATTTTTTTCTCATTATAATTTCAAGTAATGATTATCTGACATGAATTTAGCTTGTAAGAATCTTCTAACAAAGATTTAATGATGTTATTATGCCCTTTAGGGGAGGAATAAAAGTTATGTTCAGATGTGATGTGACTGTACTCCTTAGTCAGCTAAGTGTCACAGTGTTTAACCTGGAGTCATGAAGACCTGAGTTCAAATCCTATATTATATAATAGTTCCAGGTTAGCTGTAACTTTGAAATTCCCAAAGCGTATCATTGAACCTTGTAATTGAATCATGAGCTAACTATCTTTATACAGCTTTGGGTGGACAGTAAATCTAAAATATAAAACTGATTTCCATAATAGTTATCTTTTATATTCCCATACCCTTGATGAGAAAATACATAAAGGTAGACCCCAACTTTAAAAGGTTTTCTACCATTAAAATAAGCTCAAATGGAAATTACACTTTACTCTAGCTGCCCTAAGTATTTCTGATTTTACTACATATTTAGTGTTGTAATTGAACCGTGTACTTAGATTTGGTCATTTAATGAAGAAGATTAGTAATGCACCACAAAGTGATGCCAAGGAATGGATATAACTAAATATTTGAGGGTAGGTGTTGCAAAATTGTGTGCATCCTATGTCAAGATGAGAGAGGGTACAAACAACAGCAGGGTCAAGATTTGTGGTTGATTTTCACTAATTTGACTCTTTCACTTCTTAGCTCTGGATAGGGAGGGGGCTATCAGAGGTCACACAATGGAATAGTAGATGTCATCAGATACATGTGGTTAACTGGAATGCAGTCAAAGGCAGTGATGTCATTTACCTTGCAGTAATTAAGAAAATTCTGACAGAGTACACTTTTTGCTTCTAGAAAAATCCATGTTCAGAATAGGGGAAAATGTATAAGATTCTTTTCTAGCCACTTGAAATTTTTGGAATGATTTGCAAAACTGATAATTCTTGGCTTGTCCAAATTTTAATAAGTAAATTATGATATAAATATGATATATGTAGAGTTAGCTATAGTCTATAAATCATTTTATTTACTGCCTATTTTTCATTCTTTTTTCCAAACTAATTTTTCTTTATTAAAATGCCTTACATAACAGAAAAAATAAGGACAAAGACATGGAAGAAAGGCAAATACAGCAAAATGTTAAAGCAACTGCAATACAGCTTTATTTTAATAAAATTTTATCATGTAGAAATGACCTGCATCTTTGAAAATCTCTACCAGAAGCCTGAAAATTCTTACAAATACTACCAAAGGAGAGAACTTTAAGAATGGGCCAATGACATGCTGAAATCTGTTGCTCAAGAAGCAATCTGCACTCATATGAGGAAGGCTCATCTTCAGAAGTTTGGATAGTAGGTGATGAAATTTTCAACTCTATAACTTATGAGGACCATGACTGAGAAACAGAAGACTTGTTATCTGATTTGACAGAGGACACCTGTTTTGAAAATCACAGATATATGACATATTAGAAGAATTTTTAATGCATCTACATGCATAGAAAATATTATAAGGCAAAGTGGGTGGGGAAAAAGAAAAAAGTAAACGATGGTTTTTTAAGACATATTAAATAATATCGGCTTCTGTTCTCCCTATAGAGTAAGTGAGAAAATTTCCAGCTCCAAGAACTTAGTAGGCTCTGAGATGGTGGAGAGAAGGTTGGGGAGAACGCTACTGAGCATTAATATTAACTATGATTCTTAGTTACTTATTTGTAAAATTTCATAAGAAACTGTTAAATTGTTATGCTTTTATTTAAATACACAAACACTGTTTTTTTATGTAGCAGCAAAATGTTTAAAATTTACTTCATTTTCTACTTTATTCATATAGGTACCATGACCCTAGGAGAATGACTAATTCAGTGTTTGACAAAAGATTAGAAATATTTATATTATAGAAGAAAATAAATGTAAACTATCTCCTAGACTCACTAATCTTGCTACTAGACTATCTTACCAACTTCTCATCATTCTTTTTTATAACTTTCTGAATTACAGCCAAAAGAAATCACAGAAGATATTTTAAAATTTCCTCTGTATTTACAAATGATAAGATAAAGATACCCATTTACAAAATAAAACCTCACAAATTTCCAGGGAATTGAAATGTCATTTAGTCCAGTACTTACTTTTATAGATTACTAAATGAAGGTCATAGAGGTTAAATTATTTTCCAAGAGAAATACAAACATTTAGTATACCTATGATTTGAACCCATGTCTTCTGAATACAAACCCAAAGAACTTTTCAATTCTACCATTAGTGTCCTTCATTTTCACTGGCTTCCAGAATATTGAATGGTGATGTCTATCCCAATGTTTATAAAAAATATTTTTGCACAAATGGTGGTGGAAAATGGGAGAGTCATAATTTAATGGGATAATAATTATTTGGCATTGTGAGGGACAATGTGGTAGCATGGATGCTTAACTTAAGAAGACCTGGATTAATGGGGGTGTGGCACCTATAAAAGATGGCAGAGGGGAATGAGAAATTTAGCTAACCTCTCCTAATTCAGTCCTCTAAATAAGTGTTTTAAAATGCCTCAAATCAAATTATGAGCAGTAAAACAGAATAACCAAAATTATGTGTGACTCTGTGTGTGTGTGTGTGTGTGCGCGTGTTTGTGTATGTATGCCAAGGACAGATTAGAAGGGCAGAAGAGGGTGTCTGCCTGTGGACTGGGATGGAAGAACACACAGATAATTTAGTACCAGCTTTATGGTCTGAAAGTAGGAAGGAGCAACACCCAAAGTAACAGCAGCTACGGTGGTGCTAAAAGCAATCAGTGTCCTGGGAGAGTAAGCAATTAAATGCCTGGTTGAAAAGATTTTAATGAGGATTCTTGAGTTAGCATTACACTTAGGACAAAGAAAGATTTGATATCTTATTTGTCTATTCCCAAATTATTAGACATCGTACCAGGGCAGAGCATAGAAGTTGGTCTGTAATTGTGAGGGAACGGAGCCTTATGTGGGCAAGGACTAGATCCCACACCAGAAGCATAGCGTTCTATAAAGAAGTCTCCCTGAATCACATCACCTTACATGTACCAAAACCTTAAAGGTCCCCAGATCTATTCAGGGAAGCTCAGGCTAGCCATATTCCTCTCCATCCAGGTGAGCAAAGTTGAAACTATATCGATGAAGCAATATCAGTACTAAACAAATATAGACCTAACTTTAACATGAAATTCAAAGTCATGAAATGAGGAAAATGCACAAACACCAAAAAAGGAATTTGATCATAAAAAAGTTTGTATGGGAAAAACAAAGCTCAATACACAAAAAGAGAAGAATTGAAAATCTCTATAAGCAAAGCCTCAAAAACAAATGTAGATTGGACACAAGCCCTACAAGTATTCGTTGAAGAGCTAATGAAAGAGATTAATAAAATACAGAACAAAAATGATTTCGCAAATCAGAGTGGTAGTGATAAAATTGGTAAAAAATGTGAGCAATGCAAGAAAAATAGAAAAAGAGAATTATCAACTTGACAAAAAATGCCAAAAATCTCACTGAAGAGAACAACTTCTCAAAAATTTGAATGATAAAGTGGAAGCTAATGCCTTCATAAGGCATGAAGAAAAAAATTGAAAAAACAAATCACAAAGAATGAAAAAAATAGAAAATGTGAAGCATCTCATTGGAACAAGTGATTGACCTTGAAAACAGATCAGGCAGAGAAAATTTAAGAATTATTGAATTACTGAAAACTCACAATGTAAAAGAGCCTAGAAATAAAATTTCAAGAAATTGCAAATATATCTTGAATATACAAAATCTGGAGGGTAGAGTTGAAATTGAAAGACTCCACCAAAAACCTCTTGAATGAGTTTTGAAAATGAAAATTTCAAGTGATATTATAGACAAATTCGAAAGCTCTTAAATAAAGGAAAAAACACTGAAAGTAACAAGGAGGAAACCATTCAAATACCAGGGAGCTTTTGTCAAGATCACATAAGATTATCATATATTTCTCTAAAGAAGTAGTCTATGGAATATGACATTCTGAAAGGCAAAAGGATTAGGATTGCAAGCAAGAACAACTTCTTTAGCAAAATTGAAAATAATCCCTCAGGGAAAAATGGAATTTACTGAAATAGGACACTTTCAAACATTCATGATGAAAATACCAGGATTTAATAGATTTTTTTTTTTTTAAATTTACATGCCACACTGTAGAGAAGCATAAAAAGGTAAACTTGAAAGAAAAATCATAAGGGACTTAACAAGGTTAAACTGTTTCTATTTCTATATGGTAAGAAGATACATATAATTAATAAGAACTTATCATTATTAGGGCACTTAGAAGTAGAAGTAGAAAGGGAATGGGTGTGATTCTACTATTCAAAAATAAAGGATGGAAGGGTGAAAAAAAGAGGATTCACTGGAAGCAGGGGAACGGAAAAAAGAATAGGGTAAATTATCATGCAAAAAAAAAAAAAGAAAGAAGAGATTTTTATGATAAGTGTAAAAATGTGGAAGCAGAAAATGCTTGAATCTCATTCTCATCTGAACTGGTTCACACCTATATACACATATATTAATATGCACATATAATTTATATACATACACAAATATACTATTGGGTCTAGAAATCCATCTTACCCAATAAGGAATTAGAAGCAGAAGGGGCTAAGAGAAATGGGTGTACTAAATGGGGTAAATTAAGAGAGGCAGTAATCAAAAGCTAAACAAATATTTGAGGAGGGTACAGGATCAAAGAAAGAGAAGGATAAATAGGATAAACTAAGATGGAAGTTAAAACACAGTTTATAATCATAACGGAAAATGCAAATGGAATGAACTCACCTCTGAAATGGAAGCAGATAACAGAATGGATTGGAATGCAGAATCCATCACTATGTTGTTTACAAGACCCATGCTTGAAATAGAAAGAGAGGCAATGAATTAAAATAAGAGGTTGAAGAAGAATCTGTCATGTTTCAACTGAAATTTAAAAGAGAAATCTCAAATGTAGCAATCATGATTCTAGACTAAGCAAAAGTAAAAAGAGACCCAATTAAAAAAGATAATCAAGAAAACCACATTTTCTTAAAAGTTACCACAGGCAATGAAGTGCTAAATGTATAGGCAATAAAGTACTAAATGTATAGGCAATGAAATACTAAATGTATTTGCAGCAAATGACATAGAAAACAGATTACTAAAGAAAAATTACATGGGGTTTAGAAGAAAATAAATAGTAAAACTCTTCTATAAGGGAGACTTCAATTTAGATAAATTTAATGAAGATATGAACAAGAAATTAGTTAAGAAGATGAATAAAGTTTTAGAAAAATATATATTCAAGCTCACTAGTGAAGACCAATACAACCAAAAATAGAAGGATAGAAGAGAATTAAAATAATAATTATAGTGAGTTCTTATCTTTTTTTTAAATATTGATTTATTTATTTACCTTTTTACATTTCTTTCCACAAAATTTTGGGTTCCAAATTTTCTCCCCTTTTATCCCCTCCCCCCACCCCAATACCCTAAGCAATCTAATTTTGCCTATCTCCAATCTTCTCTCTCTTCTGTCATCCCTCCCTTCTCTTGTCCCCATCTTCTCTTTTCTCCTGTAGGGCCAGATGACTTTCTATTCCTCATTAACTGTATGTCTTCTTTCCTAGCAGCCACAGCAATACTAAACAGTTGTTCCTAAAACTTTGAGTTCCAAATTCTCCCCATCCCTCCCTCCCCACCCATTCCCTTTGGGAAGGCAGGCAATTCAATACAGGCCATAGCTGTGTAGTTTTGCAAATGACTTCCCTGATAGTCGTGTTATATAAGACTAACTGAATTACCCTCCATTCTACCTTGCCCCTCATTGTTTCTCTTCTGTCTTTTGATCCTGTCCCTCCCCGAGTGTTGACTTCAAATTGCTCCCTCCTCCCTTTGCCCTCCCTTCCATCATTCCTTCCTCCCTGCTTATCTCCTTCTCTCCCACTTTCCTATACTGTAAGATAGATTTTCATACCAAAATGAGTGTGCATTTTATTCCTTCCTTTAGTCAAATGTGATGAGGGTAAATTTCATGTTTTTTTTTTTTTCTCAGCTCTCCTCTTTTTCCCTCTACTAAAAAGTCTCCTACTTGCCTCTTAAATGACATATAATTAACCCATTCCATTTCACCCTCTTTCCTCCCACTACATTTCTCTCTCCCCATTTACCTTAATTTCTTTTAAGATATGGTCCCATCCTATTCAATTCACTCTGTGCTCTCTGTCTCTGTATATGTGTGCATGTGTGTATGTGTGTGTGAGTGCACCTGTGTATGTGTGTGTGTGTGTGTGTGTGTGTGTGGTCTCACCAAGTACCCAGATACTGAAAAGTTTTAAGAGTTACAAATATTGTCTTTCCATGTAGGAATGTAAACAGTTCGTTTATGGTAAGTCCCTTAAGTCTTCTCTTTGCTGTTTACTTTTTCATGCTTCTTCTCATTCTTGTGTTTGAAAGTCAAATTTTCTTTGCAGCTCTGGTCTTTTCATCAAGAATGATTGAAAGTCCTCTGTTTCATTGAAAGGCCATATTTTCCCCTGAAGTATTATGCTCAGTTTTGCTGCGTAGTTGATTCTTGGTTTGAGTCCTAGTTCCTTTGACTTCTGGAATATCCTATTCCATGCCCTTTGATCCCTTGATGTAGAAGCTGCTAGATCTTGAGTTATCCTGATTTTATTTCCACAATACTGGAATTGTTTCTCTCTAGATGCTTCCAATATTTTCTGCTTAACCTGGGAATTCTGGAATTTGGCCACAATGTTCCTACGACTTTCTCTTTTTGGATCTCTTTCAGGTGGTAATCGATGGATTCTTTCAATACATATTTTGCCCTCTGGTTGTAGAATGTCAGGGCAGTTTTCCTTGATAATTTCATGGAAGATGATATCTAGGCTCTTTTTTTGATCATGACTTTCAGGTAGTCCCATAATTTTTAAATTGTCTCTCCTGGATCTATTTTCCAGGTCAGTTGTTTTTCCAATGAGATGTTTCACATTCTCTTCCACCTTTTCATTCTTTTGGTTTTGTTTGGTGATTTCTTGGTTTCTCAGAATGTCATTAGACTCCATCTGTTCCATTCTAATTTTGAGAGAACTATTCTCTTCAGTGAGCTTTTGAATCTCTTTTTCCATTTGGCTAATTCTGCTTTTGAAAGCGTTCTTCTCCTCACTGGCTTTTTGAACCTTTTTTGCCAATTGAGTGGGCCTATTTTTCAAGGTGTTATTTTCTTCAGCATTTTTTTGGGTCTTCTTTACCAAGATATTGACCCTTTTTTCATACTTTTCTTGCATCTCTCTCATTTCTCTTCCCAGTTTTTCCTCCACCTGTCTAACTTGCTTTTCAAAATCCTTTTCGAGCTCTTCCAAGTTCTGTGCCCACCTGACATCCCCCTGGGATGTCTGGGGTACTGAGGCCCCGCCCTCCACGTCTTTCCCTGATGGCAAGAATATGTCCTCCTCATCAGATATGAAAGTCGGGATCATTTGCATCTGTTCAAAAAAACTCTCTATAGTCTTATTTTTCTTCCCTTTTCTAGGCGTTTTCCCAGCCAGTTACTTGACTTCTGAGATTCCTGTCCACCCCCGCCTAGATCCGCCCAGCTAGTGCTTGGGGTCTGAGATTCAAATGGGCTTTCCGCGGCAGGTGCAGCTGTTCTTCAATGTGAGGTTAAGTTCTGGTGCTTGGGTGGGGACAGAGCTGCCTCCCAGGCTCTGTTCCCTCAGGGGCTTTATGCAGAGACCTTCAGTAATGGAGCAGGTGGAGTAGGGCCATCTCCCAGGCTCAGCTCCTTCAGGTGGTTTATGCAGAGACTTTCAGTAATGAAGATCCTGCCTGCTGCTGGGGGAGTTCTGGGCCACTGCGGCCGCGACGCTGCTGCCTCTGCCACTGCCCCCGCCTCTGCCTCTGCCACTTCCTCCTGAGGGGGCCTGAGCCACGGAGACACCCCGCTCCCCACTCAGTCAGCCCAGGCGTGTCTCTCACTGACCTGTAGTGTCTGTGGGCAGAGGGACCTTCCAGGCTGCCAGAGGTTCCGTCCCTGAAGCCTGCTTGGATCAGCTTCTCTGGGGCCGCGGACAGGGCAGTGCTGGGATGGGGCCTCTTTCTGGGGCGCGATGGACCCTGGGGACGGCTCTCCAGGGCTCTCTGGAACGGAAATCTCTTCCACTATGTTTCTGCACACCCTGCAGTGATCCAGAACTTCTGGGGAGTTCTTCTTACATTAAATCTATGGGCTGTGGGTTCGGAGCTCACATACGTGCATCTTTCTGCTCCGCCATCTTGACTCCGCCCCGAGGTCTTCTTATAAAACTCTTATTTCTCCAATATGTGTAGAACTGAGCCAAATTTATTTTCAAAAGAGTCGTTCTCCAATTGATAAACAGTGAAATGATGTTAAGAGTAGTTTTCAGAAGAAATTAATGTCACCAGTATCCATATGAAAATAATATTCCATAGCCCTGTTAGAGAAATGAAAATTTAAAGAATTTTGAGATATCACCTCACACTTATCAGATTGACTAATGATAGACCATGAAAATGACTAATGCTGGAGGGGATATGGAGAACCAATCGCATTAAAACTCTCTTGGCCAATCTGTGAGTCTGTCTAATAATTTTTGAGTGCATTTAGATACCACACTTAAAGTGTGGCAAATTCTTTAATCTGGCAATCCATAAAATGACTATGTCTGTATACAAAGGAGACACAGAAAAAGGAAAAGGACCAATATGTAAACCACATTTTTGTTAGTCCATTATGTGGTGGCAAAAAAAAAAAAAAAATGGAAATTGAGGTGATACCCATGACATGGGGAATGGCTGAAGAAGTTTTATGGGTGTTACGAAATACTATTGCATTGTAAGCAACTGTGAAGGGGTGGATTCATGGAAACCTGGGTAGGATTATATGAGCCAATGAAAAGTGAAGTTAGCAGAATTTGGAGAACATTGTGCAGTAATAGAAATATTGTGACAGTAATCAACTATGAAAGATTAGGTACTTTGATGAATAAAATGATCTATGAAAATTCCAAAAGACACAAGATGAAAAAATTTATCCACCTCCAGAAATAGGACTGATGTATTCTGAGTGCAGATTGAAGCAGATTGTCTTTGACTTTGTCTTTTTATTTATTTATTTATTTTTTGGAAATGAATATTGTGGAATTTGCACAACTTCATATGTATATTGAACACTTTATTTCTTGAGTGGAGAAAGTGTGGGAGGGAAGAAGGAAAAGAATTTGGTGCTAAAAGTAAAATAAAAGTGAACACTTTGAGATCAATAAAAATCTTGATTTTTCTAATAGTATTTCTAGAGACTATCATGTTGCTTGCATATATAAACACCCTGATGCTTTTTGTTCAATTCATTCCTAAGTATTTATTGATAGATTCAATGCACATTACTATACAGAGTATTAAATTCACTCACAACATGGAGAAATGATTGGTCAAAGTCTCCTGCTATACCACCCTGCCAAAGACATCTCTTCCCAGTCTCCCTGACTGGTGCTCTTTTCTTTACAAGGAGTGTTTCTAGAATATGGGTTGCTAAGTAATCATTAGGCTTCTCATGCCCGAGATCTAAGCCCGATTTCTCCATCTTAAGCTTTTAATGTCTTCATGTGTTTTTGATGGATTTCATTCAAAATAAACATGTATAGTTAGGTACAATGAAAATCATTCTGCACCTGGGTTTTCCCTACCAATCAAAGGGGATTCGGAGAAGATGAAGTGAAAAGCGAATAAGTAAGGACAAATAGATTGTGAGATCCCTGAGGGAAATCTGTCACAAAGCAACTTAATCAATATGAGAGGAATTGCCAGAAACTTACGAGTATTCTTGGAAAATAATCAGTTATATTTTCCAAGGAATAGATATTCATTCGTTAGCTAACAAAGTCCTCTCAGTCAGTGATACAAATATTTGCCTAGTGGAATAAAGGTTTTTCCTTCACTCCCTCTCATCTTGAGGATATTTGAGCCTTGGTGCACTTCTCATAGTTGTACTAATTCATCCTAGTGGTTCATAAAGCTTTCTCGTATTCAACTCCAGTTGTTTCTAATTGAGACCCTGTTTGGTGAGTTACCTTTGAAGTGGGATGCAATAATTTATTCCAGCACTACCAAGAGGAACTGATACAGCTCACTTCTCTTTTGTCAAAAAAGTGACCATGCTAAAAGGAAGGGCTGACTTGGTTGGTTGCTGTCCATCGTTTTTGAAGAGGATCAAAATGACATTGCCATGATAAAGTGAAGTTTCAGTGTGTCTGACTGTGCCTGATCAGACCAATATGAATTCAGAATGCTCTACCACAGGTTGGGCACAGATAGTCTGTGTGAATATTTGGAGTTAATACTCCAAAGTGCATCCTATGTTTCCTTTGTGCTATCTCAACTCGGCTTTTCTCATAGATGTGTGCATGCCATGCTGAGTGATCCTGTACCAGTGTCTCCCAAGTTTCACAATCAAATCCAAAGTTCTTGAGAAAGACCTTGAGAGTGTCCTTGTATCGCTTCTTTTGACCACCATGTGATCACCTGCCCTATGTGATTTCTCCATAAAATAGTCTTTTTGGCAAGTGTACATTTTGCATTCGAAGAACATGGCCAAACCATCGGGATTGCACTCCCTGAAGTATAGTTTGAATGCTTGGCAGTTTGGTTCCATCAAGTACTTCAGTGTCTGGTACCTCATCCTTCCAACTGATCTTCAGAATCTTCTTAAGGCAGTTCAAATGAAAGTGATTCAGTTTCCTGCCATGGCGATGGGAAATGGAATGTCATCTCTGACAGTTGAATTGAATTACAACGTTCCATTGTAATCAGCTGAATCATGAAGGCCTTACAGGAATAACTGCAAAGTGTGTATCTGATGGTGGATTTTTTCTTCCCAACCACCAAAGGATTTTTGAAAGAATTATTGTTTTTCATACTGTTACAGTAAACCTAGTCTCTAAAATAGAGATTATTGACCTCTATCCAAATGTAAAGTTGTAAAATTGATTACTCCACTATTTTGAAATGCTCTAACATCTACAATTGAAGCTGCAGTCATTTTTACCCAATGAAAAACAAACAAAAAAAGGGAAACAGAAATGTTGCAGAAGTTGACAGACCTTGGCAACAGTTTGGTACTGAGTATGGGACATAATAAGAAATCAAGGATGCCACTTATCTTGTGATGAAATTGAGAGAATTGTCCTCTGTAGTGATAGGCAAGACAGGAAGAGAGTAAGGGCTTAGGGGAAAATCTAATGATTTCAACTTTGGAAGTATTGACTTTAAGATGTTAGTATCCACTTCAAAATGTCCAAAAGGTAGTTGAAAATGCTAGGTTGGATGTAGGAGAGAGTTGGAGACTCATCACCTTACCAATGGAAGGTAAGGAAATTACCAAGTCAAGCAGTACAATAGTAAAAGAGAAGAATGTACAGGAAGAATGTATAGGTGTTTTGGGACACCTATGATTCGATTTTGTAATCTAGGACAAAGTTTTCAGCACTCAGATTTCATAAAACTCCTTACAAATGTCTCCTTTTGTTTCCACAGCAACTCTGGGAGGTAGGTGCTATGATTATCTCCCTTTTACAGCTGAGGAAACTGGGCAAACAGATGTTAAATCAGACTTGCACAGTTGACATAGCTATTGGATATCCATGGCTACATCTCAACTCATGTCTTCATGAATTCAACTCCACCACTGTAACCACTGTCAACAATGGTGAGTTTCCATATATGACAGAATATAAATATCATACATGCATAAATGTCTAACTGGCAGAGATTGGTAAGATCGTCTAGTCAAATATTTTTATTTTTCAAATAATGAAAAGGGAGGGTTCAATAAATTTAAATAAATTTCTAAGGTCATAAAAGTATTCTCTATTTTGGAAAGTACTTTCAAATTTCTAATTTCTATTTTGACCTCAAGATAATCCTATGAAATAAATAGGGGAAGAATAATTATTGCCATTTAACAAATGAAGATACTGAGGTTCAGTGAAATTAATCAAGGTCACATGGTAGAACTGAGATTAGAATTTAGTTTCCTTGAATCCCATAGCATTTTATCTTGTAGTATATTAACAGTCAAGACTGATGCCACAACCAATTTAAATCATATCTCTCACAAGGCAAGTCAATAAAGTAAGAAGAGAGAAGACAGGGATATGGAATGAACCTATCAACGTACTGATGAAAGAAACTCCAAAATCAACAATCATCTCTTAAGGTCCTACTGTGGTCTAGTCACTGGGTTAAGTTTAGGACGTATCAAGGAAGGTAAAAAAAAAATCAAGTAAGCATGATCCACTGTGGGGTAAAAAAGTGTTTGTCTTGGAGTCAGAGGTTATAGGTTTTAAGTGATCTTTGCTTCGTTTTTTTTAAAAAATATAAATTTATATATTTAACTTTTTACATTCATTTTCACAAAATTTTGGGTTCCAAATTTTCTCCCCATTTATCCCCTCCCCCTACCCCAATACACTGAGCATTCTAATTTTCCCTATCACCACTGTGTCCTCTCTTCTATTATCCCTCCCTTCTCTTGCGCCCACCTTCTCTTTTGTCCTGTGGGGCCAGATGACTTTCTATTCCCCATTAACTGTATTTCTTATTTCCTAGTAGCAAGAACAATACTCAACAGTTGATCCTAAAACTTTGAGTTCCAAATTCTCCCCATCCCTCCCTCCTCACCTGTTCCCTTTGGGAAAGCAAGCAATTCAATATAGGCCATATCTGCATAGTTTTGCAAATGACTTCGATAACAGTCGTGTTGTGTAAGATTAATTGTACTTCCCTCCCTCCTATTCTGCCCCACATTGCTTCTATTCTGTCTTTTGATCCTGTCCCTCCCCGAGGGTTGACTTCAAATTGCTCCCTTATCCCATTGACCTCCCTTCCATCATTCCTCCTTCCCTGCTTATCTCCTTCTCCCCCACTTTCCTGTACTGTAAGATTGGTTTTCATACCAAAATGAGTGTGCATTTTACTCCTTCCTTTAGTCGAATGTGATGAGGGTAAACTTCATGTTTTTTTCTCATCTCTCCTCTTTTTCCCTCCACTAAAAATTTTTGCTTGCCTCTTGAATGAGATATAATTTACCCCATTCCATTTCACCCTCTCTCCTACCAGTACATTTCTCTCTCACCATTTACCTTAATTTCTTTTAAGATATGGTCCCACCCTATTCAATTCACTCTGTGCTCTCTGTCTCTGTGTGTGTGTGCATGTGTGTATGTGTGCGTGCACGCATGAATATGTATGCATGTGCATGTGTGTGTGTACATCTGTGTGTGCTCCCACCAACTACCCAGATATTGAAAAGTTTTAAGAGTTACATATATTGTTTTTCCATGTAGGAATGTAAACAGTTCACCTTTGATAAATCCCTTATAACTTCCCTTTGCTCTTTACTTTTTCATGCTTCTTCTCATTCTTGTGTTTGAAAGTCAAATTTTCTTTTCAGCTCTGGACTTTTCATCAAGAATGCTTGAAAGTCCTCTGTTTCATTGAAAGACCATATTTTCCCCTGATGTATTATACTCAGTTTTGCTGGGTAGGTGATTTTGGTTTGAGTCCTAGTTCCTTTGACTTCTGGAATATCCTATTCCACACCCTTCGATCCCTTAATGTAGAAGCTGCTGGATCTTGTGTTATCCTGATTGTATTTCCACAATACTGGAATTGTTTCTTTCTAGCTGCTTGCAAGATTTCCTCCTTGACCTGGGAATTCTGGAATTTGGCCACAATGTTCCTAGGAGTTTCTCTTTTTGGATCTCTTTCAGGTGGTGATTGATGGATTCCTTCAATATTTATTTTGTTCTCTGGTTATAGAATCTCAGGGCAGTTTTCCTTGATAATTTCATGAAAGATGATGTCTAGGCTCTTTTTTTGATCATGGCTCTCAGGTAGTTGCAAAATTTTTAAACTGTCTCTCCTGGATCTATTTTCCAGGTCAGTTGTTTTTCCCATGAGATATTTCACATTCTCTTCCATTTTTTGCTTCTTTTGGTTTTGTTTTATGATTTCTTGGTTTCTCAGAAAATCATTAGACTCCATCTGTTCCTTTCTAATCTTGGGAGAACTATTTTCTTCAGTGAGCTTTTGAACCTCTTTTTCCATTTGACTAATTCTGCTTTTGAAAGCATTCTTCTTCTCATTGGTTTTTTGAACCTCTTTTGCCAATTGAGTGAGCCTATTTCTCAAGGCGTTATTTTCTTCAGCATTTTTTTTGGGTCTCCTTTAGCAAGGTATTGACCCCTTTTTCATGCTTTTCTTGCATCTCTCTCATTTCTCTTCCCAGTTTTTCCTCCATCTGTCTGACTTGATTTTCAAAATCCTTTTTGAGCTCTTCCATGGCCTGAGCCCACCGGACATCCACCTGGGATGTCTGGGATAGGGAGGCCCCGCCCTCCACGTCTTTCCCTGATGGCAAGCATTGTGCTTCCTCATCAGAAATGAAAGGAGGAAGGAACATATCTTCTCCCAGAAAGTAGCTCTCTATGATCTTATTTTTCTTCCTTTTTCTGGGTATTTTCCCAGCCAGTTACTTGACTTCTGAGATTCCTCTGCACCCCCCACCTAGATCCGTCCAGTTAGTCCTTGGGGTCTGAGATTCAAATGCCGCTTCCCAGCCTCAGGGCTTTCCGTGGCAGGAGAGGCTGCTATTCAATGTGAGCTTAAGTTCTGGTGCTTGGGTGCGGGCAGGGCCACCTCCCAGGCTCAATTCCCTCAGGGGGTTTATGCAGAGACCTTCAGCAATGGAGTTCCTGCTTTCTCTGTGAGTTATGGGCTACCACTGCCTCTGCCTCTGCCACTGCCTCCCAATGGGGCCCAAGCCACGGAGACACCCTGCTCCCCTCTTGGTCAGCCCAGAAGTCTCTCTCACTGACCAGTAGTGCCTGTGGGTGGAGGGACCTTCGTGGCCACCAGAGATTCCATCCCTGAAGCCTGCTCAGGTTTGCTCCTCTGGGGTCATGTGCCCATGGTAGCATAGGGATGAGCTCTGCTGGCCGGAGCATGACCGACCCCCAGGGATGGCTTTCCAGGGCTCTCTGGAACAGAAATCTCTTCCACTGTCTTTCTGTGTGGCTTGCAGTGCTCCAGAATTTGTGGGGAGTTCTTTTTACAGGAAATTTATGGGCTGTGGATTCAGAGCTAGCATACGTGAGTCTTTCTACTCCACCATCTTGTCTCCTCCCCCCTGATCTTTGCTTCTTAATAGCTGTGTGATTAAATCATTTAATCTCCATAGACCTAAATTTCCTCATCTACAATAGAGTGAGTTTAACTGATCCATAAATTTCCTCCCACTTCTCCATCTACTTCCTAGGATACTAGGACAGTATTCACTGAAAATTAACAATAGAAAAAATACCAAAAGATAAACCATCATATTGTTTATTGGCATATCAAAATTTAACAGATGTTATTTTTCTAGCAGTAGAGGCTAGTTGGTGTAGTGTACAAGTATCAGAAGTTCTTCCTGCATTTAGAAAGAACTGAACTAACATGTGACCTCAAATATTAGCTTTCTGCCAACGTGCAAATCATTCACCCTCTTTCTGCTTTAGTTTCCTCATTTATAAAAATGGAGAGGATAATAGCAACAACATCTCAGGGTTGTTGCAAGGATAAAATGAAATTATATTTGCAAAGGGCTTTATAAACCTTCAAGTTCCATATAAATGCTACCTACTATTAAAGGAACAGTGTGTATGATACCCAAGTTATTTTTTATCACTACCATACATTGAGTGTTCTTTAATACTGGTTTGTTTATTAGTGAAAAATAACATACAGCTATACATACTTTGTCTTGTTCTAACCTTCCTATTCAAAATGAAAATCTGAAAAAGTGTATGAGAGAGTTAAAAGAAAGAAAATATACCACCCGTATGTGGAAACACTGATTACAACAAATGGAGAAATTTTGAATGCTGTAATTCACTTCCCCTGGCAGTATAGTTTCCAGTAAAGTACTTATAGATGACAAGGTTGATGCATGCATTGTCAGAGGTAGGTCAGTATTTGGCAAGCTCTGAAGGAAAGTGTGGGAGAAAAGAAGTGTTCAGCTGCTTACCAAACTGAAGGTCTGCAGAGCTATTATGCTGATCTCATTGTTCTAGTCTTGTGAAACCTGGACAGTATACCAGGGTCATGACAAGAAATTGAATTGGTTCCATTTAAATTATGTTTGGAAGAAGATTCAGAAGATCACCTATCAAGATAAGGTATCAGTCACTCACTCAGATCCTTTCTGGAGCTGAACTCTCAAGCTTTCAAATACGATTACACACAGTGCATTTCCCATAGACTGGCCACATTGTTCAAATGCCAAATACATGTTTGCATAAAAGACTATTTTTACAAAGAACTCACAAAGACAAGCGCTCACAAAGAGGTCAGAAAAAGCAATAGAAAGACACTTTCAAGGACCCCTGAAGACACTGGCACATGACTGCCCATTGTGAAATGCCCACATCAAAGAAGTCACTGCACTCTAAGCAGAAATGCAGTGGTTCAAAAGAAATATGAGATGTACAAATTTAGAGACATCTTCATTCTAAATAGTCATATATACTATTTGTACAGATCTATAGCAGAAACTTCTGAATTCATATTCGTTTGACCAAGCACATTGCACACACTATACATTGACCTTTTATTGAGACAAACGTGATGATGTCATTATAATACTGGTCAAGTATGTGGGACAGCAACCAATCAACAACAAAGCTGATCAGTGGAGTAAATAAGAATGACAGCATTAACATGTCATTTCTAAGTAAAGAAAAAGCCAAATAGTTTCAGTATGATAATTAAATAACTACACCTAAAAGAGTATGAAGTATAAAACTACTCATCCTTTATAAAGTTGCATTTAAATCAGAGAAAAAGAATCACACATTATAGAATTACAATTACAGCTGAATTTTAGAAAAAAATTATACTTACAGTGGAAAAAAATGCTTCGTTGGTTCATGGATTTATGATTCTTCAAGCTTGTCACTATGTAAGTGAAATCCTTACGTGATGTATAGATAAAGTTTAGTTTCAGGAACTGGTGACTTTGTATTGACCTACGTAGTGAGTTGTCTTTGACCTCTCTAAGCATGAACAGTGAAGAAATAAGATAATCTAAGAACTTGCCTCACAATATGAAAAGACTAAAAGTAGAGTTTGGCTTTACTAGCCTATATCTTATTCCTTTCTTGCTGCCTTACAAGAAAAAAAAAGAAACTGTTTTAGAAAGCAAAATTAATTCTGAAAAGTAAAATTGTTTTGGATGTAAAAGAGGAATCATCCACAAATAATCTTAATGTCTTAATTAATGTGATTTAACTTCTTAATTACATTTTAATGATTCTGACCAATAATAAGAGATTAAACTTGTGAAGAGAGTCACTTATCATTGCCATTTTGGAGAGCTCGATTAGCTGCAAAGTTTTTAATAATAATAACTGACTTTTAAATAGCTTTAGAAATTTCAGCCTACTTTACATACAATATCTCATTTGGGAAGCTGATCAAATCTGGGAGCTAGCTACTATAGGCAAAGGCATACCTGGACATTTTTGAAACTGTGGGAAGGGATATGTAAGATTTCAGAAATATTGGAGGAAGGTGAAGATAAGGGTGGTTGAAAATGGAAGTCTAAGACAGGAAGAGAAACTGATGGCTTGTAATTTAAGGTTATTAAATAAAATTTATTTCAGTCTAGATTAATCCAACTCAAATGAGAAAGCACTTATAAAATATTTAGTATAGTTCCTGGAACACAATAAATATTTTTCCCCTTTTATTCCCTTAAATTAGCAATCATTTGTTATGCTGGTTCTTTAAATAAAAACACTATGACAGATTCTACAGGAGACAAAGACAGAGAAAAGAAAGTCACTTCTCCCAAGATCCTTTCATTCTTCTGAGGGATGGGGGAGATAAAGCACATAAATATGTGATAATTTGAGGAGAAAACTCTGTAAACCATGGGATCTGAAAAGTGTCCTGTAGAAGGGAGAGGTGAAGAAATGGGGACATAAACTAGGGAAAGCATGTGAAAGGCATAGAGTACAGTGCAGGAATTCTAAATTCAGAGAAGAGAAAGCAGGCCAATTTAACTTGAACTTAGTATGTGTGTGTGTGAATGGGGATATTAAGCCTGGAAGGAATGGTAAGCTAGAAAGACACTACAAAAGAATTTAAATGTCAGTCTAAATCCTTTGAATGATATGCTACTGTCCATCGGAAAGCATTTAAGTTTCTTGATTAAGAAAGCAATTGAGTCAGACTTGTACCTGAAGATGATTTTGGCTGGCAGTTATGCTAGCTTCCCTAATAAAAACCATCAAAGTAATAAAAAAATAGTAAAAATGAAACATTGATATGTTATGTATGTGAGAAAATGTAAATCACTTTCATTGACTTCAGTACAATTCTTTTCTCCCCAAGGTGGCAGACATTATCTATGATCAAGCTTGGTAGTCATAATTTCACAATTTGCCCATGCTTTGATCATTATATATATATATATATATATATATATATATATATATATATGTGTGTGTGTGTGTGTGTGTGTGTGTGTATGTATACATATAATAGCTGTTTCCTTTCTTAAAAATGCTTTTGCTCTTTAATAAATGATATTTGAATGAATATATAAAATAGAATACATGTTTTATAAAGTCATGATTAAGAAGTGGTTATTGCTTATAACCACAAATATGAACTTTAAAATTAAAAAAATCATTTTAAATAGGTATGCATATAATTTACACATATAAATATAATTTAGTCGTTTTAACATTCCTTTCTTTTTAAATTTTCCTGTCCAAATTTTCTCACTCTCCCTTACCCTTACCCCTTCCACTGGGAAACCATGTGTGAAATCATGAAAATAATTTCACTGTAAACCATATTGTAATAAAAAAATGAGAAAATTACACTCCAATTTGTACTCAAAATTCACCAGTTCTCTCTCTAGAGATAAATAGCATTTTTCATCATGAGTCAATTATCTTGGATTATTGTGAGCAACCACAAGCATTCTTCTGTTCTAGAACTGAGAGTAGCATTCTCTCTCCACAGCCACCATGAATTCCCCTATGCCAGAATTCCTCCTCACCCAAAGACCACCGCTCTGGACTGAGACCCAGATCAGCTTCTTGATTTCCCCATAGTCTGTAGACCAAGAGCTCCAGAAACAGCTGCTGCTGTGGCTGCAGTCACCCTGGGGCTATGGTCGAATCATACTCCCCTCTCACCCAGGTGAAAGAACTTTCTCACTTTGGCGTCTGTGGATGAGAAATCTGTCAATCCAAGCAGCTGCCTGTGATGCAGAGCCCTGGAGCTTGTTACGAATTCATCTGTGCCCGAGTGACCCATGCTGGCCTGTGCTCTGCTCTGAGCCAGTTGCAATAGACCTTTCCTGTCAGCCTTCTGTGTTGTCTTGGACTGTTTTACTCTGACATTTTGTGACTTCTGCTGTATTAAATTTTGTTTAGAGTCATTTTTACAAGTATTTAAAGGCTTTCCAAAAAGATTTAGAGCAGGTTCATGCTTCCATTCTGCCATCTTGGTTTCACACTGACAATTTTTTTTTTAGGTCTTAACTTTTCTCCCAATTTTTTTTGTCTCTTTTACAAACTATTAATTCACCTTATATAAATTTCTTGCATTGCTCTCATTTATTCTCCCTCTACCATTTTTATCTCTTTCTTTGACTCTTCCAGGAATTCTTTTTTGGCTTGTGTCCAATAGTATTTTTCTTTGAGGCTTTGGTAGTAGCTATTTATGTATTATTTTCTTCTCTTGAGTTTGAGTCTTGATCTTTGTTGCTACTGTAGCAGTTATTTAATGGTTCTTTTTACTGTTATTGTTTGTTCATTTTCCACCCTATTTCTTGCCTTTGAACTTCACGTTACAGTTAGAACCTGCTTGTCTGGGGGTAGCAAAACACTGGCTAAGCTTCAAACTTTTTCATGCTACTCTCTTATGAGCTTGTTCCTTGACTCTACCAATACTAACCCTACTCAGCAATAACTTATTGCAGAGAGGAAAAACACAAGGACCTTCTCGAATTCAGCCACCCAGGAAGCTACTCTTTTATATCTCAGGTCTGAATTGCCCCAGGTATTATTTTATTTTTTATCCACAAGCTACTGTGGTTCAGTAAGAAGCCTATCAAAAGGGACATTTCTGCACAAAATGGTTAGTGACAGGGAACAGTTATACTAATGTAATCTCTGAATTGGAAAACAGGACTCTCCATTACAGGTTATCACGCACTTCTTGATATATGGCCTCTTGTATGGTTTGGTAAGCAATAGGCAATACTACTGATGCTACAACAGTGCTACCATACTTAACTGTTAGATGTGTCCATGTCATGTCATTTGATGGAATATCAGTGTGGCATAAAGTTAAGTGCTTAATAAATACTTGTTGATTGATTCAAATCTAGTGCTGACACACTTAGCAATGTATTCACAAGCAAGTTATTTATTCTCTTTTTGTCTCAGTTTCCTCATTTAAGAGAAATGAGAAAAATTTTTGTAGTGTTTTGCAAACATTTAAGTGCTGTATTAATGCTAGCTGTTTTTGTTATTGGTAGTAGTAGTAAAAGTAAAAAAAAAGAAATTACAAAACCTGTTCTACCTACCTAACAAGGTTGTTATGAATCTCAAGTTAGATGATGCATATCATGGAGCCCTAAAGACTAGAAAGCCCTATAATTATTGGTAGAACTGTTGTTCTTATTACCTCTTTGTGGAACTTACACAAGATCTGCATCTGACAACACTGCCATGAAATGTTTTAAATACTTTGCTTCTATATTTAGGAAGTGTTTTGAAGAAGACAACATCAGATTTGTAGGCTGAAGGCTGGGGTATGGAATTATATTTCCACATATTGCAAAATTATATTAGGTAAATTACTTTAAAATCGATGTTAAAAGTGGATGGGTCATGTACACTATGATTCAATATCTTAAGTCCAGGTGAGCTATGTCTCCCTTCAAGGTCCAGGGTATACTAAGAGATTTGGGGTGACTTTTTCACTGCTAAATTTTCAAACTCTAACAGGCTATATTTCTCCCCAATACCTGTGGCTGTGGACAATGCCCCAGTTCCATTTAACCACTCAATATTGGGGAGTATTAACAAAGGGATATTTGCTTCAAAGATATAGTAAGAACTAAGTATACGTAATTTCCCCAACACTTCTGGCATGGGCCTTCCCCTCCATTACCTTACCTTTTGGGGAAGTAGGCTCAAAATTTAGGTCAAATCTTATATAGAATTGTTCTGTTATCCAGGGTGTACCCGGGTGTGGAAATGTCTTAGCTACTGCTTGCTTGAGATGCTGAAGGTCATTCTTAAGTATCTTTCCTTGATCTTCAAGGTATAAATACCTTGAGAATGATCTCTGGATTATAAGGATGATGAAAAGCCATCTGCAGCTTTCATAATCTCCAGGTCATAAACTCTCTTCCCTTTACCAGTCACAGAGCTCCTCTAAGAGTACTGAGGCAAAGAGACTACAGGTGATGCTGACCAACTCTTTTGCATACCTCTTCAACCAATAATATCCTTTTCAACATGTGCTTAGCCAATAAGAACCTTGTCTAGAAAGCCTTTGCATGTTCTATTCTGTTTCTCCAATGCAATTACTCTACACATTATCATGATTCTCATGGAAGAAACTCCCTAGCATCTCCAAGTGGAGAGATCTCATTTCCTTTTTGATATCCTCCAAATTCCACATGAACTACTCTGTGCATTCACCAGATCCCCATTATACAAGGAATAGCATTAATAAAAACTGATCTTTCTATTTACAATGTTG
>JAJHZJ010001048.1:445000-624063 GCA_023548195.1 Bettongia penicillata ogilbyi
AAGTTCATAGCCCGAGTTCATTGTCCCTTTGTGAAATGCACAAAACAAACTGCATAAAAAGTAGCCTTAACTTTCTTTCCTGACTCAGCCTGTGAATTTCTTTTTGAACATCTGTGATGTGGGAGACAACTCTTCTTCCCTTTTCACATTTGAGTAAATAGAAATGCAGAAAGAACTAATTTAAACTATAAAACTGATAGTAAACACCATCTTCATAGAAGTAACATAGCAGTAGATAAACACTATTGAATGTATTCTACTCACTACTTTCACCCAGATAGAGTAGACATTTAGCCTCCCCTTATAATACAACTAGGAATGTGATTTGCAATCAATGGTCTTAAATGTCATTGATCCTAGTTGTGCCCCAGGCAAATAGAAGAAAAAGTGTTGTCTCATAGCATTGTACCTTCTACGTCTGGTCATTGAACAAAGCAGATGATGTTCTAACCTAGCTTTGTTTTATTTTATTTTTATTTTTGGCTTTCTATCTTATAAAATGCTCCAGAGATTTTACTTTAGGCAAATATAACACCCAAGACACTTCCACAAGTATTGGGTTATCAGAGAAGGAAAGATTAACTCCAGAATGAATGTAGAAGACATTATTGGAAACACTAACATGTAGACACTCCTCAGAATATTTTCATTTTTAGATATAGATTTTTGATTTACACCTTAGAGCTGTAATGAGACACAGTTTCCATACAATCAAAGTAAAACCTCAGTGAGATTCTTCAGTCACAAATTATAAATGGTGATTTTGCTTCTGATGAAAGAATTTGGTTTGAAACTCATTATCTCCTAAGACATTATATCCCACTTTTAAAAAGTTATAATTTAAATATTCCCTAACATTGAGTCTGATTATTTAATTTACTTTTTATCTTTTATTGATCCATTGTTCCAATTTCTAAATTCTGTAGCTGAACAATTCAAAAATTCAATAATTTCTCCAAATGGCAACTGTAGAGTTGGGGTGTCAGAGTAAAAACCATCTTCCCACACAGAGGTAACTTCAACAAACTTTACTGCTACTAGGTGAGCTGTTTCTTCATGTCCATAATGTGCAACACGAAGGTGGGAGGACGGGTATCCATGCTCTGGGGTAGCTAAGTGGTGCCGTGGGTAGAGTGCCAAAGGTGGATTTAGGAAGACCTGAGTGTAAACTGGTATTCAGACACTTATTAACTGTGTCATGCCAGGGAGGTCACTTTACCTCTGCTGCACTTTGCTTCCACATCTGTAAAATGGAGATATTAACACCTATTTCCCATGATTGTTGTGAGAATCAAAATAGTTAATATTTATAAAGACCTTAGCACAGAACCTGATTCTAAAGTTACATCAGTGTTATTAGATGCTATCATCCTCCTCTTCCTCCTCATCATTTGTTAGGGAAGATCCTCATGCCTCAACCTTATATAGCATTTGAGACTGCATCTCCCACATTGCTCAATCCACTGACATTGGACTTCTTTCTGTTCCTTGAACAGGAACTACATTTCTAGGTTCAATATATTTTCTTTGCCTGTCTCCCATGCCTGCAATTCCCTTCCTCTTTATTTCTGCCCCACTGCCTTTACTAGTTTCCTTCTTGTCACAAGTAAAATTCTATTTTCTACAGGAAGTTGTTTCCAACCCCTCAACTTGAATACTTTGCCTCTGCTAATTATTTTGTACTTATGTTCTCTCCTCTCTCTCTCTCTCTCTCTCTCTCTCTCTCTCTCTCTCTCTCTCTCTCTCTCTCCCTGTCAATACATATATGCATATATGCATATGTGTGTGTACATGTATATGTATGCTTGTTTTCTCCCATGTTTGATTATGAGCTCCTTGAGAATAAGGATTATTGTTTGCCTCCTTTCTTTTAATCCTCAGCATTTAGAACAATTGTAGAAACTTAAGTATGTTTTGAATGACTGACTGGTTAGAATTGTACTACATGAACTTTATTGTCCTTTTTACTTCTAAATCATTGATTCTACCTTGAAATTTATTTGGCCTTCTATTTATTAGACTACATTTCTGCTCCACAGTTGTGAAAACTCTGAGCCCAGATTATGTTGCTAAGGAAAGATGGTGGAGAGGATTCCCTGCCCCCCCTTTGGCTCCACCCACAGTTCATAGATGGAAAGAGTGAATGTCCATCATTGTAGTCTTTGACTTAACGAGTCTAGAAGGTTGCAGAAAAAAGGCTGGATGACTTTCTTACAATATTTTATTTTAATCTATTTTGATAATTAAAATAGGATTGGTATGTTAGAAATGTCATTAAATTTGGTTCCTTTTTATATATAAAAAAGCTATAGCATGACTGATCTTGAGTGGAACAAAATTTACAAAGATGAAATATATTTTGGATTGTATACAATAATTCATAAGTGAGTACTTTTAAAAAAAGTTAGTTTAAATATATTTACAGAATTATAGCAGTACAGGAGGAAAAGCATAGTTTTTTGAGCCAAAAGACCTGAGTTTACTTACTGCTTCTATCACCGATAAGGATGTATTAAGCCCCTCTTATGCTCCAGACACTACGTTAGATGACAAAGACACACAAAAAATAAACAATCCTTACTGTCATATAGCTCATATTCTGTGTACAATTAACAACATGCATACAAAATATTTGTGCATATATACACACACACGCACATATATATATATACATACATGCATTTAGACACATGTGTGCATAAGTATTTAAAAATACTTGAAGGTGATTTGAGAGTAAGGAACTACTGATTAAGGAGATCAGAAAAGTCATTATATAGAATTTTATTTTTAAGCTGAATCTTGAAAAGAAATTAGAGAGGCATAAGTCTGAAAGTAGTACATTCTTGGCATTGGGTAGCCAGTGTTTGTCTTTCATTTTAGAGGAGGACCATGACATTAAGATGATGACATGCCTTGTAGTTGACTTTTATTTGAGTGACAGAGGGCAAAAGGTCACCAACCTCATTCTTGTCCTGAGCCTTCTGGGTCCAGTGGCATGATGTTTATTAGGATGACTGGAAATGGCCCAGGATACAATGTCATACCCTGTCCCTTTCAGACTTAGGTCTTATCACAATCTTACTTTGAGTGAGACGCATCTATTCAACGAATAGGCTGCTTTAAGTTACCCAACGGATGGTCCATTTAATCAAAAAAAAAAAATCAAACTGGGAGGAGAAAATTCTCAGGGTTCCTGGGTAAAAGAGAAACCAGTACAAATGCCCCAAATAAGAAATGAATACTAAAGAGCCAGACTGACTAGATTACAGTTCATGAAGCAAACCAATTCATAATAAAGTTGGAAAGATATATTCAAGAGAGTGTTATGAAGACCTTTGAATGTCAAACAAAAGGAAATGATTTGCAGGCAGACTGAGCAGGATGCACCAGCACAGACACAACTATAGACATAGCAGACTGGAACAGGCCCAGAATGGAAGGAATCAGAAGCAACAATGTGGGTTCCCAAGTCTCTCTGCCAAGAGAGGCAGCCCAGAAGAATTGAGTGAGAGAGAAGCACAGTGTCCACAGCAGCAGCTAGATTCATTCCAGAGGTGATCAACCCACAGACTAAATGTTTGAAAATCAAGTAGGTATTTGAGCTGCCAGGAACCAAGATGGAAGAGTAAACTGTAAGTGCTCTCACTCTCCCCTTGTTGACCTCAAAAACCTGGAGAATATTGCCCCAGGAAAGACCCTAGAACGGTGGAAACAACAGAAGAGATCAAGTCTTTTAGCTTGAGAGGTAGAGAGATTGCTGGGAAGGGTTCTTATTATTGAAGCTGAAGGGGACCATTGCAGGACTTGAAGCATCCTAGAAAGCATTTCCTCAGTGGTCCAAGAGAAGAGCCTGAGCTTCAAGGGCGTGGAGCCAGTAAGCACCAACACCAGGGCTCCCAGCATGCCTTAACACAGCCAGGGCAGTTGGGCAGATACCAGTACTGATTGGAGATTACCAGCAACTGAGTCTGTCTGTTCTCTAGGTCACCCTTCGGGGACTAAGAGACTTTCTGTGGTCAGACCACCTCTCACTCACACCTCATACCAGGAGCTTCCGTGTAACCCTGGGGAAATTCAGTAAGACTTCACCTAGCCTTGGCCATGGCACACACCAGTCAGCTCAGCACCAAGTAAGCTTCAGTATTATGTAGTTTCCAACTGAAAGAACCAAAGATCACAATACACAAAGCTAGAAACCAGGTCCCAAACCTCCAGCATAAGAAAAGTAGGGCAGAGCCCCCTGTGCCTCAGAAACAAAATTCTACTTCAAAACTAGGAAAAAAACCAATCATCATGAGAAAGCAGCAAAGTGGAAATGCAAAAACCATAGAATTTTACTGTGGGGAGAGAGAAAACTGAAATACGAGTTCAGAAGAGGACAGCACTGACAATATATCCATATCTGAAACCTCAAAAGGGAATATGAATTATTCTCAAATCCAAAAAGAATTCTTGGGAGAGCTAAAGAAACATTTTAAAAGCCACATTAGAGAGATAGAAGAAAAATTTTCCAGTGATTTTAAAAATACAAATGACAAAATGGAAATAGAAATCATGAAAGAGAACAGCTCCTTAAAAACCAAAATTGGTCATATGGATGAGGAAAAAAACTTAACTGGGAAAATTGGATAAAAGGAAAAGGAAGTACAAAAACTAACTGAAGAAATCAATTCGTTAAAAATTAGAATTGGATAAGTAGAAGTTAGTGAATCTATGAGGCATCAAGAATCAAAATCTAAAGAATGAAAAAGAATATGAAAAAATAAAATATCACATCAGTAAAACAACTGGTCTACCCAAAAAACATGATGAAAAAAAAAGAACCGGGACAATATCTTCCAAAAAATCTTCAAGAAAAATTGCTCTGAGGTTCTAGATTAGGAAGGGAAAATAACATTTGAAAGAGTCCACTTATAACCTCCTAAGAGTGATCCCAAATTGAAAACACCAAAGAATATTTCAGCTAAATTCAAGAATTATGAGATCAAAAAGAAAATACTGCAAGAAGTCAGAAAGAAACAATTAAAATATTGAGGAACTATAGTCAGGATCACACAGGACCTTGCAGCTTTTACATTAAAATATTGGAGGGATTGAAATATGATATTCCGTAAGACAAAGGAGTTTGGACTACAATCAAGGATCAAATATCCAGCAAAATTGAGCATAGTCTTTGAGGCAAGGAGATGGGCATTCAATGGAAAAGGGGATTTCCAGACTTTCCTGATGAGAGATTAATATAAAATTGGATCTTCAAATACAAGACTCAAGAGGCATAAAAGAGGAAACATGGGGAAAAAAAAGTCGTTATTCAATATGGGCAAACTGTTTATACCCCCATATGGGAGGATGATAATTGTTAATCTTGAGAATTGTACATTTAACTTGGTATCTAAAAAAGATATACATAGATAGAGGGAACAGGTATAAATTAACATATGTGATGATAAAAAGCTAATTAAGGGTGCAAAGAGAGAAGAGGAAAGGGGGCGGCAGAAAAAGGTAAATCACATCACATGAAGAGGCACAAATTCATAATGTGATAGAGAGAAAGAAGGGAGGGAGATGAGCAATGTTTGAGTTTACTTTCATCTATTTGTTGCAAGGAGGGAACAAAATACTCAGTTATGTATAGAAATCCAACTTCTGGTAGAGGCAGTAGGAGAGAAAATGGGAAAGAAAAGGAAGCGAGTGTTTAGAAGGGATGGAAGAAGTAGTAAGGGAAAAGGAACAGAGGTTGAAAGAAAAAAATGGAAGACAGAGGAAGGCTGTGGCTTAAAGTAGAAATCTTGAGAAGGGGAAGGGTCAAGAGAGAAATAAAAGTATAAATGGAGGGGTAGGATGGAGAGAAAGAAAATAATAATAATCACAATTCTGAATGTGAGTGAGATGAACTCTTCCATAAAATGGAGGTAGATAGCAGACTGGATTAAAAACAATAATCGTAAAATATGCTTTCTACAAGAATCATATTTGAAATAGAGAGATACATACATGGTAAAGGCAAAATACTTGAGCATAATTTCAGCTTCAACTGAAATTAAAAAGAAAAACAAATTTAGCTATCCTAATCTCAGACAAAACAAAAGCAAAAATAGAACTAATCAAAAGAGAAAAGGAAGGAAACTACATCCTGGTAAAATGCACCTCCAAAAATGAAATAATATCAGGACTAAACGTATGTGCATCAGGTGGTATATTATCCAATTTCTTACAGGAGAATTTAAGGGAGTTACAGGAAGAAACAGACAGTAAAACTATCCAAGAAGTGGATCTCAAACTCACACTCTCTGAACTGGATAAAACTAACCTCAAAATAAAAATGGAAGGAAATTAAGGAGGTTAATGTAATTCTGGAAAAGATAGATATGACAGACCTCTGGAGAAAACTGAATAGGAAGAGAAAAGAATATGTATTTTCTTAGTGGTACATGACACATACACAAAAATTGACCATGTACTATGGTACAAAACCGTCACAATTCAGTGCAGAAAGGCAGGGACACTCAAAGCATCCCTTTCAGATCATGATGCAATATAAATTATATGTAATAAAAGGCCAGGGAAAGATAGACCAAAAAGTAATCAGAAACTAAATACTCTAATCCAAAAGAACAAATGGGTCAAACAACAACTCACAGACAAAATCAATTCCATTCAAGAGAATGACAACAAGAAGACAATCATCAAAACTTATTGGATACAGCAAAAGTAGTTCTTAGGGGAAATTTTATGTCTCTGAATGCTTGCATGAACAAAATAGAGAAAAAAGAGTTCAATGTATTAGGCATGCAAGTGAAAAACCTGGGGGAAGCACAAATTGAACATACCCAATTAAATGTCAAATCAGGAGTAATGAAAAGCAAAAGAAAGCTTAATAAAATTTATAATTAATAAATCTATCAAACTGATAAATAAAATTAAGAGTTGTTTTATGAAAAGACCATAAAATTGATAAATTTTTGGTCATTGTGGCTTAAAGAAAAAGAAAACTGAGGGAGGAGCCAAAATGGGGGAGTAGAAAGATACACATATGTTACCTACTACCCCACAACTCAAAAAATACCTGTAAAGAAGACCTCCGGAGCAGCCAAAGCCACAGAACAATAGAGTGGAGGAGATTTCTATTCCAGAGAGACCTGAAAGACTCATGGGAAAGGTCTGTCATGCACTGGACATGGAGCAGAGCCCAGGCTTGCCTTGGCCATGTGGCACCGAGAAGAATAGATCCAAGCAGGATTCAGGGGCACAATCTCCAGCTGCAGTGCAGATTCCTCAACCTGCAGGTGCCAAAGGACTGTGAGAGAGTCCTTTCAGCTGCCCAAGAGGGGAGCGGGGTGTCCCCATAATTCAGGGCCCCTCAGGAGGCAGCAGTAGAGGCAATAGCAGACAGGGGTTCCTAAAGCAGGCAGTACCCTGCATCCATTGTTGAAGGCCTCATCAGAAAGTCCCTGAGGGAACTGAACCCTGTGTGGTGGCCCTGCCCCCACCTGAGCAGCTCATCTTAATCTCACACTGAATAGCAGCCCTGCCCCCACCCAAAACCCTGAGGCTTGGGAGCAACTCATTTGAATACCAGCCACCTGTGCTGGCTTGGTGGAGCTGGAGGCCAGGAGGTTGTGGAGAGGAAACTCAGAAGTCAAATAACTGGTTGGCAAAATGCCCAAAAAAGAAGAAAAAATAAGACCATAGAAGGTTACTTTCTTGGGGAACAGGTGTCTCTTCCCATCCTTTTGGATGAGGAAGAACAAGGCATGCTGTCAGAGAAAGTCAAGGCCTCTGCCTCCAAAGGGAACTTAAATTGGATTTAGGCTATAGAAGACTTTAAAAAACAAGCCAGCAGCTTACTAAGGGAGAACAACAAAAAAATGCTGAGGAAAACAACAGCTTTAACAAGATGATAACTCAATTAGAAAAAAGGTGTCCAAAAAGCCAATGAGGAGAAGGAGGTTTTAAAAACCAGAATTACCCAAATGGGGGAGAAGGTTCAAAAGCTGACTGAACAAAATAATTCATTGAAAGAGAGAATTGAGAAACAAATGACTATGAGTTAAACCAAGCAGTTTGTAAACAAAGTCGAAAATTTGAAAAAATAGAAGATAATGTGGAACAACTCATTGGAGAAACAACTAACCTGGAAAATGGATCCAGGAGAAATAATTTAAAAATTATTGGACTACCTGAAAGCCATGATAAAAAAAATAGCCTAGACATTATCTTCCATGAAATTATCAAGGAAAACTGCCCTAACTTTTTAGAATCAGGGGCAAAATGGATATTGAAAGAATTCACTGATCACCTCATGAAAGAAACCCGAACATAGAAACTCCTAGGAATATTGTGGCCTAATTTCAGAGTTCCCAGATCAGGGAGAAAGTATTGCAAGCAGCTAGAAGGAGACATTTTGAGTACTGTGGAAATAAAATCAGGATAACATAGTATCTGGCAGCTTCAACATTAAGGGATTGAAGAGCTTGGAATGGGATATTTCAGAGGTCAAAGGAGCTGGGATTGAAACCAAGAATGACCTACTGAGCAAATCTGAATATAATACTTCAAGGGAAAAAAATGGTCATTCAGTGATATATATGACTTTCAAGAATTCATGTTGAGGAAAAGACCAGATCTGTATTTAAAACTTTGACTTCCCAAGACAAAAACCAAGAGAAGCATGAAAAGGTAAACAGAAAAGAAAAATCATAAAAGATTCTCTAAAGCTGAACTGTTCACATTACTAGATGGAAAGAAAATATTTTTGACTCTTGAATCTTTTCTCAGTATTTAGGTAGTTGGAGAGATTGTACACACACACACACACACACACACACACACACACATAAATAGAGAGCACAGGGTATGTTATATCAGAAGAGATGATATCCACACACACACACACAAATAAAATAAAACAAAAATTAAGGGGTGACGGAGAAAAATTCTGGGAAGAGAAAGAGAGTAATGGAATGGGGCAGGCTATAACTCATAAAATAGATAAGAAAAATCTTATTCAATAGAGGAGATAAGGGAGAAAGAAAGAGCAGAGAAATTAAAGCTACACTCCCCACGTGTGGATGAAGGAGGGAATAACATGCTCACTAAATTAGATATGAAAATTTATATCACACCACAGGAAAGTAGGAGAGGAGGCAACAAGTGGAGCCAGGGGAATGTTAGAAGGGAGGGCAAATGGGAGAAGGGAGTCACTAGAAATAAACACTTTCGAGAAGGGACAAGGTCAATTGAAGGAGGGGAAATAATGGGGGATAGGGTAGGACAAAGGGCAATATAATTAGTATCGCACAATATAATCATTATGGAAGTCTTTTGCAAAAGAACACATATTTAGTCTCTACTGAATTGCTTCCTTTTCCAGTGGGGCTGGGGAGGGAGAGAAGTTGGAATTCAAAGTATTAGCAATGATTGTTGAGAATTTTTATTTCATATAATCTTGAAATAAGAAATACAGGAAATAAGGTATAGAAATTTATATTGCCCTACAAGAAAGGAGATAAGATGGGGATATGAGAGGGGTGGGGTGTGATGGAGGGGAGGGTACATTGAGGGAAGGAGTAATCAGAATGCAAGGTATTAGGAAGCAGGGGGAGGAGAGTGATGGGGAGAAAAATCGGACATGTTACAAAGTGAGGTAAAAGCAATTAGTATTAAAACAATAGACTGAATTAATTACTGAGAATAAATCAATTACATCTTTAGTTTGGAGAAAAGAGTTTTGGTCTAAATTTCCTAGAGGAAGGTAAGCTTAGGTAAAATTTGGTAGTGATGGAAAAGTCAAGGTTTTAAGGGTAAATTTGATTTTATGATTTTCATTTAATCAGGAACTAGAACGTGTATAGAAAGGCTTGTAAGCCACTTAAGACTTGCCTCAAAAGATGTTTTTTAGCCAAAGTGAAACTATAATCATATTTGAAACATGGCTATTGGAACTTGCCATTTTTAGATGCTATGGGATTATTTGGTGACTGTTCTTCTGAGTCTAACTCTATGGATAGGTAGCAAGAAAGGCGATCAGAGCCTCCAATCCATGACCCCAGTAAGCTGTTGAGATGCTGGTATGAACTGCATAAGGTAATCTCAAGGCAAGGGTGGGAGAGTGGCTGTTCAGCATGGGCTGAGGTGGGATTCTCCTAACTCAATTTCCCCACTGACACCTGGTAGACTTTAAGCATGACTGAATGCAAGTGGATAATATAATCTTGCCTGGAACTGATATGAAGTTGGGGATTTAATGTATCCCTGCAATGTCTCTACTCTTGGTGGCAATTTCCTATAGTCAAAAGACTTGTAAGCTTAGTACCAGATCTATTCAATTATAGATTATTGGTACGGAAACATCCGAGGTTGTCTAAAATTAAGCTATTAGGCATAGGACTTTAGACCAACAACAATTGTATTCTTTAGTTCTTAGTAATATTGTGGAGACAATTAGGTCAAAAGCATATGAATTTAGCAACATAAATATTATTTATGTCTCAGTTGGGTTAACGTTTAAAAAGAAATTCTTTTGGTGTCCATATTGCAAATGCTTTATAAAAGTCTCACCTGACCAAACGTTTGATTTGCTTTATCTGTTATAAACTGTGTTAAAATAAATTTAATAAAAAAAGAAAAAGAAAACCAAGGTATTAGTACAAAAAAAGAAAAGGGTGAGGAGGAAATTAAGGCAATAATTAGAAATTACTTTGTCCAATTGTCTGCCTATAAATTTTGCAATCTTAGAGACATGGATGAATATTTACACAAATATAAACATCCCAGATTGACAGAGGAATAAGTAAAATATGTAAATAACCCCATCTCAAATTCATTAATTGAACAAGCCATCAATGAAGTCCCTAGGAAAAAAATTATCCAAGGCCAGATGCATTTACCAGCAAATTCTCTTAAACATTTCAAGAACAGGTAATTCCAATATTATATAGACTATTTGGGGAAATTGGCAAAAAAGGAGTCCTACCAAATTTTTTTCATGATACAAATATGATTCTGACCTAAGCCAACAAGAGCCAAATGAGAGAAAGAAAACAATGGATCAATTTCCCTAATGAATATAGATGCAAACATTTTAAATAAGATATTGACAAAAACATTATAGCAACTGATCAAGAGAATAACACACTTTGATCAGGTAGGAATTATACCAGGAATGCAGGATCAGTGCAAAATTAGGAAAATTATGAGTATAACTGATCATATCATGAACAAAACTAAAAGAAACCATGTGTCTATCTCAATAGATGCAGAAAAGGATTTTGACAAAATATAACTCCCATTCCTATTACAAATATTGGAGAGCATAGGAATAAATGGAGACTTCCTCAAAATAATAAGTAGCATTTACCTAAAACTATCAACCAGCATTATATAACATGGAGATAAGCTTGTTGCACTTCCAATAAAATCAGGGATGATAAAACGATGTTATTCAGTATGGTATTAGAAATATTAGCTTTTGCTATAAGAGAAGAAAAATAAATTGAAGGAATTAGAATAGACAAAGAAACTAAGCTATCACTATTTGCAGATGGTATGATGATAGACTTAGAGAATCCTAAAGAATGAAGTGCAAACTACTTGAAGGAATAAACAACTTTGTCAAAGTTTCAGGTATAAAACAAACTTATATAAATCATCTTCATTTCTGTATATTACTAGCAGAGACCAAAACCAAGACCTAGAAAGAGAAATTCCATTTAAAGTTATACTAGATACTGTGAAATATTTGGGAATCTGCTGGAAAAAGCAAACCCATGTACTGTAGGAATACAATTACAAAACAGTTTTAGCAGAAATAAAGTCATATCTAAATAATTGGAAAAACATCAGTTGCTTATGAGTAGGCCAAACTAATATAATAAAAATGAAAATCCTACCTAAATTAACTTACTTGTTCAGTGCCAGAACAATCCAACTACCAAGAAAATATTTTCTAGGGTTGGAAAAAAAAAACATCAAAATTCATCTGGAAGAAAAAAGCATCCAGAATATCAAAGGAATTAATGAAAAAAAAATGCTGAGGAAGGTGGCCTACCCATTTCAGATCTCAATTTGTTTTATAAAGCAGTCATCATCAAAACCACTTGTTATTGGCTAAAAAACTGAGGTGGTAGATCAGTGGAATATGTAAGAATCAGAAGTCATTGATTTGCAGAAGTCTAGTGTTTGATAAAACCTAGGACCCCAGCTTCTAGAATGAGAATTCATTGACATTTTTTTATTTTATTCTTTCTTTCTTTCTCTTTTTCAACATTCATTTCCACAAAATTTTGAGTTACACATTTTCTCCCCATCTCTCCCCTCCCCTCACTCCAAATCACCTTGCATTCTGATTGCCCCTTCCACCAATGTGCCCTCCCTTCTAACAACCATCCCTTCCCTTATCTCTATCTTCTCTATTGTCCTGTAGGACAAGATAAATTTCTATACTCCACTCCCTATATTTCTCGTTTCCCAGTTGTACACAAAAACAATATTCAACATTTGCCCCCAAAACTTTGAGTTCTAATTGCTCTTCCTTCCTCTTTCCCTACCCATCTGCACCGAGAAAGCAAGCAATTCAATATAGGCTATGTATGTGTAGTTTTGCAAATGACTTCCATAACACTCACATTGTGTAAGAATAGCTATATTTCCCTCTATCCTATCCTGCTCCCATTTCTTCTATTCTCTCTTTTGACCTTGTTCCTCCCCAAGAGTGTTTACATCTATTTGTTCTCTCCTCCCATTTGCTCTCCCTTCAATCATCCCTGCCACCCTGCTTATCTATTTCCCCTCTACTTTCCTGTAGTGTAAGAGAGATTTTCGTACCAAGTTTAATGTGCATGTTATTCCTTCCTTGAGCCAAATATGATGAAAGTATGCTTCACTTTTTCCCTCTCACCTCCCATCTTTTCCCCTCCATTTCCAAAGCTTTTTTTTGCCTCTTCTATGAGAGATAACTTTCCCCATTCTAATTTCTCCCTTTGTCCTACCAATATCTTCCTTTCTGACTCCTTAATTTTATTATTTTAGATATGATCCCTTCCTATTCAACTCACCCTGTGCTCTCGGTCTCTCAGTCTCTCCAAATATGTGTGTATGTGTGTATATATACATACATACATACATACATATATATACACACATATATACACATATATGTTTGCATATATTATATATATGTATATATCTGTATGTATATAAACATATAATATGTATATGTGTGCATGTGTGAATGTGTGTGTACTACCCAGATACTGAGAAAAGTTTCAAGAGTTACAGATATTGTCATTTCATGTAGGAATGTAAGCAGTTCAACTTTAGTAAATGCCTTGTGATTTTTCTTTCTTGTTTACCTTTTCATGCTTCTCTTGATTCTTATGTTTGAAAGTCAAATTTTCTTTTCAGCTCTGCTCTCTTCATCAAGAAGCTTTAAAAGTCCTCGATTTCACTGAGTGACCAATTGCTCATTTTTTCTGGGTAGGTGATTCTTGGTTTTAGTCCTAGTTCCTTTGACTTCTAGAATATCATAGTCCAAGCCCTTCAATTTCTTAATGTAGAAGCAGCTAGATATTATGTTATCCTGATTGTATTTCCACAATACTTGAATTGTTTCTTTCTAGCTGCTTGCAATATTTTCTCCTTGACCTGGGAACTCTGGAATTTGCCCACAATATTCCTAGGAGTTTCTCTTTTTGCAACTTTTTCAGGAATTGATCAGTGGATTCTTTCAATATTTGTTTTTAACTCTGGTTCTAGAATATAAGGGAAGTTTTCTTTGATAATTTCATGAAAGATAGTGTCTGGGCTCTTTTTTTGATCATGGCTTCCAGGTAGTCCCATGATTTTTAAATTACATGTCCTAGATCTATTTTACAGGTCAGTTGTTTTTCCAGTAAGATATTTCACATTATCTTCCATTTTTTCATTCTATTGGTTTTGTTTTAATTTTCTGGTTTCTCATGAAGTTATTTCATTAGCTTCCATCTGTTCCATTCTAATTTTTCAAGAACTATTTTCTTCAATGAGCTTTTGAACGTCCTTTTCTATTTGGCTAATTATGCTTTTTAAAGCATTCTTCTGCTCTTTGGTTTTGGACCTCTTTTGCCAGTTGAGTAAGCCTATTTTTAAGGTGTTATTTTCTTCAGCATTTTTTGAGTCTCCTTTAGCAAGGTGTTTATTCATTTTTGCTGATATATTTTGCATCAGTCTCATATCTCTTCCCAGTTTTTCTTCTTCCACCATGGCCTGGGACCATTGTATATTTATTTTGGAGGTTTTGGATGCTGAAGCCTTGGTTTTTATGTCTTCCCTGGATAGTAAACATTGTTCTTCCTCATCTGAGAGGATAGGAGAGAATACTTGTTCACCAAGAAAGTAACCTTGGATAGTTTTATTTTTTCCTTTTTTGGGGGCATTTTCCCAACCAGCTTCTTGACTTTTGGGTCCTTTATCAAGAGTAGTGTGTACTCTGGGTACCTGTAAGTTCTCAGTTTTTCCAAGGTGGTACAATCAAGGGAGAGAAGTTTACTCCCAGGCCTGGCTCCTAGCTGAGATTCAGATCAGTTGCTCAGTTCCCTCAGGGGTTTTAGGCAGTAACAAAGCCACCACTCAGGGCTGAGGTTCAGATCAGCTGCTCAATTCCCGTGGTGGGTTTAAGCTGAAACACCAACAATGGAAGCTGTCTGCTGCCTGCAGAAGCCACAGACCACACAACCCTGCCACACTGTTGTTGCTGTTACTTAGGGCTTGGGCTAGGGGAGGACCCTGCTCCCCTGTCACAGAGGTGAAAAACCTTATCACTGACCTTTGGAGCTGCCTTTGCTGTCTGTGGGTTGAGGGATATGATAACCTCCACTGCTGCTTGGAATTCTGACCACGAGCCCTGCTCCAGGCCCTGATCTTCAGGGGATTGGGTAGCCAAGGCTGGGCTGCGATACACTCCAGTTCAGGTGCCACAGACCTTTCCCGTTGGCCTTCCAGGTCACCCTGGGCTGGAAATCTCCTTTTTTGCTATAATAATAAATTAAAGCACATGCTTCAGACAAGATTTTTTACTCTGAAATCAGATTTAAGGGAGAATGAATAATAGTTTTGTGGTGTAGGTCTAATTTAAGCTCCACAGTAATTGCCTACAACTATAATAAACTGAAAGCAAACAGAAAAATAGAATGAACTTCAACATTTACCTGTTCTATAGCAATATATACGACAAACATTTAAAGAGGGATTAAGCACGCAGGCTTCAGTATGAAAAATTGTCCTGATCATTTTGTGTATAAAGAGTCAATAGGTAAGTACAATGAAAAAGGAACTAGCTTTCTTATGTTGTAAAGTAAAATGAACTTTGAGTTTTGAAAAAAAAACATGTTTTCTTTAACTTTTGAGGATTTCCTCTTAAGTTTAGTAAATATTAATAAAAAGATTCATTCACATGGACCAAAAAATGATACATAATAATATAGATACCTAGATTACATATAACTTATTTAGAGAAGCAATATTCTGCATGTTAACTTGAGTAAAATTATACATATAGAAGCACACTTGTTTATATATTGTAAATGTGTATATATATATATATATTATACCTAATTTTGATTCTACTTTTTATTTTACATAACTTTGCATTTCTTTTATTATTTTTAAAAGAAGGAAAAGCTTTATAATTTGAGATGCTTTGTGGGTTTTGTTGCTTTGGCTGATATCGTGACATAATTGTTTGAGTCAGTTATCCCATGTCAATGAGCACATGAAGGAGCAAAGGATTTTCTATTCTTTTTTTCTAATACATGTCTCTTCATAAATGATACCTTTGTGAATTCCACAAAGGGAAATTTGTGGGGTTTAATCTATTAGTTAATTTTTTTTAGCATTAAAGAATAACATTTAAAAAAGAATTAAAAGTAAAGAGTTTACATATATGTGTTATGAAATCAGCCTTCCTTTTCCACTTTTAAAAGAAGTGATTATCAAGTATTCAAATGAATCTGAGACCTTATCAATTTTTGAATTCCTTACACAATGAAAATTATAATATATGCAATGCACTTCATCCTCAGGGGTCTTCTCCACCTACTGGAGACATTTTTAAATTTCTTGTAGGGAACTAGTAGAAAACTTTGATCCTCCACTTCTGTTTGGGAGGCAACCAGTCCTATCCAATTAGAAAGATTTCAATTATGATACTTTTTAATGGATGATTTTTCTTTTGTAAAAGTGGTAGAGCAGCCTAATAACCTTAGAGATGTGCATTGCCAAAGGTTTGGTTTCCAATTAATTCATTTCTTTTTTTTTCCCCTCCACTTCAGAAGTTTATATATTAAGGAATTTGGGACTGCAATGAATTTCAATGAGAAGTGAGAGTATCCACATGGAAGGCAGCTAGGCGGCACAGAGCATAGAGTGCTGGATGTGGGATCTGGAAGACTCATCTTTCTGAGTTCATATCTAGCCTCAGACACTTAATAGATGTGTGACCCTGGGCATGTTGCTTAAACTTCCTTGCCTCAGTTTCATCATGCATACAATTAGTTAGAAAAGGAAATGGTGACCACTCTAATATCATCGAAAAAAATTCCAAATAGGGTGACAAAGAGTTGGAAGCAACTGAAACCACTAACCAATAATCCATATGAAAGAGCATAGTGTTCTTTGGTGTTTTCGTGCATATACTCTGTCCAGGACCTCTGACTTCTCTCTGACCAGTTTCCTCCTAGCACTGCCTCTACTTGTTCCACCCTTCCTGCTCTATCTATTCAGCAAGCTCCTCCATTCACAGGATCCATGTGACCAGCCAGGCAGGTCACATGGGCCTATTAATGAATGAGAAAGATCTCCCAATTTAAATTACCATTACAGGACTCTTCCTTAAAATGATAAATAACATCTATCTAAAATCATCAACAAGCATTATGTGTAATGGAGATAAGATTTTTCCAATAAGATTGGGGTGGGGGGAGAAAGAACTATGCCCATTATCACCACTGTTATTCAATATGGTACTAGAAACTTTAGCTTTAGCATAAGAGAAGAAAAATAAACTGAAGGAATTAGAAGAGGCAAAGAAGAAACAAAGTTTCCATTCTTGGCAGATGATACGGTGATATACTTAGAGAAATCCTAGAGAATCAAGTAAAAAAACATCTTCTTGAAATAATTAATATCTTTAGCAAAGTTGTAGGACATAAAATAACCCTACATAAAGCCTCAACATTCCTGTATATTATTAACAAATACAAACAGCAAGAGATAAAAACAGAAATTCCAGTTAAAGTTACAGTAGACATTTTAAAATATTTGGAAATCTACCTGCCAAGACAAACCCAGGAACTATATGACACAATTGCAAAACGCTGTTCACACAAATAAAGTCAGATCTAAATAATTGTAAAAACATAAATTGCATGTGGGTAGGCTGAGTAACATAATGTAAATGACAATTCTACCTAATTTAATTTACTTATTTGCTACTATATCAATCAAACTTCCAAAAAAATTATTTGATAGAAGTGGAAAAAATAAGAATAAAATTCACCTGGAAGAACACAAAGTCCAAAATATCAAGGGAATAACTGAAAAGAAATGCTAGGGAAGAAAGCCTAGTGATACCAGGTCTTATATTGTATTATATAGCAGCAATCATCAAAACCACTTGGTTCTCACTAAGAAATACAGTGGTGCATCAGTGGAACAGGTTAGGCACACAAGACACAGTTGTCAATGACTATAGTAATCTACTATTTGATAAACTCAAATGCTTCAGTTTCTGGGATAAGAACTTACTATTTGACAAAACTGCTTGGAAAACTGGAAAATAATATAACAGAAAGTGGGCATAGACTAATATCTCACACTGTATACCAAAATAGAGTCAAAATAGATGTGTGTTAGATATAAATGCTGATATTACAAGCAAACTGGGAGAACAAGGAATTTTTACAGTTTACCTGTCAGATTTATGGAGAAGAGAAGAATTTATAACCAAACAAGAAATAGTGAATATTATAAAATGTAAAATGAATAATTTTGATTACACTAAATTGAAAAGATTTTTTGCAAACAAAGTCAGTGCAACCAAGATTAGGAGAGAATAAGAAAACTGGGAAAGAATTTTTACAACCAATATCTCAGATAAAGGCCTCATTTCTAAAATATATAGAGAACTGAGTAAAAATTTTAAGAATGCAATTCATTCCCCAGTTGATAAATGATCAAAGTATATGAACAGACAGTTTGCAGAGGAAGAAACTAAATCCATCTATGGCCATATGAAAAAGGATTGTAAATCACTATCGATTAGAGAAATGCAAAACAAAACAACTCTTAGTATACCTGTTAGACTGACATGACAAATCAGGAAAATTACAATTGCTGGCAAAGATGTGGGAAAATTGGAACACTAATTCATTATTGGTGGAGTTGTGAATTAATGCAACCATTCTGGAGAATGATTTGCAACTCTGTCCAAAGGGAAATAAAAATGTGCATATTCTTTGACCTCACAATGCCACTCCTAGGGCTGTATCATGAAAAGTTTGTATAAATGGGAAAAAGATGCAAATGCACAAAAATATTTATAGCAACTTTTTTGTAGTGGCAAAGAATTTGAAATTGAAGGGCTGTCCATCAATTAGGGAGTGACTGAACAAGTTCTGGTATAAGAATATAATGGAGTGCTATAAGAAATGATGAGCAGGTAGATTTCAGAAAAACCTGGAAAGACTTGCATGAACTGATGCTGAATGAGGGGAGCAGAACCAAGACATTGTACACAGTTACAGTTCTGTTGTGCAATGACTGTCTTTGACAGACAATTCCAAAAGTCTCTACCCATGTCCAGAGAAAGAGCTATGGAATCTGAATGCAGATCAAAACATACTATTCTCTCTCTCTCTCTCTCTCTCTCTCTCTCTCTCTCTCTCTCTCTCTCTCTCTCTCTCTCTCTCTCTCTCTCTCTTTCTCTCTCTCTCTCTTGTTTTGTTTTTTATTTCTCATGATTCATTCCATTTTCTGTAATTCTTTTTTTCAGCATGACTAATGTGAAAATATGTTTGCAATTCCAAAGCTTTTGGAATTGAACGTTGTAAATAAAAAATACATCAATCAATTAATTAATTAGTTAATTAATTAGCAAAGAGATGGTTATAGAGTGGTTTGCAAAATGAAAAGTCAACTGAATGGATCACAATGTAATTGAGTAAAACTAGAAACTTCTTAGAAATCTAGACAAAACTCCTTGAGTTTACATACTGCAATACTGTAATTTCTCAAGTTTTCATAAGTGTCGCTTGAATTCTAGTGGACAGATTTTTCTCATATAAACAACTTCAGCTGAAAAGGAAATTAGCATACTTTCCTAGTTTTAGCCAAAGGCTATCTGTAGCTCATTCTTACCTCAACAGATAGGGACAATTTTCTCTACAGGGTAAGGTGAAATGAAGCCAATGAGATTGAGTCTGAAGAGAGCCAGGGATTGAAAAGGAAGTAGAGCAGATAAGAGAAGGTATTAGCAACAAGAACCAAACCTTCCCAGACTTTGATTTTTAAATTCAAATTTGTCTTTTTCTCTCTACACACTTTGAAATTTTTGATCTTTCCAGTTTTTCTTTTCCCAAAGTGAAAATTCCATGTCTCATGTCTAAGTTAAAATAGCTGCCAGGGTATTGTTAATCAAGGATTAGTTTAAACTTTCTCCATGTGCCCTCCATGACATACCCACAGAATGAATCTTTCCAAGTTCTTTCCAAAAAAGTCTATTAAGAGTTCACACCATGAGTCTTAATAGAGGAAGTGGGAAACTATCTCACCACATAAGCTGATGTCCTAGAATCTTTGGGTTCAGTGGTAGGAGTAAAGTTGCTAGCTGCATGACTCTGGAATTGACTATAAGAAAAGGTTACCGGTAAAATCAATTGTATTCATATCTATATCTCTATATTTATATAGATAGATGTAGATGTAGATATCTACCTATAGGTGAATAAATACACATATATAAAAAGATAGAGTTGAAAAACAATTTTCAAAACCAATATTTCAGGACTGATGGCTATATGCAGAACATGAACAGGGTCAATGCATTTCAGTAGCATCCTTTAAAATTCATTTTAAAATTAGACTTTTACATAGGTTAATTTATCAAAGTCACTATTAGAGATAATTGTCTTTAGCAATTAGGATTAATGGATCACTTAAATCCTTTAAAAGCAATTTTGAAAAAAAATAGTTGCATATAAAATAGTATATGTGCCAATAAAACAAGAATAAATTGTGAAGAAATGTGGTGAAAATATGGCAACTGAATATCAACCAGCTTAATTTCCAACAGATCAATCCACTTCTTTTAAAAATAATTTATTCGTGCTGTAATTTTAGTTTTAATTATATATGAATATTTTTAAATTCTCTAGTTATTTCAATCCAAGACAAGTCTCATCATTTTTATGTCATTTTGCAACTTTATATCAGAAAGTGAAATGATTTACAAGAGAAAAAAGATCAGTTGTTTACAATTTATAGTAGTTGAAGGAACAACCTTACTAATGTCCAAAAGGCTGATTAACCAAAATATTCCAGAAAATATCATTTTTTTCTAGTGTGCTTTAAATGATCACTCAGACTTTTAAAAAATGAAAGTGTTGATGAATATTTTTAATACTTCTATAACTCTGTGATCACATCAGTATGTAAACTCGATGCAGTAATGCACAATATTATCCAACCATACCCTCTCAACCTAAATGATTCAAGTCTTTGTTTTTCTATAAGTTCTCAATTCTACAGAGGGCATACTTGAAGTTGGAGAGGTCACCCTCTAATTATCTTCACATTACACAGTAAGCAATAGAGCACATAGACTGACCATCAATTATCCTTTATTTTCAACATATGTGGCATACCTTCTTTTCTAGTTACACACCACTCGGATGACATCCTTTATTCCACTTCTCTTGTTGCAGATCATCGTGTTAACATGATACATTATATTCATTCAACCCACGCGTCCTACTGTTACTCTCTGTGGAACTTTCAGCTCTAATTTTTTGGAGATTGTTATATTCCACGACTCTTGGCTGTACAACACCACTGGAAAAAGACATTACTGGAAAAAGGTGGGCTTTCTTTTAAGGACAAGGTAAGGGCCATTGAAAGTACAATTACCCAAAAGATAAACCTTTCTCCTTCAATTCTTTATTGCATCCAAATACCATTGTCCATGAACAGTTTCAGCCAAAAACAGTGAAAAAACTTGATGGGTTATTCATTCAGCTGTTTAAAATTATCTTGGCAATAAACATACTTAATCCATTTTATTTTTCTTAGATGGATATTTCAGGCCAAATTCTTTTGATCGAATTAGGAATATATTTTATCAGTCTGGAGCTTGTTCATATCCTCAATACAATTCCATTCGAGCTTTTTATGGCACTTCATGCAACATTTATCTGCAAACAATAGTTTTTGGAGTGAACTCAGTATGTATAAGGAATCTACCCTCATTTTGACTATGAGCATTCTTCAAGGTATTCAGAGGTGTGTAATATATATATATATGTGTGTGTGTGTTTGTGTGTGTGTATACACACATACATATGTATATAATATACACATACACATATATCCATACACACCTACATAAATATATATGTAGTATATGTGTGTATATTCATACATATGCACCTTTATGCATGCATGTATGTATGTATGTATATGTATGTATATTGCCTCTAACTATGCTAATACTGAAAAAGTTCTCATGAGTTACAGTCAGCATCTTTCCATGTAGGAATGCAAATATATCAACTTTAATAACACCCTTACAGTTTCTCTTTCCTGTTTACCTTTTCATGTTTCTCTTAATTCTTGTATTTGAAAGCCAAATTTTCTATTCAGCTCCTGACTTTTCAACAAGAATGCTTGGAAGTCCTCTATTGCATTGAAATTCCACTTTTTTCCCTGACATATTACACCCAGTTTTTCTGGTAGAAGCTGCTAAATCCTGTATTATTCTGAGCATTTTCCCACAATATTTAAGTTATTTCTTTCTAGCTGCTTGCAATGTTTTCTGCTTCACCTGGGTACTTGGAATTTGGATAAAACATTTCTAGGAGTATTCCTTTTAGTGATTTCTTTGAGGAGGTGATTGGTGAATTTTTTTCTATTTCTATTTTACCTTCTGTTTCCAGAATATCAGGAAAGTTTTCCATGATCATTTCTTGGAAGAAAATATCTAGACTCTTTTTTGTAAATCATAGATTTCAAGTACACCAATAATTTTCAAATTATCTTCTCTGGATCTATTTTCTAGGTCAGTTGTTTTTCCAAAGAGATATATCATATTTTCTTCTACTTTTTTCATTCTTTTCATTTTGTTTTATAATTTCTTGATTTCTCATAAAGTCATTAGCTTCCATCTGCTGCAATCTAATTTCTAAAGAACTATTTTATTCAGTGAGTTTTTGGACGTCTTTTACCATTTGTTCAATTTTGTTTTTAAAGTATTTTCTCCACATTAACTTGTTGGATGTTCTTTCCCATTTGGGGTAGTCTATTTTGAAAGGTATTATTTTCTTCAGTATTTTTGGGTGTTCTGCTTTAGCATGCTCCTGACTTGTTTTTAATATTTTTTTTTGCAACACTCTCATTTATCTTCCCAATTATTCCTCCACCTCTCTTACTTGATTTTCAAAATTCTTTCTGAGTTCTTCTGTGACATGAGAACATTTCATTTTTTTGGAGGCTTTGGATGTAGGAGCCTTGATCCTGTTGTATTCCTGTGGTCGTATGCTTTACTCTTCCTCATCCAAAAGGATAGAAGAAAATACCTTCTACAGTCCCTTTTTAAGACTTTTCCCCAGCCAATTACTTTACTTTTGAGTCATTTGTCAAGAGAAGGGTATACTACCCCAGGATTCAGAGGTTTAGTGTAGCTCTTCTCTATCTGTAGGGACCTGTAAGTTGTCAGTTTCTCCAAAGTAGAATAATCAAGTGAGAGGTATTTACTCTTATCCTGGTCTGTGCTCTGCTCTGTGAGTAACCACAAACACTCATTCCTGCCCTACAACTTTGAATAGAATTCCCTCTCCACAGCTGGCACCAACGGTGCCATGCCAGCACTCCTCCTCATCCCAAGACTACCACTCAGGACTGAGATTCACATCAGTTGATCGATTCCCCCAGGGTATATAGTTTGAGAGCTCAAGAAGCATCCTCTGCTATGTTAGTGGCTACTATTTCCCTGGAGCTGGAGCTGGGACTGGGGCAACACCATGTTCCCCTCTCACCCTGGTGAAAGAGTTTTCTCACTCACCTTTGAAGCTTTGGCATTTCTGGGTTGAGAAATCTGAAAACTGCCAAATATGCTGATGATTAAGTGCCCTAAAGTCTTTTCCAGTCCTATCTGTGAAGTCAAGGCCTATGTTGGGCTACATTCTACTCTGAACCTGGTGCAATAGACCCTTGCTGTCAACCCTCCAGTTTGTCTTGTTCTGGAAATCTGTTTCACTCTGTCATTTTGTGGCTTTAGCTGCTCTAGAACTTGTTTAGAGTCACTTTTTATAGGTATTTTAAGGACTGGGGAGAGACCTTGAGTAGCTCCATGCTTTTATTCCACCATCTTGGCTCCAGGGTTTATTTTATTATCTAAATAAAATCACTTTGCAGTAGGAAAAATTCAACTACATTCTAAACATACCCAAGAGCACTGCATAGTCAGTATACTTAATAAAGTTGCTCTTTGGATCCTTTCTTTACAATCTATCTCTGCACCAGAGTAGGGACTATGGATATACAGTTTGGCAGATGCTTAGTGTGTCACACTACAGGGCACAAAAGAGTACAGTTATGTTTTATTTTTAGTGTATATAATAACTATCATTCATATAGCACTTACCATGTGCCAAACACAGTGGTAGTAATTTTACATTTATTATGTCATTTAATCTTAACAACAATTCTGGGAAGTAGATGGTCTTATTATCCCCATTTTACACATATGGAAACTGAGAAAAACAACTGTTAAATGAATTGCCCAGAGTCACATTACTCTCTCTGTCTCTGTCTCTCTTTCTCTCTGTCTTTCATATATTATACACATATACATGCATACATATAAGTGTGTAGATAGACAGACAGACAGATAGATGGATAGATAGATAGATAGATAGATAGATAGATAGATAGATAGATAGATAGATAGATAGATAGATTTTGTCAACAAGCACCCCAACTCCCAAACTAGGTTAAGCATCCCCTCACCTGAGAGAAGTCTAAAGCCTGGACTGACCAATCAGGAGAAAGAGAGTTTTGGTCCACTCTAAGCTCAACTTGCTATAATGGTCCACATGCTCTGACATTACAGATATATTTTCCTTTGCTTTCTGAGTGAACCCAAATTCTCCTACTAGATTTTGCTCATTGGGATAATTTTTCTGGAAAGGACCAGTCACCTTCCTTGCTCTGAATATATAAATTCCTTTCCAAATTGTCGCTTCCTTGAGCTCATTTTTGAATGGCTCCTGTTTATGGACATACACATGTCACCCATTTTGAGAGAAATAAACATGTACATGCAACATAATACTTTTTGTCGTTTTGACCAAACCTCTGGTTAACTGTGAACCCCTATTATATTTGTTGTTTTTGAAAAAGCCTCTGATTAAGAGGGAGAGGAAGGAACCTGATTCTGTTTGTTTCTCAGACCAATCCTCTGATATATGTTGCCAATTGACAATATAGATATACATTTAAAAGCCAAAAGAGTTTGAATTACATAATATATACCTTTTTGTGTTTAGTTAAGTCAAATCAACTGAATCAGTGCAAATATTTATGAGAGTACCATAGTATCATTTACATAAAAGTATATTTCCTTTAAGGTTAAAAAAGCATATAAACCAAATGCAGCATTGCATGATAGAGAACATTTCAATGAGATCAAATATGAATACAGAAGCATGTACAAACATTCTGAAAAGACAAAATTCTCAAAGAAAATCACAAAGCTGTTGTGTAGGATTTGTGTAACAGTGCTAATAGGTTTTAACTGGATAGTAGGAACTCTTGCACTGATTTTTTAAAATGTAGCGAATAAATTATAACTTAATTTCTTTCTTCAAAGGAATGAACTTCATTTGATGTCAGAAGTCAAAGGGAAAACAATAAAAAAAAAATTACACAACTTAGTGTACACTGGAGTGTTTTTCCAACGTTATAAAATCTATGAAAAATAGATTAAAAATTCAAAAGTACATAAATGGAAGGAAATTTGACAAATGATGTAAAGGGAACAGTTTTGAAAAAAACACAAAATAATGTGATTTCAAATTTAGAAAATTAACACAGAATAAAATCTCCTTTTGTCTGAGTTCCTTGTCTTAGAATCAGGGAGACTTAGCTATAAACACTTCCATAGATATTTGCTAACTGTTTGACCCTGTGGAATTCACTTAACCTCTATGGATATTAGATTTTTGTTTGGAGATGAGAGAGTAAAATAAGATACAGTTGAACCTGAAGAAGAATAAGGCGATGGATGGGGCTTTGCTCGGTGTCCAGTCATTCAACAAGAAAGGTCTCTGAACTACGCTTGTGATTCCTAGTTTCCTAAAACTTTGCCTGTTATGCTGGTCATTATTGTAGGTTATTCACTAAGCTCAAGTAAATCCAGAGGTATTATAGTTTGTTAATGTATTCTAATGATAGAAAGAGAGTACTATAGCAGAATCAATTCATAAGAAAGCTTTTCATTTGCTTTGCTTGCCCCATTCAACTTCCAGAAAAGTTCCAAGTACAGGTGAGTCCCAGGGACTTTTTGAGGTTAATAATATAATTTACTATTTTTTCTATAGTATTTACCTTACAATGTCTCAGCACTTATGTTCTATTCCATTCTTCCTGCATTTACCACTGGAAGTATTTAATTTTCTCATTTTTGTGAAATCATTGGCAAAGTTAGATTTTTGTATTTTTGATATTCTTTGATCATCTTTAAGAAAAACCTAAAGATACTTAAGGTCCCTATCACTCCACATACCAGAAAGATGAAAGTAAAATAATGCCTGGATTTCCATCCATATTTTTCAACTACTAAGTATATTATTTTTACTTTCCCACCCACCTTCCAACATAGAAGGAACAAGGGAGGGATGAAGAGAATAAATAGAGGGATGTATGGAGGAGGAGAGGAAAGAAGAGACAAGGGAAAGGAGCAATGAAATAAGGAAAGAAGAAAGGAAGGAAGGAAAGGAAAAAGGGAGGGAGGAAGAAGGAAGATGAAATCTTTTTTCTATTTGAAGTATGAACTTGTTTTTAGTCAATGGTTGACTTTCTCCATACATCTATTCAAAATCTGTTATGCTGGTGCCTACTGAACTATGTTGTTATACATACTAAGGAATTCGTCAGAACATGGTCAGGGCAGTTTTAGGCTTGTGTCAGCCTGAGGAAAAAAAGACTGTCTAAAATATATATTCCATTTATTGATATTTTAAAAGTCTCATGCTCTGAGAAAGTCTACTTTGGATTAACGTTTGAGAAAGGATATTCAGATATTTGATCTTCCTTCTATTTTTTCTGTATTAAATGAAAATTTTCTTTTATTACTAATATTCAATCTATGTTCATATTTATTTGTACATTTCATATGTTTTCATCAAACACCTAAACCAACAGTCATTTCAGTTTAGAACTATTTAAGCGTATACACACACACACATATACAAATACTCACATACACACCTATTTATATTTATATGTATATATAAATATGCACACATACACACACAAGTAGGTGTGTATGTGTGTGTTTCTCACAATGGAAATGAGCTGCCTTGACTACACTGAAAATTTTTGGCTGTCTTGGTAATTGACTGCAAGGTATGAAAAGAAATCAATCAGATTTAGTTCAGAAATAAGCAGAATAAACTGCTACATTCAGAAAACTTAAAATACGGTAAGTTATTTGGCTGATTATAGACATAAATCCATTATGTATTTAGGGCACAATTTAATTATTTATTCAGCAAATGTCTCTTTTTTCGTGACATTTAGAAAGCATTAAGCCAATATAATCCAAGTAATTTTATCTTTTATTTGAAAGTCCATTTTAGCTAGGCATAAACATAAATGTGCAATAATGAGTCAGAATGTTAATACAGAAAACTTGCACTTTTAAATTTAAGAGTTAGGAAATTATTAGTATAATTAAAAAGACAAAAAAGAAGAAACTACTGATTTTTCCTTTTAGTTATGAAACTAGAAAAATGCATCAAGTAGAATGATCTTTTAAAGGCAAATATTTTGATTGAAAATGAAATTCACTTATTAGTTTTATGAACAAAAACCCTTTCTTCATAGTTTCATATATTTTGTGTTGGAAGATCATCAGTTAACCCCCACATTTTGCATATAAGGAAAGTAAAATCAGGATATTATTAAGTGACTTTCCCAGGGTCATACAACCATTAAGGAGCTAAAGTTAATTTTGAACCTCAGTCTTTGCTACTCTATATTCAGTGCACTTTCTATTAGATTGTATTGCTTCTTTAATTGATAAAATCTAAAACCAATGTCATCTTTATTGATTTGATTTTATATATTCAGATCACCTTGAAATTTTTAGCCTTATTTGAAACTCATGCTGCTCATAACTTTGTGAGTACTCAATCACACAAATAGTATGGTATGAGTACTATTTTGGTATAATTAAATTTGCAGTTTTTCTTATAACATAGCAAAAGGAAAAATTGATTACTAATCTGTTGCCTGTTTTTTTATAGTGCTGGTTTAAACCTATTTAATACAAATTACTTGGAGCAGGAAGACAATTTTGTTTTCATTCAATGGAGGGCTTTTCCTACACAGAATTACTGTTGAATTGCTATAGAGAAAATGGTTTCAAAATCACTTTTCTTTATTCCAAATCACCTTTTTCAGTAAATGCCTATTACATTGATACAATTTTTTTTAAAAATACCACTATTAATTGATTGTTAGATAGATAATATGTATGTGGTCAACGAAAAGTAAAATTATACCTTTTTATAAGGCCACCTGGATTTCAGATTTTTACACTAAGCACCCAATCTGTTTCAGGTGGTCATTTTTTGGATACTAACTTGATTGGAAAAAGATATTAAAGTCTTTTTAGAACCATAAAATTATAAGCACTTTGAAAAGGCCTTAAATATTTAAAATAGGGCATATAGATAATGATAACTCAGAAATATATACAAAGCAGAATTGTCATGTCTGTAAAAAGAAGCATCAAATGCTGAAAAAAATAAGTTATCATTTGTTTGGCGGAATGTGAACTCAACATTAATTTCCACTTTTCAACTTACTATTAGGAATTAAATTAATGTTTATGTACTTTGCCTTAGGTCACATGCATTACTGAAGAAAGTGTTAATATCCATTTTTAGCAAATCACATTAAATATTCACTTTACTTTACCTAGAAGTTTCATGCCAACACACAGTGTGTGTGTTTTTGTGTGTGTTTGACATGTGTGAGGGGTTAATATACTTTTTTGTCCCTGAAAGATAGAGTCTATCAAGTAAACAATATGCTTCCCTATTGCTCTATGACTAAGAGATATTGGCCACTGCTACTCATTCATGTCTTCTTCCTGGATAATTCTTATGATGATTTCAATCGAACATAACCATTTCATTTGGGAAGGATAAGAAACTACTTCCTTTTCAGGAAGAACTTCATATGTCTTTTATAGAATCTTTTGTTTTCAGTTTGCCTGAATCTTCTCCTTTTTCCTCTGTCACAATCTCCACTACTCTTTCTGTTTGACACATGTCAGATTTTTCCATTTCTATTGAAATTTTTTTTTTCAAAATGATACTGAAAGTTAAGTCCTTCCTTCTTTCTTCTTTTCTATGATAATCTGCAGGGTGAGAAGTAATTCCTAGTTTCCTTCACCATTTCTTCTAAGAGATCAATCTGCACTTCAGCAATAGAGAGCAGATATTTGGCAGAAATACTAAGTTCACACACTTTACATAGATCACTGAGAAATTCTCCAAATTCTCCATAATTTGTAGAAATAATGTTTTAAGTCTGTCATAATTCTGATAGCACTCCCCAGACAGCACTTTTTAAACTGGGTGGCAAGTTTAAGCAATACTGAATGGATCACAAGTGGGAAAAGTTTAAAAAGCACAGCCTTTGAAAACACTGAGGAGAACTACTTACAGGTGTGTCTGTCAAGTTACTTTCTATGTCAATTTGTTGCTACCTTTCAGCCTAATAAAAACTTATACAGCCAGTTTTGCCATCTATTAGTTGTCTACCTTTAAAAAGCAAAGCAAGAAGCCACTTCAAAGAGTCAAGAAGGTGTAGTAAGCAGTAAATTGCCATTACTCTCCCACACTCACCTCCAAAGAACCATAAAATAGTACTCCAAAACAAATCCTTGAACAGTAGAAACACCAAAAGACAGGATGAAACTATATTTGAGTCCAAAAAGATTTGGAAGATTGGTAGGAAGAGTCTGTCTCAATTATGTAAAAGGAGAGCATAGATCAGGACAGGAAACATTCTAGAAAGCTAGAAGCAAGTCTCATCTCAACCAATGAGCAACAGAGCCCCATCCCCAATTTATCAGAAGAGGCAAATGCCACACTAAGATCTTCCACATGCCTCAACATAGCCAGGGGAATGGGTATACTCCATCTATAAGAATAGATACTTCAGCTTAGCCCTGGGAAAACAGGCAACCTCCAACATTCAGATCTACATTTCCTTCAATGTATCACTGGAAATGAAGAAACACTCCCCCACCAACCTCAGCACATGCCAGACAAGAACATTAGAATCCTAGCTGAGCAAAGGTAAGCTGCCACACACCTAAAGTCCAGCAGTACCAGTAGCCCTTTACCCCAACCTCTCAAACCAGAATCAGGCATGATATTGGCCCCAGGAGTCTCAGTGCAACATCAATGCAGCAACAGGTAAACAGTCAAGGCTTTCAGCCCCTAGCACAGGAAGCCTGAGACAATACGCCTTCCAGCCTGGGAACAGAGAACAATTATTTTTAAAAAGGCCAAAAAGATGAGATAAACACAAATACACAACGAATCTGATTATAGAAAGCTCTTATGGTGACAGGGAAGATCAAGACACAAACTCAGAAGAGGACAACAATATATTGAAACATATATGGGCAAAGTCCCAAAGGGAAATGAGAAGTAGTCTCAAGCACAGAAAGAACTCACAGAAAAGTACAAAAAGGAGGTTAAAAATGATACTAGAGAAGTAGAAGAGATACAAAAAGAAAAAAAAAGAAATGTGAGTGAGGCAAGAGAATTATAAAATGAGGGTGAAAAGCTTGGAAAAGAAAATAACTCTTTAAAAAAAACACAATTGAACAATTAGAAAAAAGACCATAAAAGCTAGTTGAGGAAAGCAACTCTTTAAAAGTTAGAAGAGGTGAAGCCAAGATGGTGGAGTACAGGTAGTGGCTCACCTGAGCTAACCCCCAAATCCCTTTAAATAATGACTGTAAATAAATTTTAGGGTGACAGAACTCACAAAAGTATGGGGTGAAGCAATTTTTCCAGCCCAAGAATACTTAGAAGTTTCGCAAGAAAGGTCTGTTGCACTAGGAGGAGAGTGGACCACAGTACACTGAGCAAATCAGGTCCAAGTAAACAAGTAGTATGCCCCAGGGGACTGAATCTGTAGCATCACTATTGGCTCCCTGACCTCACTCAGCCCAGAAATGTGAAGTTAGCTGAACAGATGTTCAGAAAGATTATAGTCTTCTCTTTGCTAGCACTGAGGCAGTACTCTATGCTTTGCACATATTCAGACCTTGGCTGCAGTCTTGAATGGCAGTCCCAGTCTGAGAAGGAGTGCTAGCACACTAGATATTGGGACCACAATGGAGCAGGAACCCTCCTCAAATTTTCATGGCAGAAAAGAGTGCATGTGGTCACTCAGGCTGACCAAAGGCTAGGAGAATAGGAAACGTCTCACCTTAGATCATACCACCTTGGAAGAACTGAAAACTTACAGTTCTCCAGAATAATCTGAAAAAAGCTACACAAAACCCCTGATACTTGTGACAGTGAACCATACACCTTGCAAGAAGAGCCCCATTTTAATGTAGTAAAAGTCAAGAAATAGATTGAGAAAATGAACAAAGAGCAGAAAAAAAATTGTGAATATAAAAAGTTACCATGGTGATAAAAAAAATATCAAAAAACATCCTGACAAGTCAACAAAATCAAAACTCCAGCATCCAAGAAAAACATGAATTAGCCTCAGGCTACAAAAGAGTTCAAAAAGTATATTTTGAAAATCAAATAAGGGAGGTAAAGGAAAAATTGGCAAGAGAATGCGAATGATGCAAGAAAATCATGAAAAATGAATTAGTAGCTTGGTAAAAGAGACACAAAAAATACTGAAGAAAATAACATCTGAGAAAACTAAGCCAATAAAAGACTAAGCCAAATGTAAAAGAAATAAATAAATACAAAAAGTCAACGAGGAGAAGAATGTCTTATAAAATTGGTTAAATGGAAAAAGAACAAAAAAATTCCTGGAAAGAAAAAAACAACTCTTCAAAAAGTAGAATTGGTCAAATAGAAAAGGAAATATAAAAACATATTGAGGAATACAATTCCTTAAAAATCAGAATTGAACAATTGGAAGATAATAACTTTGTGAGACATCAAGAAACAATGAAACAGTCAAAAGAAAGAAAAGAAACAAACTAGAAGGCAACATAAATTATATCATTGGAAATGCAATTGCCCTGTCAAATAGAACCAGGAAAGATAACTTAAAAATTATTGAACAACATGAAAGACATAATAAAATCAAAATGAAACAGAACTACGGCACCATCAGCAACAAACAACAAAGTCTAGACATAATCTTTCAAGTCATTATTGAGGAATACTGCTTTTATATTCCACAACTAGAGGGTAAAATAGAAATTGAAATAATTGAGAAACCACCTCTTGAAAGATATCCCAAAATGAAAACTCCATGGAACAAATTCCAGTGCTCCCAGTTCAAGGAGAAAATTTAAAAACAACTAGAAAGAAACAAATCAATATATATATATATATATATATATATATATATATATATATATATATATATATATATAATATATATATATATATACATACTTCTTTCACGAGTATCAATGGCAGAGCAACTAATAAATAACTGTAGCTCTTTCATATTTACCTCCAAACAACCATAAAATATCATCACAGAATAAATGCTGGAACAGAGGAACCACTGGAAAGAGTAGTGGAAATCTAGTGCAGTCAGGAAGACTTGGAGGAATAGCAAGAAATGTGTGTCTCACTTTGGTAAAGGAGGAGTGCATTCTAGAACAGGAAATATACCATCAAGTCATCAGAAGATCTTGTAGTGGAGTAGGCAAGTGCCAACATCTTGATCCCCCTCTTACTTCAGTATATTCAGGGTAAGAGGCAGACTCCAGCTCCAAGAACCACCACCTCCTTCAGTGTAGCCTTAGACTAACAGGCATTATCCAGGGGCCAGATTTTCATGTGTTTCTGCACCACCTAAGACAAACAGGTAGACATAAAACCAACAAGTGTCTCACTAAACAAACAGTGACCAAGTATTGCTGACCCTGCCAAGCTTTAGCATAGCCCTGGGCAAACAGGCAGATTTTAGAGGCCAGACAATTTCAGGGTAGCCACAGGGAAATGTAGAAATACTTCACCGTGTCTGAGCACAAACTGGACACCACCACTACGATGCTAGCTCAGCACCAGGTATGTTGCCAAACACCTACAGTCTGTAGCAGTACCAGGCAACTCTTACTCCACCCCTTCCATGCAGCACCAGAAAGGAGGATCCTCAGAGTCTTTAGGGTAACATCAGTGCAGCACCAAGTAAATAGACAGCAACTGCAGACACTAACACAAAAAGTTGGAGACAGTGTCCCCTCCACCCTAGCAGCAGAGCTCAAATTTAAAAGAAAGAGAACAAAAATATGCTACTTGAACTTCCTGGAACCAAGAAGGGGGAGTGATTGGAAAATGGTCTACCCCTTGTTGACCCTGAAAAACTCAAAGAATACTTCCCCAGGAAAAATCCTTAAACAGTGGAATCAGCTGAAGGGGTAAACAGTCTCTTAGCCTTTGAGGCTAGGAAAATTTCAAAGAGGGGTCTCTCTTGCTGTAGCTGAAGGGGACCAGTGCAGGACTGGAACAGTCTAAGACAGCTCCACATAAGTGAATCAGAGAAGATTTTGAGCCCCAAGGGGTTGGAGCCCTCAATTGTCAATACTGGGACCCCAGGCAAGGCTCGGAACAGTCAGGAGAATGGGGAAGACACTAGTGCAAATGGGGTTCACCAAACTCTGAGCCTGCCTCTGTTCAGGAGAGGAGACTTCTTGTGGCCAGATCACCCCTCCATCACACTTAACACAGCTAGCTCCAGGATAACACCTGGGAAATTCAGAAAGACTTCATCTGGCCTATGCTTTGGCACATCAGTCAGCTCAGCAACAAATAATTTGCAGCATTCTAGCGTCTAGCTAGAAGAGCCAGAGGTCACAATACACAAAGACTCAAGTTCTAAACACAGAAGATGAGAAAGAGCCCCGTGTGTCTCAGGAGCAGAAATTCACTTTAAAAACCAGGAAAAGGAAGATCATCAAGAGCAAGAAACAAACCAGGAAAGATAAGACAATAGAATCTTTCTAAGGAGACAATGATAGTTAGTTAAAACTGAGTTAGTATAAAAACTAACTGGGAAAAATGACTCCTTAAAAGGAACAATTGGATAGATGAACAAAGAGATGCAAAAGTTTACTGTGACCAGCACAGTTTGGGAAGTCCAGGGCAGTTACGGGGCTCACAGAGTGAGGATGAAAAGACAGGCAGAACACAGCAGTCTGAACAAGCTGAGTTTATTCTAGACATACTGAGCCAAAAAATCAGGAGACCCAGGTGCTTAAATAGTAAAAAAAAACCATAAGGGTGGTGATTGAATCATGAAACAGAACAGATGGTGATAAGTAGAAAGGGAGGCCTCAAGTCCTCTTTATTCAAATGTTACCCTGTATAGCAAGGGCCTTGTTTCCTGGAACTTCAACACCCGACTTCAAGGACTTGCACCTGAGAACAATATATCACTTAACTTCTTAAGTCAGCTATTATTCTCCCTTGGAGGAGGGGAACTCTTGATAAGGGGCTCTTTAAAATACCTCAAAGTTCTCTGCAAAAGTTAACTGAAGAAGACAACATGATAAAAATCAGAATTGGGCAAGTGGAAGTTAATTACATTATGAGACATCTAGAATGAGTAAAACAGAATCTAAAGAATGAAAAGATAAAAGAAAATGTAAAATATATAATTGGAAAAACAACTGACCTGGAAAATAGATCAGGAGAGAAAGGCTAAGAATTTTTGGTCTACCAGAAAGCCATGAGGAAAAAAAGAGCCTGGATCTTCCATGAAATCATTAAGGAAAATTGCCCACAAGTCCTAGATCCAGAGAGCAAAATAGTCATTGAAAGAATTCACCCTTCACCTCCTGAAAGGGATCCCAAACTAAAAACACGAAGGAATATCATTGCCAACTCAAGAACTATGAAGTGAAGGAGAAAATACTGCAGGCAGGCAGAAAGAAATGATTCAGATATCAAGGAACTACAGTCAGGATCACACAGAACCTTGAAGATTCTACATTAAAAGTTTGAAGGCATTGTAATATCATATTCTGCAAAGCAAAGGAGCTGGGAATACAATCAAGGATCAATTACCCAGCAAAACTGAGCATAATAGTTCAGGCAAGGAGGTGGACAAACAATGAAATAAAGAATTTCCAGATCCTACTGATGAAAAGACCAAAGCTCAATAGAAAATTATGTCTTCAAAAACAAGTCTCAAGAGAGACACAAAAAGGTAAATAGGGGAAAATCTTGTTATTCAATATGGAATAACTGTTTACATCCCCACAAGGGAAGATGATACTTGTTAATATTGAGAAGTGAATAATTATGATATATAAAAGGGATATACACAGATAGAAGGAATGAATATAAGCTAAATGAAGTGATGATAAAAATGTGATTTAAATGTTTGAAGGGATTATAATGGGAGGTGTGAAAAAGAGGAGGCAGGAAAAAGTAAATTCCATCACAAGAAGAGGGATAAACATATATTACATGAGAGGGAAAGAGGGGAAAGAGATGAGTATATTTTGATATTTACTCTCATTTGATTTGGTTCAAGGAGGAAACAAAATCTCATTTAAGTATAGAAATCTAACTAATTCCATAAACAGTAGGAAGGAAAAGGGGGAAAAAGGGAGTGGAGCCTAAAATAGAGGGAAGAAGTAGTAAGAGAAAGGAGGTGACAAAGGAAGGGGGACTGAAAGAAGGGAAGGAAGACTGAGGGAGAGGGTGGTCAAAAATTAAAATTCTTTTGTGAAAGGGAAGGGAGAAGGGAGAACTACAAATATAAATAAAGGCAAAGAGGATGGAGGGACAGACAAAGATAGTAATTGTAACTGTGAATGTAAATGAGATGAACTCTCCCATAAACGGCAAACAGAGAGAGAGAATGGAATAAAAACCATAATAAAAGAATAGGGTTCTTCAAATCTATAATAAAACAATACACACAGAGCAAAGGTAAAAGGTTGATGTAGAATATATTGTGTTTCAGCTAATGTAAAAAAAAAAAAGCAGGCATAACTATCCTAATCTCAGACAAATGAAAAGCAGAAATATATCTAATCAAAAGATATAAAGAAGGAAACTATATCCTGCTAAAAGGCACCACAGACAATGAAGAAATATCATTACTAAACATATATGCTCCAAGTGGTATAGCATCCATATGCTTAGAGGAGAAGTTAAGGGAGTTCCAGGAAGAAATAGATATCAAAACCATACTAGTGGGGGATCTCAAACTCCTCCTCTCTGAACTTAATAAATCTAACCTCAAAATAAACAAGAAATATGTCAAGGAGTGAAGAAAATTCTGGATAAGGAAGATAATAAGGCTCACGTAACTCTCTGGAGAAAATTCAATGGGGATAGAAAGGAATATGCCTTTTTCTCAGTGGTACATCTCACGTATTCAAAAACTGACCATGTACTAGGGCATAAAACCTCACATTCCAGTGCCTAAGGGCAGAGATAGTCAATGCATCCTTCTCACATAATAATGAAATAAAAAGTTTATTTAATAAGAGGACATGGAAAGATAGACCAAAAATTAATTTGAAACTACATAATCTAATCCTAAAGAACGAGTGTGTAAAACAACAAATCATAGAAACAATCAACAACTTCATGCAGGAGAGTGGCAATAATGAGACAACTTACCAAATCTTATGGGAAACTGTAAAAGCAGTAATTCGAGGAAGTTTTGTATCTTTTAATGACTACATGAATAAAATGGAGAAAGAGGAGATCAATTGGGCATACAGCTGAAAAAAGGTAGAAAAAGAACGAATTGAAAATTCCCAAGTAAATAGCAAATTAGGAATACTGAAAATCAAAGAGAGATTAATAAAATTGAATTTAAAAAAACTAATGAGCTAATATATAAAACTAAGAGTTAGTTTTATGACAGAACCAATAAAATTGATACTTTTGGAAAATTTGATTTAAAAAAGAAAGAAGGAAATCCAATTACCAACATCAAAAATGAAAAGGGTGAGCTCATCTCCAACAAGGCGAAATTAAAACAGTAGTTAGAAATTACTTTGTCCAACTGTATGCCCCAAAATTCAACAATCTAAATTAGACGGATGAGTATTTAAAAAAAATAAAAATTGTCCTGATTAACAGAAGAGGAAGTTGAATACTTAACCCTATTTCAGAAAAAAGAAATTGAACAAGCCATCAATGAATTTCTTAGGAAGAAATCTCCAGGGCCAGAAGGATTTATAATTGAATTCTTTCACACATTTAAAGAACAATTAATTCCAATACTATGTAAACTATTTTGGAAAATTGGTGGAGTCCTACCAAATAATTTTTATTATGGAAATATGGTTCTGATACCTAAAACAGGAAGAACAAGAAGAGAAAAATAAAATTGTAGACTAATTAAATAAGATATTATCAAAAAGAATAACTTATCAGGAAAAAAATATTTTCTAGTCAGTTAGTATTAATACCAGAAATACAGGGCTGGTTGAATATTAGGACATCTATGAGCAATATTGATCATGTCGACAAGAAAACTAACAGAAACCAAGTGATTATCTCAATAGATGCAGAAAAAAATTTGAAAAATACAACCCACATTCCTATTGAAAACACTGGAGAGCATATGAATAAATGGAACTTTCCATACAAAAATAAACAGTAACTACGTAAAACCATTAGAAAGCATTATATACAATGGAGATAAACTAGATGCATTTCAAATAAGAACAGGGATGAAACAAGGATGTCCATTATCACCACTGTTGTTCAATATGGTAGTGGAAATGTTATCCATAGCAATAAAAGAAAAAAACAGAAATTGAAGGGATTAATAGTCAAAGAAGAAAGTAAGTTATCATTCTTTGTAGATGATATACTTGGGGAATCCCAGAGAATCAAGTAAAAAAGCCTTAAAATAAACAAACAACTTTGACAACGTTACAGGTTTCAAAATAAAGTCAGATAGATCATCTGCATTTCCATATATTACTAACAAATCCCAAGAACAAGAGATAGAAATAGAAAGCCCATTTAAAGCTATAGTAGACATTATAAACTGGCTGGGAGTCTACCTGCCAAAACAAACCCTGGGATGATATGAACACAATTACAAAACATTTTCTGCACAAATCAAGTCAGATCTAAGTAAGTGGAAAAACATCAGTTCCTTGTGGGGAGGCTGAGCCAATAAAATAAAAATGAGAAACCTGCCTAAATTAATTTGATTATTCAATACCATACCAAACAAACTACCAGATAGTTATTTTCTGAGCTAGTAAAAATAATATCACAATTCATCTAGGAGAACAAAAGGGCCAAAATATTAAGGGAACTAATGAAAAGAATTACTAGGGCAGGTGGCCTAAACCTATCAGATCTCAAATTTTACTATAAAGCAACATTCATCAAAACCCCTTGATAATGGTTAAGAAATAGAGGGGTAGAGTAGTGGAATAGGTTAGGTATTGAAGTCACAGTAGTCAATGAATATAGCAATCTACTGTTTCATAAACCCAAGGATCCTAGCTTTCTGGGATGAGAACACACTGTTTGACAAAAGTTGCTAGGAAAACTGGGTAACAACTTGGCAGAAACTGGGCATAGATCAATGCTTGACATCATACACAAGAATAAATACAAATGGATGTTTGATTTAGTTATAAAGACTGATAGTATAAACAAGTTAGAGGAGGAAGGAATAGTGTGTTTGTCAGATTTATGGAGAATGGAGAAAGTTTTAACCAAAGAAGAGATAGACAATCTTATGAAGTGCAAAATGGATAATTTTGAATATAGTAAATTGAAACATTTTCACACAAAGACAATACAACCAAGATTAGAAGGGAAGCAGAAATTTTGGAACGAATTTTTGCAACTAGTGTGTGTGATAAAGCCCTCATTTCTATAATATCTAGAGAACTGAGTCAAATTTCCAATAATACAAATCATATTCCAGTTGATAAATGGTCAAAGGATATGAACAGACAGTTTTCAGAGGAAGAAATTAAAGCTATCTATAGTCATGTAAAATACTGTAAAACACTATTGATTAGAGAGATATAAATAAAAAAAGCTATGAGTTACCACATCACACCTCTCAGATTGGTAACATGACAAAACAGGAAGATGATAAATGTTAGAGAAGAAGTGGGAGAGTTGGAACACTTATTCGTTGCTGATAGAGCTGGAGATGTGAGTTGATCCAACCATTCTGGAGGGAAATTTGGAACTATTCCGAACGGGATGCAAAAATGTGTATACTCTTTGACCCCAAGCAATATCATTTCTGGTGTTGTATACCAAAGATATCATAAACACTGGAAGAGTCCCACATATACAAAAACGTGTATAGTAGCTATCTTTCTGGTGGCCAAAAACTTGAAATCAAGGGAATGCTCATCAATTGGGGAATGGCTGAATAAGTTGTGATGTGTGTGTGTGTGTGTGTGTGTGTGTGTTCATCCTTCAGTGCTGAAGAAGACTATGCCATCAGAGAAAAAATGTCATGACTTGCACTTGACTTTGTTTTGAGTGAGGAAGGGCTGTGCAGCCTCACTTCTCCTCCAGAATCATCTGACTTGAGTGACCAGACATTCATCAGGATGAGTGGAGATGACTCAGGATGAGTAAACTGGGGTTAAGTTACTTGCCCAAGGTCATATAGCTAGTTAGTGTCAAGTGTCTGAGGTGAGATTTGAACTCAGGTCCTCTTGACTCCTTTACTGGTGCTCTATCCACTGCATCATCTAGCTGCAAGTTGTGATATATCCATGTCATGAAATACTATTGTGCTATAAGAAATGATGAAATGAAAGACTTCAGAGAGGCCTGAAAGGACTTAATATGAACTGAGGCTGAGCGAAAGGATCAGAACCTGGAAAAGTTTGTACACAGCAACAACAACTGTGTGCAAGGAATTTTTCTGGTAGATTTAGTCCTTCAGAGCAATGCAGGAACCTAAAAAATTTCCAATGTACTGTTGAAGCTAAATGTCTTCCACATCCAGAGAAAGATCTATGGACCTGGCTCACAGAATGAAGCAGACCATTTTCTCTTCTGTTCTGTTTTGTTTTGTTTCATGGTTTCTTCCATTCGTTTTAATATTTCCATGCAACATGACCATGGCAAAAATGTATTTAATAAGAATATATGTGTAGAACTTATATAAGATTACACATGGCTCAGGGAGGGGGTGAGGAGGGAAGAGGGACCAGGTAGGAGGGAGTGGAAAAAATCTAAGATATGTGGGAGTGATTGTAAAAAATTGAAAACAAATAAAATAATTTTAAAAATCAAATTAAATAAAGAAAAAAAAAGATGAGCAACCCACCTACACACACACACACACACACACGCACACACACGCACGCACACAGAATATGACCATAGAATGTCATATTGATAGAGAAGAAAATAAATACCTAGAAGGAAATGACACAAACTCAGAAGAGAGCAACAATGTTAAAAGACATTTGGACAAAACTCCAAAGTATATGAGAAGTGGTCTTCAGCCCAGAAATAACCAATGGGAAAATTTTTTTAAAAGAGCTTAAAAATCATGTATGAAAGGTAAAAGAAAACTTAAGAAAAGAAATGAGAGTGATGCAAGAGAATTTTGGAGGAAAAAGAATCAAGAGTTTGGAAAATGGCTTAAAAGGTAGAATTGGCCAAATGAAAAAGGAGACGCAAAAATCCACTGAAGAAAATAATTCCTTAAAGAGTACAATTGACCAAATGGAAAAGAAAGCACAAAAGGAAATTAAGTAAAACAATACTTTAAAATTTGAAATTGGACAAATGGAAGCCAATGACTCTACGATGCACTGTGAATCAATCAAATAATTTAAAAAAATATAAAAATAGAAGAATATGTAAAATACCTCATGGGGAAAACAACTGACCTAGAAAATAGATCAAAGAGAGACAATGTCAGAATTATTGGACTACCTGAAAGCCTTTATCAAAAGGAGGACCTAGATGGTATCTTTCAAGAAATAATCAAGTAAAACTGCCCTCATGTATTGGAACCAGAGGGCAAAGCAAGCTTTGAAATAATACACTAAAGACTTCATGAATAAAATAAAATAAAATAAATCAATAAACAAATAAATAAAATAAAATAATAACCCCAAATAACGTTAAACTCAGATTTCAGACTTTAGTCTATTAGTTGAAGAAAAAATAAATATTACCAGAGGATAAAGAGAAACACTTCAAATATCAGGGAGTCACAATACATATCACACAGGAGTTGGCAGGTGCATTATTAAAAGATTAGAAGTAATGGAATGTATTAACTCTGGAAGGCAAAGGAGCTAGTACTACAACCAAGAAACATTTACCTAGCAAATATATGCATAATACATCAAGAGAAAAGTGGTTATTACATGAAATAGAAGAATTTCAATCTTTTACATGGAGAAGATCAAACTTAAAAACAAAGCAAAACATTTCATCTTCAATACGAAGACCTAAGAAAAGCATAGCCATCTAAAAAGGGAAAGAAAACCTAAGGGATTCAATAGAACTAAACTTTTTACATCCCTACATGAAAAGATGATCCTTGTAACTCTTAAAAATTATATCACTAATAGCATTGATGGAGCTAACTGAAAGAAGATTTGGGAATTAGATGAAGTCGAGGGAATGACGGAAAATATTAAAGGATAAGGAAGTGAAATATTAAGGGTGTAGAAGGAAGGGAAAGATAGATTGAGGTATATTACCTTATATGAAGAGGTGAGAAAAACTTATTTATAGTGGAGGGGAATATGAAAGGCTGGACAATGGCTATCACTTGAACCTTACTCACACAAGTATTGGCTCAAAGAGGGAATGATATATACAATCAGTTGAATGTAGAATACTTCCCTAGCTTATCAGATAGGGAAGTAGGAGGGGAAGAGATTAAGTAAGGGGTTAGATGGGTTCTGACAGAAGGAAGGGAAAATAAAGTGAGATGGTAGAGAGTAGTAAAACACTGGTGAGGAGGGAAAGGGTGAAAGGAGTAAGAGAAAAAACAGGAGAAAGAACAGGATAGAGGGAAATACACAGGTAGTAATCATAACTGTGAATGTAAATGGGATGAACTCTCCCATAAAACAGAAGTAAATAGCAGAATGGATCACAAACCAGATTCCTAGAAGATGTTGTTTACAAGAAACACACTTGAAGAAGAGAGACTATAGAAAAAAATAGACCAAATTAAAAGAGTTAAAGTAGGAAAATACATCTTGCTAAAAGGTACTATAGACAATGAAGCAATCAAATTAGAAGAGCAAAAAATAGTCTACTTTTAAAATCTAAGGGAAAGGGAAGAATTCATGACAAAACAAGAGACAGAGAGCATTATGAAATATAGAAGAGTTAATTTTGACCGTATTAAATTGAAAAGCTTTTGCATAAACAAAACCAATGCAAGATGAGAAGGAAAGCAGAAAGTTGAGGAAAAATCTTCACAAGTGTCTCTGATAAAGGCCTCATTTCTCTAATACATGAAGAAAAGAGTCAAATTTATGAGGTAAAAAGAAATAAGACTAGAAGCAAGTACAAAGGACTCACTAAGGGAAATGCTATTCACATCCAGATAAAGAACTGATGACTCAACATAAACCAAAGCAAATTTTTTCATTTACTTTATTTTTTCTCATGATTTTTTCCATTTGTTCTGTTTCTTCTTCCACAATTGAGACAAATGTAGACATATGTTATACATGATAGCACATTTATAAACTATTTCAAACTGCCTACTATTTTCAGAAGAAGGGAAGGGAGGGAATGAGGGAGAAAAATTGGGGTTCAAAATCTTATAAAAATGCAAAACATTGTCCAGATATGCAATTAAGAAAAAATAAAATATTATTTCAAAAAAGCAAAGCAAAACAAAAGTTGACATTCCTATAATTTCTCAGTAAAATCTCTAAGACAGATCACTGAAGCAAAACTGACGGTGAAAATGTCTGAGAAAAAAAAAATATATATATATTCTTTTATATATATATATATATATATATATATACACACACACACATATATATGTATATATATATATATATGTGTGTACACACAAATATACATCTATTTATCTATCATTACAGAGTTATAGCCCATCACCACCACAAATATCTTTATTTCACCAGTACATTCACAGAGAAGAGAGGTGTATCTGCTTCATCACATAAAACTTCCTTTTAACTGCTCTGCCAACTTTGCCTTTCTACTTTAACCTACTAATTACCTTCTCAGACTGTAGTCCTAGCAGTCTACAATTCAAATACTTCTCTGTCTACATGTCATCCTCCTTTTCATATTTATTTTGATACTATTCTTCCTCCTTCTCAATGTTCTGTTACCTATGTAGTATTTGAACAAGTTTTGAAAATAACTATTTTTTCACCCACTTAAGAGTGAGAAACAATTTATACTGAATGAAGAGGAAAAACACTTATTTTGCTAATATACGCTTCTAGGTCAACTTCACATGAGAAAGGCTATATGTAAAATTATCAAATTTTACATGATAGAAATCGTGTTTTGATATATGAAGATGCATCAACTTCTAGTCTGTATTTCATTGATTATTAAATATTCACTATTTTTTCAAAACAGAAGTCATAAGTGTAAAAATAGAAGAAAATGATCCTTTCTTATTTATTTCATAACCACATAATACAAACTGCTAAACTAAGTTTATAGCTAATAATAGCTAGCATTTACGTAGTACTTTAAGGTTTATGAAGTACTTTATATCTATTAACTTAATGATCTTTACAACAACCCAATCAGCTATGTGTTATTAATGTCCTCATCTTACAGAGGAGGAAACTGAGACACATAGTGATCATGTCACTTCCCCAGAGTCACACAACTAAATCTGACGTAAGACCAAATTTGAACTTGGGTCTTACTGACTCGTATTTCCACTCTACAACTGTACCCCCTAGGTGACTAATCGTTATTCTCTCTGATAAAGGACCTAAAAGGGAATTACTTTCTTCATTTAGTAAAAATGGGACCAGAAAGTCCACATTATTTGATGTACTCTTCTGTACTGGACTGGAAGATGTACTAGACTGGAAGAAAAACAAAATGGGAATGCATCGGTACAATCAATATGATTTAGAGACAACAGCTATTAAAGAATCTCCTGGAAAAAGGCAGCTAGAGTGTGTCAAAATGTAGTTGGAGTGTGTCAAAAGACAATGTCATTAAAGCACAATAAACCTCAATTACTGTGAAAAAGGAACATAGAAGTACAAATTGACATCTATTGTAATATTTCAAAGAATAGCGTAAAGGTCTGTGCAGAGTTAAAGAAAAAGTTACTCTAGAAGTTCAGTGAGGAAAGGAAGAGAAGCAACTGAAATACACTTTCATTTTTAGCAGGAAAAAAAATGCAGAAAGCAGCAATTTTCCACAGAGGGTAGTGGGTTTTCCTGGTTAGCTTACTAAACATGTGAGGAATTATGTATAGTACTGTGAAAGTTAATCAGGAGACCTACGCAATAGTGGTTAGTTTGAAAGTGACTGATTGAACACCTATTACATTTGTAGAAGATCAATAGTGCTTGTTGTTAAGAAATATACTTCAATCTTCTCCCTCCCTCCCAATTATTTACCAAAAACTGCCTAAGCATATTACTTATGTTCTTTTTTGGTCTATTTCCAATTTATATTTTTATCCCATCTTAATTTACTCTCCTTCATATGTACAACATTCCAGTTAAATTGGATATTCCCTATGCTCCAAATATACCCTATATAAAATATACCTTTTTTTTTTTTGCAGCATTAGCCACATCTGAAATTTCTTATACCTTATCCCTGCCTGCTGTATTTTTATGCATCTTTCAAATTCCTACTTAAAAGCTACCTCTTCCATGAAACTTTATTACCCAAGTGACATGGATTCTTTTCATTCAACTAACTTACATTGTAGCTTTTTTCTCTCTGTCATGGGTATTTTATATTATTAATCTTCTTGACACATCTGCTTCATTTACCATAATCAACCACCTTTCCTTTCTATATGTCTTCTACTCTTTGGGTCATTATGATCTACCCTCTCCAGATTCTCCTATCTATATTAATATTCCTTAGCATCCTTTATTGTCTCATCATCCTTTTCATGTACTATATTTCCTAAAGTTCTATCCTAGACCATCTTTTCTTTTCCTTATGTATTTGAATTCTCATGGTAAAATCATTGTCTCCCAAAGATTTAGTGGTCATCTTTGTGTAGAAGACATACATATGATTTAATAGCTTAAAATTTCATTAAGACTTTTGTTTAAAAGATGCATATGTATAGACCCAGCTATGTCTTTGAGCTTCAATATCACATCACTAATTGCCTTCTGGACATTTCAAACTGAATGTCACAGAGAAATTTCAAGCTCAGCATTTCCAAGACAACTCATTTCACAAATAAAGCTCTCCTATACTTCAAATTTCTCTTACTTCTAAAAGTCAAAACCACTGCTTCAGTCCTCTATATGCATAACCTTGCCATTAACCTCAGATTCTCATTGTCCTTCTCCCTGCATAGTTAATCAGTTTCCCAGTTTTACCATCTCTACCTCTGCACTTTATCTCACATCTCTCTCCACCTTTCTACTCACAAAGCTATCAACTTAGTTCAAGTCTTCATGGCTGTGATGGTAATTTAAGTGGGAAGGTCTTTCCATTCATTAATAGGCCCATGTGGCTTGCCTGGGTCACGTGGAAGCCTGATTCATGAGTCTAAATCACATGGAACAAGAAGGTATGGAACAAGAAGAGGCTGAGCTAATCCAGAGTTGAGAAGAAAGTTAGTCATGAAAGCAGTCAGAGCTAGGAAGGATGTAGGCCAGCAGATACCTGGCTAGCATGAGTGAAAGAACTTGTTTGTGATTTTGCTTACAGGAGCCTTCTTGTGTTTTGTTTAATGGAGCTGAGTTTGTGGGAAACCAAGCAGGGCAAATGGTTGGGGAGGTTGTTGTCCTCTGAACTGCTAATGTATATAGATTTTTGTTCCTATGATGGATTTGGCTTTCTGGTGTTGGGATTTGGCTTTCTGGTGGCTGAATAAGTGTTTTGGTTGCACCTTCCATGTGGATAGTCTGTTGTATTTCACAATTCAGAATTGCACTGGGATATTCATGACTGCTGTAGGTGCTGTGAATATCACTTTGGCACTACAATCACCTCTCATCTCATATCTTCTTTGTCTCTTCCTTAAGTCTAAACAACTAGCAGAACAATAAATCAAGCTTTGATTTGTAGTGTTTGCTGATGTCTGAGGTATAAATGCTGGCACTGAAGATTTAAAAATTCTTGGTTGTCTGCAGCCTGTATTATTCAATTCCAGAAGAGTACTGATCCTATGTAGTGCTGGCAGAATAATTTCCCGTAAGTGTTGATCTGACCATGTTACTCCTCTACTTAGTCAAAGGCAAGGATCCCTAGTAAATTTAGGATAGTATATAAATTCATCTGTATACCATTTAAAATGCTTTATAACCTAGTCCTAGCTTTTCTTTCTCTCTTCATTAGATGGTACTGAGTCTCCCAGACTCTGTTATCTAACCAAATTGATTTTCTCACTATTTCTCACATACATAAATCTTTCATCTCTTTCCCTTCTCATGAACCATTCCTTACACCTAGAATGTATTTTCTTTACACTTTCTTCACAGAACCTTTTCATGTATAAAAATGAAATATAATCACTATCTTCTGCATGAAGCCCTTCTTGATCTGTAAACTGTGAGTTTCCTCCCTCTGAAGCTACCTTATGTTTCAATACATTGTATATACATGCATGAGTGTTCATTCAATTTACATATGTTTTGTCTCTCATGAAAGGTTCCTTCTTTGCCCAGAACTTTGCCTGGAATAAAAGGATATGCTTAATAAATGTTTATTGACCAATGATAAGGTTGCTGTTAGTAATACAGTAAACAGTCTTTTATTATGACATTATTCCTATGTTTGAGATTTTATGCTAAGTTCTGGATATTCAAAGAACGGGAAGAAACAGACTTAATAGTAGTTAAGCAAAAATTTTGGAAAGCCATGCCAATCCATAAAGGCTGAGAGAATGCAGGGTCAGTTGCAAAATGTAGATATTATCCAAATATAGTTTAAGTAAGTTCTAAAAATTTCATCACCTAAAAGTTAGCCAATATGTAATTATTATTTCATTTGTTTGTATGTTTGCTTTGCCTCAGTAACTTATTACATAATTTGCTAAGTTGTTATGTTATATATGATCTGTGTTGGGGATAGAATATATATAACAGCATAATCACAGATTCTTTTAGAATTGGAGTAAATATCCCACTTAAAATTGGAAACACAACTCTGAGGAGAGACAACACGATGCAACAGGTTTTGGAATGAGATTTGGTTTAATATGGAACTTGCAGTTTAAATCATTTCTTGATATTCAAAACCTTAATTTTCCTTGCCTTGTATGTGCAATAGGGATCATTGCCTACCTGACAGAATTATTACGAAGTTGGTAGTGAAAATGTCTCACTTGTAAAAGGCTACTATTGGGCTTCACTATTTGTACCTACACAGTATCTACATGTAAGGAAAATGTCTGTTCCAAACAGAATAGAAAATTCAAAATCAAGGTATAAAACTTTGTAAACTTTAAAATATTCCGTAATTGTGAATTATATAACATGTGGGCTATAGGGTTCACTCTCCCAACTCTCATTCAAATGGACAGATTCAATATATGGAATTCAGCTGATTGGATTTCCTCTCAAACCTCTAGAGCATTACTGAGAGGGCTGGGGTTTTCTAGTACCATTTCTCATGGTCATTTGTCTAGCATCCCTCCCACCCCCACTAATATCAGCACCAACAGAACAAATCAGACCAACAGAAGTAGCAGGAAAAGGGAGAAATAGGAGGTAGCAGTTGACAGTCAAGTCAAATCAGCCATACTACCTTGACCATAATGTCCTCTCAGATTTCTTTGAGGAAAGCCCAGGGCTGTGAACCAAAGAGCCTTTTAGCACAATGCCTCTAGTCATCCTCTCAGGAAGCAATTCTCTGAAAATACAGCCTACTAACTTCTCTAAGTGCTGCATCCATAGCTCCTGAAGACCTTGAAAAGGTTAGCTAATCACCAAACTTCCTGCTGTCAAAAGAAATTCTTATTTTATCAGTGAAAGTGAAATTAAAGAGCAAGTGTTATAATATAATTTGTCATTGCATCTTAAGGCCTAGAAATGGTACTGCCATTTCAAAGTTTCATTTCATCTGGTACTGCCAGATCAAAGGGTATGCAGTTTTATTTCCCTTTGTGCATAGTTGCAAATTGCTCTCCAGAATGGTTGAATCAGTTCACAACTCCATCAACACTGCATTAGTATTCTAATTTTCCCACATCTTCTCCAGCAATTATCATCTTCTTGTTTTGTCATTTTGACTAAACTGATATGTGTGATGTGGTGCCTCAGAATTGCATTGATTTGACTTTCTCTAATCAATAGTAATTTGGAAGTTTTTTTCATATGAGTATAGATAGCTTGATTTTTTTTTATCTTGAAATTGCCTCTTCATATGCTTTGACCATTTATTGATTGGGGAATAACTTGTATTCTTATAAATTTGATTCAGTTCGCTATATGTTTTAGAAATGGGGCATTTATCAGAGATATTGGTTGTAAAACAAATTCTTTCCCGGTTTTCTGCTTCCCTCCTAATTTTGTTTGTATTGGCTTTGTGCAAAAAACTTTTCAATTTAATGTCACCAGAATTACCCATTAAGTATTTCATAATGTTCTTTATATCTTGGTCATAAATTCTTCCATTTTTCCATAAATCTGACAGGTAAACTAATCCTTGTTCTCCCGGTTTGCTTGCAGTATCAGCCTTTATATCTAAGTCATGTACTCATTTTGACTTTTGTTGGGTATATAGTGTAAGTTGGTGGTTTATGCCTAGTTTCTGCTACACTATTTTCCAGTTTTCACAGCAGTTTTTGTCAAATTAGTGAGTTTTAATTCCAGAAGATGGAGTCTTTGACTTTGCCAAAGAGTACATTACTATCGTCATTGATTACTGTGCTTTGTGTATCTAACCTATTCCCTTGATCCATCACTCTTATTTGTTAGCAAGTACCAAGTAGTATTGAGGATTGCTGCTTGATAATACAGTTTTAGATCTGGTATAGTTAGGCCTTCTTCCCTTACATTTCTTTTCATTATTTCCCTTGTTATCCTGAACCTTTTGCTCTACCAGAGGAATTTTGTTACTTTTCTACCTCTACCAAATAAATTTTTGGCAGTTTGATTGCTATGGCACTGAGTAAGTTAATTATCTTTGGTATAATTATAATTTTTATTATATTAGCTTGGCCTACCCATGAGTAACTTACATATTTCCAGTTATCTATAAATATGACATTATTTGTGAGTGGAATATTTTGCAATTGTTTTCATACAGTTCCTGGATTTGTCCAGGCAGGTAGACTCCCTAATATTTTATAATGTCTGCAATAACTTTAAATGGAATTTTTCTCTCTCTATCTCTTGCTATTGTTCTTTGCTAGTAATATATAGAAATGTTGACAATTTATGTGGTTTATTTTGTATCCTGCAAATTTGCTAAAGTCATTAATTATTTTAAGTAGTTTTTACTTAATTCTCTATGATTTGGTAAGTATCATCTGTAAAAAGTGATAGCATTGTTTCCTCATTACCTCTTCTAGTTCCTTCAATTTCTTTTTTCTTCTCTTATTGCTAAAGTTGACATTTTGTTACCGTATTCAATATCAGTGGTGATAATAGACATCCTTGTTTCACCCCCAGTCTTATTGGAAATCCTTCTAACATCTCCCTTGCATATACTGCCTGCTGATGAATTTAGGTAAATGCTACTTATTATTTTAAGGAAGACTACATTTATCTCTATACTCTCTCATTTTCTGTAGGAATGGGTGTTGTATTTTGTCAGAAGCTTTTTCTGTACCTATTGTGATAATCACACGGTTTTTCTGTTGCTATGTCAATTTTACTGATAGTTTTCTTAATATTAAACAAGCTTTGTATTCCTGGTATAAATCCTTCTTTCTCACAGTATATTATTCTCATGATAAGTTGCTGTAATCTTTTTGCCAACATTTTACTTAAAGTTTTTTGCATGTGTATTCATTAAAATAATTGGTCTCATATTTTCTTTCTCTGATTTGATTCTTCCAAGTTGAGGTATTAATACTATATTTATATCATAAAACGATTTTGGTAGCACTATTCAGCCTATTTTCCAAACTATTTTGTAGAATATTGGAACTAATTGTTCATTAAATACTTATTAAATTCACTTATAAATTCATCTTGATTTTTTTTTTCCCTAGGGAGGTCATTGATGCTTATTCAATGTGTTTTTCTGCAATGATATTTTTGATTATTTTATTTCTTCTATTAATCTGGAAAATTTATGTTTTTCAAATATTCATCCATCTCATTAAGAATGCCAAATTTATTGATATACAGTTGGATAAAAATGTTCATAGTTTTTGTTTTAATTTTCTTTTCATTGGTGGTGATTTTGCCCTTTCACTTTTCGATACCAGTAACTTGGGTTTTTTCTGTCTTATTTTTTTAATGAATTTGCCAAGCATTTATCTGTTTCATTTTTTTTTTGTAACACCTAGTTTTATTTATTAGTTTAATGGTTTCATTAATTTCAATTTTCTTAATTTCTCCTTTGGCTTTCAGAATTCCTAACTTTGTATTTAATCGAGGATTTTTAATTGGTTCTTTTTCTAGCTTTTTTAGTTGCATGCCCAATTCGTTTGTGTTTTCTTTATCTACTTTATACATGTAAGCATTTAAAGATACAAAATATACCCTAAGAATTGCTTTCCCTGCATCACATAAATTTCTGTATGTTGTCTTATTATTGCCTTTCTCTTAAATAAAGTTATTGATTTCTTTTATGATTTGTTTGACCCACCCATTCTCTTAGATTATTAACTTAAAATTAATTGTTGATCTATCTTTCCATGCCCCTTTATTATATGTAATTTTTCTTCCATCATGATCTGAAAAGGATGCATGTAGTACTTCTGCTTTTCTGCATTGGATGGTGAGGCTTTTATGCCCTAGGACATAGGCATTTTTTGTACGTGTTCCATGTGCAGTTGAAATAAAAAGTATATTGCTTTCCATACTCATTCCTTTTTCTCCAGAGGTCTCCCATATCTAACTTTTCTAAAATACTATGTACCTCTTTAATCTCTTTCTTGTTAATTTTTGTCTTTAGATTGATCTAAATTTCAGAAGGGAAGGTTGAGGTCCTCCACTAGTATAATTTTGCTGTCTATTTCTTCCTGCAACTCCTTTAAGTTCTCTAAGAATTTGGATACTATGTCAGTTGCTGCATATATGTTTAGTAAAGATTTCACTTCATTGTCTATGGTACCTTTTAGCAGAATAAAGTTTCCCTCCTTATCACTTTTAATTAGATCCATTTTTTTTTTTTTTTGCTTTTCCTTTATCTGAGATCAGGATTGCTCCCTTTGCTTTTTTTTATCTTCAAATGAAGCATAATCAATTGTACTCCAACCTTTTACCTTTACTCTGTATGTACTTTTTCAAATGTGTTTCTTATAAACAACATAATATAGAATTGTTATTTTTAATCCCTTTAATCCATTTCATTTTGTGAAACAGTTCATCCCATTCACATTCTTGGTTATGATTACCATCTGTGCCTTTTTCTCCATCATATCCCTCCTGCATTTTTTCTTACCTTTCAGCTCTCCTCTTTTCCCCTCCACTAAAAAGTCTCCTGCTTACCTCTTCAATAATTAATTTGCCCCATTCCATTTCACCCCCTTTCTTCCTACTACATTTCTCTCTCACGGTTTACCTTAATTTCTTTTAAGATATGGTACCATCCCATTCAATTCACTCTGTGCTCTCTGTCTCTGTATGTGCGTGCATGTGTGTACGTGTGTGTGCGTGCACGCGCGTACGTGTGTGTGTGCGTGTGTGCGTGTGTGCGTGTGCGTGTGTGTGTGTGTGTGTGTGTGTGTGTGGTCCCACCAACCACCCAGATATTGAAAAGTTTTAAGACTTAAAAATATTGTCTTTCTATGTAGGAATGTAAACAGTTCACTTTTGATAAGTCCCTTATGACTTCTCTTTGCTGTTTACTTTGTCACGCTTCTTCTCATTCTTGTGTTTGAAAGTCAAATTTTGTTTTCAGCTCTGGTCTTTTCATCCAGAATGCTTGAAAGTCCTCTGTTTCATTGAAAGACCATATTTTCCCCTGAAGTATTATACCCAGTTTTGCTGGGTAGGTGATTCTTGGTTTGAGTCCTAGTTCCTTTGACTTCTGGAATATCCTATTCCATGCCCTTTGATCCCTTAATTAGAAGCTGCTAGATCTTGAGTTATCTTGATTTTATTTCCACAATACTGGAATTGTTTCTTTCTAGCTGCTTGCAATATTTTCTCCTTGACCTGGGAAATCTGGAATTTGGCCACAATGTTCCTAAGGAGTTTCTCTTTTTGGATCTCTTTCAGGCGATGATCGATGGATTCCTTGAATACTTATTTTGCCCTCTGGTTTTAGAATATCAGGGCAGTTTTCCTCGATAATTTCATGGAAGATGATGTCTAGGCTCTTTCTTTGATCATGACTTTCAGGTAATCCCATAATTTTTAAATTGTCTCTCCTGGATCTATTTTCCAGGTGAGTTGTTTTTCCAATGACATATTTCACATTATCTTCCATTTTTTTCATTCTTTTGATTTTATTTGGTGATTTCTTGGTTTCTCAGAAAGTCATTAGCCTCCATCTGTTCCATTTTAATTTTGAGAGGACTATTTTCTTCAGTGAACTTTTGAACCTCTTTTTCCATTTAGCTAATTCTGCTTTTGAAAGCATTTTTCTCCTCATTGGCTTTTTGAACCTCTTTTGCCAATTGAGTGAGCCTATTTTTCAAGGTGTTATTTTCTTCAGCATATTTTTGGGTCTCCTTTAGCAGGGTATTGATGTGTTTTTCATGCTTTTCTTGCATTTCTCCCATTTCTCTTCCCAGTTTTTCCTCTACCAGTCTAACTTGATTTTTGAGCTCTTCCATGGTCTGAGCCCATTGGATATCTATTTCGGATGTTTGCGGTAGAGAGGCCTTGACTACTATGTCTTTCCTTGATCATAATCATTGTTCCTCATCATCAGAAATGAAAGGTGGGAGTATCTGTTCCCCAAGAAAATAAACTTCTATGGTCTTATTTTTCTTCCCTTTTCTGGACCTTTTTCCAGCCAGTTACTTGACTTCTGAGATTCCTCTGCACCCCCGCATGGATCAGCCCAGCTAGTGCTTGGGGTCTGAGATTCAAATGCTGCTCCCCAGCCTCAGGGCTTTACATGGCGGTCATGGCTGCTATTCAATGTGAGCTTAAGTTCTGGTGCTGGGATGGGGGCAGGGCTGCCTCCCAGGCTCAGTCCCCTCAGGGGGTTTATGCAGAGACTTTCAGTAATGGAGTGGAGCCCCTGCCTGCTCTGGGAGTCCCTGGCTGCTGCTGCCTCTGCCGCTTCCTCCCTAGGTGGTCCGAGTCACAGAGACATCCCGTTCCCCTCTCGGCCAGCCCAGAAGTCTCTCATTGACCTGTGCACCTGTGATTAGGGGGACATTCGCGGCCCCCGGAGGTTCCGTCCCTGAAGCCTGCTCGGATCTGCTCCTCTATGGCGGCGTGGCCAGAACAGTGGGCTCCACTGTTCGGTGCGTCATGGACTTTTGGTGGTGGTTTTTTAGGGTTCTCTGGAATAGAAATCTCCACTGCGTTTCTGCCTGGCTTGCACTGCTCCAGAATTTGTGGGGAGTTCTTTTTACAGGAAATTTATGGGCTGTGGGTTTGGAGCTAGGATACATGAGTCTTTCTACTCTGCCATCTTGGATCCTCCCACCTGGATATTTGTTAAGGAAAAATAACAAGGAATAAATATTCTTCCATCCTACCTCAAATTACCATACACTATCTTCTACGTACCCATGTGGTTCCTTGCATCTTGGTCTCATCCTTAACTGGTTGCTACTAAATATTCCCTTTACTGAGTTTACGTCTGTGTATGGCAAAGTCACTTGTTTTCTTCTGGAGACACTATGTAATAGCTTCCTACTCATAGAGGTCATTATTCTCTAGAACTTTCTCTTGGTTATATGAGTTACCAACAGATTTTACTATGGACTATTATTGCTGGTTCTTGGTGAACTTTCTATTCTTTTAATCCTCATGTATTTGTACCTTCTTCTACATTGGTTTGGATTCTCAATCATTTAATATTAATTTCAAAAATATAAAAACAAGGGGAGGAGCCAAGATGGAGGAGTAGAAAGACTCACGTATACTAGCTCCGAACCCACAGCCCATATATTTCCTGTAAAAAGATCTCCCCACAAATTCTGGAGCAATGCAAGGCGTGCAGAAACACAGTGGAAAAGATTTCCATTCCAGAGAGCCCTGGAGAGCCATCCCCAGGGGTCCATCGTGCTCCAGAAAGGGGAGTCCACCCCTGTGCTGCCCTGGCCACACGGCCCCAGAGGAGCAGATCCGAGCAGGCTTCGGGGATGGAATCTTTGGTGGCCCCGACGGTCCCTCAACCCACAGACGCTACATGTCAGTGAGAGATTCGTCGGGGCTGGCCGAGAGGGGAGTGGGGTGTCTCCATGACTCGATCCCCCTCGGGAGGCAGCAGCAGAGGCAGTGGCAGAGGCCTGGGACTCCTGAAGCAGCAGGCAGAAGTTCAGGGCCATTACCTAAGGTCTCTGCATAAAACCCCTGAGGGAACTGAGCCTGGGAGGCAACCCTGTCCCCACCTCAGCACCAGAACTTAAGCTCACATTGAATAGCAGCCACACCTGCCCTGGAAAGCCCCATTGAATCTCAGACCGCAAGTACTAGCTGGGCGGATCTAGGCGGGGTGGACAAGAATCTCAGAAGTCAAGTAACTGGCTGGGAAAATGCCCAGAAAAGGGAAGAAAAATAGAACTATAGAAAATTACTTTGATGGGGTACAGATGTTCCCACCTTTCAATTCTGATGACAAGGAACAATTCTCACCACCAGGGAAAGACGTGGAGGTCAGGGCCTCTGTATCCCAGAAATCCCAGGTGGATGTCTAGTGGGCTCAGGCCATGGAAGAGCTCAAAAAGATTTTGAAAATCAAGTTATACAGGTGGAGGAAAAAGTGGGAAGAGAAATTGGAGAGATGCAAGAAAAGTATGAAAAATGGGTCAATACCTTGCTACAGGAGACCTGAAAAAATGCTGAAGAAAATAAAACCTTCAAAAATAGGCTCACTCAATTGGCAAAAGAGGTTCAAAAAGCCAAGGAGGAGAAGAATGCTTTCAAAAGCAGAATTAGCCAATTGGAAAAAGAGGTTCAAAAGCTCAATGAAGGAAATAGTTGTGTCAAAATTAGAATGGAACAGTTGGAGTCTAATGACTTTCTGAGAAACCAAGAAATCATAAAACAAAACCAAAAGAATGAAAAAATGGAATATAATGTGAAAAATCTCATTGGAAAAACAACTCACCTGGAAAATAGATCCAGGAGAGACAATTTAAAAATTATGGGACTACCTGACAGTCATGATCAAAGAAAGAGCTTAGACATCATCTTCCATGAAATTATCGAGGAAAACTGCCCTGGTATTCTAAAACTAGAGGGCAAAACAAGTATTGAGAGAATCCATCGATCATCGCCTGAAAGAGATCCAAAAAGAGAAACTCCTAGGAACATTGTGGCCAAATTCCAGATTTCCCAGGTCAAGGAGAAAATATTACAAGCAGCTAGAAAGAAACAATTCCAGTATTGTGGAAATAAAATCAAGATAACTCAAGATCTAGCAGCTTCTACATTAAGGGATCGAAGGGCATGGAATAGGATATTCCAGAAGTCAAAGGAACTAGGACTCAAACCAAGAATCACCTACCCAGCAAAACTGAGTATAATACTTGAGGGGAAAATATGGTCTTTCAATGAAACAGAAGACTTTCAAGCATTCTGGATGAAAAGACCAGAGCTGAAAACAAAATTTGACTTTCAAACACAAGAATGAGAAGAAGCATGAAAAAGTAAACAGCAAAGAGAAGTCATAAGGGACTTACCAAAAGTGAACTGTTTACATTCCTACATAGAAAGACAATATTTGTAACTCTAAAAACTTTTCAATATCTGGGTAGTTGTTGGGACCACACACACACATACACACACACACAAATGTACACATGTGCACGCACACACACATACACACATGCATGCACATGCAGAGACAGAGAGCACAGAGTGAATTGAATAAGATGGGACCATATCTTAAAAGAAATTAAGGTAAACCGTGAGAGAGAAATGTAGTGGGAGGAAAGAGGGTGAAATGAAATGGGCTAAATTATGTCTCATTGTAGAGGCAAGCAGGAAACTTTTTAGTGGAGGGAGAAAGAGGGGAGCTGAGAAAAAAAACATGAAGTTTACCCTCATCACATTCGACTAAAGGAAGGAGTAAAATGCACACTCATTTTGTTATGAAAACTTTTCTTACAATACAGGAAAGTGAGGTGAAGGAGATAAGCAAGGTGGGGGGGATGATGGAAGTGAGGCCCGTGGTAGGGGGAAGCAATTTGTCGTCAACACTCTTGGGGAGGAACAGGTTCAAAAGACAGAATAGAAACAATGGGGAGCAGGATAGGATGGAGGGAAATACAGTTAGTCTTACACAACACGGCTATTATCGAAGTCATTTGCAAAACTACACAGATATGGCCTATATTGAATTGCCTGCTTTCCTAAAGAGAATGGGTGGGGTGGGAGGGATGGGAGAATTTGGAACTCAAAGTTTTAGGAAAAACTGTTTAGTATTGTTCTTGCTACTAGGAAATAAGAAATAAAATTAATGGGGAATAGAAATTCATGTGGCCCTCCAGGACAAAAGAGTAGATGGGGACAAGAGAAGGGAGGGATGATAGAAGAGGGGGCAGATTGGTGATAGGGAAAATTAGAATGGTTGGTGTATTGAGGTGGGGGGAGGGAATAAAAGGGGAGAAAATTTGGAACCCAAAATTTTTTGAAAATGAAAGTAAAAAGTTAAATAAATAAATTTATATTAAAAAAATATAAAAACAAAATACACAGAAAAATAAAAACAAATGAAATAGAGACTTTTGGGGTCAATGGCTATGTTGAAGCCCAGATGAGGAGATAAAACATTTGAAGTAGTGCGTCAGCCCCTGCCACTCTCTTTTCTTTAGCTCAGAGACACCCAATATTTCTTTCTTCATACTTTAATGGCAACAAGAAGAGATAGAGTTATTATCAGTGTGAACCTTTTGGACACATGATCAGACTTACCTTAGTACAAATAGTTCCAGCTCAAAAAAGATGTAGAAAGTATTTTCATCACCAAAAAGTAATCTGACAGAAAATGCCCAATGCATGCCTATGCATGATATTAATCCAGGCAGGAAAAGGCATCTCCATTATATACTTCCAGGAAAATGCTCACACCTCTGTATGATTGCCAGCAAGCAGAACATATTATGCCTGTTTGAAAGACTGAGGCATCACTGGTGTGTCCATGTTTACATTATTAAAAATAATAATAAAATAAGCTAAAGAGAAAACAAAACAACAGGGACAGAGAAAAATAAGAGACCACAATCTTGTGGGAAAGAGACATCTATCAGGAGTCTGAGTGAAAGGTGGCAGAATAAGAGGACACTGAAAGGAAGGAAGGAAGATAACAAGATAATACACTTTCTAATTTACGAAAAAGAACACTTAATTTTAAGTCGGAAGACTCGAGTCCAAAAAAGTCATCTGACCAAGTCATTCAAACTTTCGGTTACTGTTCAGATAGTGAAAATGATGGAGATAGTTTAGATGATAATCTTAAAGGTCCCATCGTGTTTTTAATCCAGTCAATAAAACAGTAGCATTTACTTAATGTCAAACTTTTTCCAGTCAAAGAAAATGAGGAAATGGCATTTTCTAAAGCCAAGCGAATATTAAATTATTGAACTATAAATATTTTATTGATGTCAATTAACAAGGCTTTGATTAAAGCATCTCAGTTCCAAGTATGCTAAGATGTTCAGTCCATAGCATTTCGCTCAGTGCTCTCGGTCTAATCCACAGAAGTAATTTCCAGCTTAATAACAGTATTGATAACATTTTTACGTTGTTTTAAGCTTTACAAGATACTTTACATATATTAACTAATCTGATTCTGATAACATTCCTATGAGTTTACCTACATTATTATCCTATTATCATCATCATTTTACAACTGAGAAAAGTGAGAGATACAGAGGTTAAGGGATTTACTGAGGGTCAGGAAGATATTAAGTGTCTGAGGTAGGATTCAAACTAGGGTCTTCCTGACTCTAGTTTCTGCCTTCTTTCCACTACACCACGTAACCACTTGAGGAAATTTGCCACATGGCAGAAGAGCTTAGATAAGTTGAACAGCAGTCTGGTATAGCAGGAAAAAACAAAACAAAACATTTTTACTTGAAAGTTAGAAGACCTCAGTTCAAACCCTAGTTCCCTCATATACAACAGTGCTTGCTGTTCAGTCATTTTCCAGTAATGATTAAACTCTTCATGATGCCATTTGCTGTTTTCTTGGCAAAAATTCTAGAGTCGTTATAGAGTGGAGCCATTTTCTTCTCCAGTTCATTTTACAGATGAGAAAATTGAGGCAAACTGGGTTAAGTGACTTCCCTAGGGAAACATAGTAAATGTTCTGAGGCCAGATTTGAAATCAGGGAGATAAATCTTCCTGACTCCAGATCTTCCACTTTACGTGCTGTACCAAAATGCTGACTTATAGCATATACTTAACTATGTAATTTAACATTTTGAAGTGACACATCAATTAAGGTAATGTAAGTAAAAAAGCTTTCTGACCAGAAATGGCCATATAAGCGATTCTCTTTCTTTCACTTCCTTTCTCTCTTTTTCTTTCTTTCTCTCTTTTTTTCTCTCTCCCTCTCTCTCTCTTTCACTCTATTTCTTTCATCTATCTACATATCTACATATATCTAGATATATGCTTACACATATATGTATGCATCTGTGTACCTGCAAGCACATGCATGTACCTATTATGTGATGTGTACTTTATGCATATATAATGCACATGTTACATACATACGTGTGTTTTGTGTATATATAATGCATACACACATATGTATATACATGTAAATGCATATACACATGTGCACTCACATTTGTGCGCATACACACACACACACACAAACATGGTTTTGTGGAATGCCCAAATTAACAAACATGGAAGCACTCTCTTTCTGAAAGAATACACCCTGCTTTCACACCATTTTCCCTTATTTTGCTGGAGGGAGCAGTCTGCCTCCATTGTTTGTGTAGCTGGGAAGAGTTTGTGTCTTTGAAACTACCTAATTAGACTGATCTCAGTTCTTTTTTCCTGCATTCTCTTTCCTTCTTGGTTCCCGGAGAGTTTGGAAGTTTGCAGAAGGCAAGGCTGCCAGGAGCTGAATCGTTGTCTTCTAGCACCCCTCCCCCACACCATTCTCAGGGTTTGAGGCTTCCATCTTCTTTATTTGTCCTTAGTTTCAGGACAAGGAGTTAGGAACTCAGGATCATTGAACCACTGGAAAACAGAGCCAGAATTCCAGGCTGAATATTGTGTCAGGAAAGTCCTGAGAAACCAGAGCTCCTGCTTCTCAACGCTGAGGGAAATTTGTGCTTGGAACTTAGAACTGTACAATATAGGAGTTGAAACAGGGAGTAAACCGTAAACCCCTCCCTCTTCAGAGTATGAATTGAGTTAGTGGGGAGAAAGATCCTGCCACACATATTTGAGAATATATCTGCTGTTATAATTTGATATATATTTGAAATAAATATTCCTTTGGAAAGTCTAATCTGACTATTAATGGTTAAATAGAACTAGGGTAGAGGAGACTACAACAGGGAATGAATAGGAATCAATTTTGTTTCTAATCCTTTTCAACTTAAAAAAAAGCATTGCTATAAATATTTTATATTAAATAAAATAAATAAATCTTTCTTTCTTACATTCTTTCTTTTGCATATGCCTAATAGTAGACTCTCTTTTTCCAATTTATATGGACATATAAATTCTTTCATAATTCCAAACTACTTTCCCCAATGGTAAGATTAATTCCCACTTCTGCTAAATGTATACTACTGTGCACTCTTTAATATAATCCCTCCAACTGATTATTGTAATCTTTTGTCATATTTGCTAATTTGCTCCATGTGAGAAGAAGGCACACCTGTAAATTGCTTAGGTCTGTATTTCTCTTATTAATAGTGTTTTAGAGTATTCTTTAATATGATTGTTAATAGTTTTCAATTCACTTGAGACATCCTTCTTTTTCCTTGATAACGGCTACTGAGAGTGCAAAGGTATAGTGACAAACTTTTCTCTCTCCCAAGCTTAATCCTGTGACTAGCGATGGAAAGTGTTTGCAAAAGTCTTGTTGACTTACTGTGTGATATTTTCCACTCACAATTTGCCTGACCTAAATCCTGACAGTATCATAACTTTGCTTTCTAATTTTATCATCTTTCAACTTGCAGAAGAGAAATGAAAATGGAAATTACAAAAGGAAATGTTGAGGCTCGCGTGGATGCTACTGGGACACTGATTTTTTCATACTAAACAGAAGAGACTAACAGCAACACAGTTGACATGTTGTCATTATTAGTCAGAATTTTTCCTTATGTTTTTACTCAGCTCTCTCCTCCACAAAAGTTCTGTATTATTAAAAGAAGGTTACTCAAAAGTTGGCATCAATGTTCTAAGAAAAAAACTTTTTTTTTAAATTATCCAAATATTTTGTAATATGTGATATAATTTATCAATTGCCTTTTATGACATTAAAAATCAATTATACCCTTTTCTTACTTTAGCCTTTTTCTCCTTTTTAACTTCAGAAAAGGGTTACACCAGAGCAGTCTTTTGACTTGGAAGAGACTTGATAGGTCAGCTAGTGCAATCTTATGTTTTTCAAAGTGGCTGTAAAATTTTGTCAACTGTAAAGCTACTGAAACCCAAAGAAGTTGGGGGACCTGCCCAAGGTAATACAAACACTGAAACTTGCCATGTCCCCTTCAGCTGGACTCAACAAAAGTCTTGTCTCATCTTTTAATATGTAAGTTTCTTGAGGGAAGAGATCATCGGATTTTTGTGTTGATATCAGTATGTAACACAATTCATGTCACCTTGGGAAGACAATAATTTCTATTCCTCAATTCAGTAAGGCAGGACACAAATCAAGGTCTTTTAACTTCAAGTCCAAATCTGGATAATATTCTTATTCGCTATACTATTTGAAATAATAAAAGAATGTCATGAACAAACATTTCTTTCCCCTTTCTATTGTATTGATATCTCAGAATAAGCTAGAAATTCAAGGGTGCATGATTTCATTTTTGTGGTTACTATCTGACTACAAAGATAATCTATTTAAGTCATGCTAGATTTTTTTAGCTGCACTTATTTTCTTTTCCTTTTGAGTAGAGAAAGGAAGCACAATGTACAGTAGAAACACTGTTGGACTGAGAGTTGAAGTCCTTCCTTTATCTCTGTGTTACTCTGAAGAAGTCACAATTTGAGCCTCAGTTGTGTGTTTGTTTGTTTTTTTAACTATGAAATAAATATGTTAGATTTGGTGATTTGTTATGTCCTACAACTCTAAATTTGTGATACTCAGAGCTTAAGAATTTCAGGTGAGAAAATGCCTTTTTTAAATGTATATCAGTAATTCTTCTGGCATTTATTTTCTTTTTTTCTTTTTATGACTTTTATTATAGATTGTTAGAATGCTGTACCAAAATAAACAAACAAAAAAAAAACTACACTAGTCGACATAATTCTGTAATTCTAGCAACAGCAATGAGCAAATCAAACCTGCTTTTCTACAATAAGAATAAGATTTTTTTTATTTTCCCTTTCAGATCAATGATAGTATGATTAATCAATTAAGACATTGATGACCATAGTTATAATGTCAAACCTTCTAGACGTCAAAGCTGAGTAATTATTGCTGTTATTAACTTGTTCACACCAACAAGAATAAATTCAGTACCTATTAGGTCAAACTGTTTTTGGGGAATATGAACATTTTTGAAATGTAGGCTCTGATTTCAAATAATTTTATGATCTAGTTTGGAAGACAATACAGATGACATAAAAAGATAAAAGTACCAGATAAATGGAAGGGCCATTCCATGCTAATGGAGATTGTTGGGGAGAGATACTCCATGCTGTAGTGCATTGGCATCAAACAGTAATAGAAATAGGGGCAATCAAACCACACATAAAGATTGCTTCAGACTACATATTGACTTAGAAAACTGCACCTTAATGTTACCTATGTTCTGTTGTACTTTTATTGATTTTATAAAATATTTCCCAATTGCATTTTAATCTGGTTCAGGCCAATGAATTGCAGTGTTACTGCACAGCTTTGGCATATAACCAGGGAAGGCTTCGTCAAGGAGGTAAGAAATGAATTCAATCACAAATGATAGAAAAAATGAGTAAGTGAAAAGGGACGGAAAAGGCATTCTAAGTGGGATGAAAGCTAGAACCCAAACTCAGCAACCAATTTCCTTCCTCCCTGCATTAGTTGAAACCATTCTCAATGATAAGAATAACACTATTCCACTTTACCTTTCTTCATGACTCTCAGAGTTTTTCAACTGACATTTTTGGCATTTGAGGGTTGAGAAATTTGTAAACTGCCCCAGCTGCCAATGATTCAGTCCCCTGAGGACTGCTCCAGTCATTCTGCGCTGGGAGGACTCATGCCAGACTGTGCTCTGATCCTTCTAGTTATGATAGACTCTTCCTGTTGACATTCCAGGCTATGTTGGGCTGGATATTTGTTTCACCCTCCTATTGTTGTGGGTTCTGTAGCTCTAGAATTTGTTTATAATAATTTTTGCAGGTTTTTGGAGGGCTTTGAGGAAGTGCTGAGGGAAGTCCCTGCTTTTACTCTTCCATTTTGGCTGTGTCCCTTCACTTATTTTCTTAGAGATATTTCTAGCCTTTTTATTATAAAAAGTTCATTGCTTTGTGTTCCACCTTCTGATTATGACCCTCCTCAGACTTAACTAGGATAGTATTTGGATAAAATTTACACACTCTTTCAGTATCCAGGTACTTTAATCTTTTTTGGTGTGGTAAGTCTAACTGATCTAAAAAGTTCAGTGGACCTTTTTAGATCAGGTCTGTCATGCCAAAATAATGTATTAAAGTAAGAAATTTGATAATTTAAAACTGAAAAGTTTCAAGAAAGAAGAATAAATATTTGGGTAAAAAGAAATCATTTTCCCCTCCAAATGAATGTTGGTGCTATTTTTAAATCTGATAGAATGAAAGGTCTTTGAGGGTAAAAACTATTTTTTCAGTTTTTTGTTTTTGTACTCATAATGGTAATTGTTTAATAAATGATTGGTTAGCTTTTAATTTTTTTTTAATATTTTAATTGAATAGGAAACTCTTTCTCTTTCTCCCTCCTTCCATCGCTTCTTGTGTTTGGCTTTCAATTAATGTTGTACCTTGGAAATAAAGAATTCACAATCTAAATTATAATTTGTAATAAATTAAAAAAGGGAAAGAAGATAATCTCAATTTAGCAATTCAGAGCTTCATCTTTTCCTGTATCTGAAGACGCTGAGTATGATCTGGAACCCTACCAGAGCTAGGTAGGGTCCCTTGATGTATTGCAACTTTCTCTTCACTAATACTTTTGGTATATTCGCCTCTCCCAACTGGCAGGTGCTAGTGTCCAGTCCCCCAGTTTAATTAAACAACTTCAACATACCACAATTTTCAAATTTTAGAGATATCTATTTCAATTATATGACCATATCAAAAGTACAAAGGTTATTCCCCCAAACCTTGCAACACTTTTTCCTATTCTCAATCTCTGGGAAGTGTGGTCTCATACTTAGTTCAGTTCCCATAAAACATTAGTCCTGCATAGTTCATTTCCAAGTCAATATCAGATGAATCTTCTCTAAGTTATGACTGGCTTTCATTTCAAAGTTCACTCCCAAAGGAATTCATTTGTCCTCAAGACACTGAAGCAATGTTAAGGTAAGGTTTCAAGTGAGATTTATATTTCAAATAACTCATGGAAGAAAAAGGAAAATTTTGAATCCTATAAGATTACTCAGATTCAATTCTGTCTGTGAGACGGAGAGTACCAGAAACACTTCAAATTTGAAAGGAGAAGGGAAAGAATTTACATTATCCTTATCAATTTACAGCTATTCTAACTCTAGGCCTCTAGAAAAATTTAACTTTAAACTTTAACTTTAACCCTTTTAAACTAAATATTCAATTCATATCAAGGTTCAGATAAAGGATTATAAAATTAAAAAAAAAATTCTAGCAGTGAGCCAGAATTAACCTATAGGGCTCTCTCAAGGATCATAACCTCATAAGCAACCTGGAAATTTCTGAATAATCTAATGACCTAGTGATTCATTCCATGCAGTTTTGGCAGACAATGAACTTCTGGCTTCTTTTGGTCATGCACTCTCTAGGCGCTGAAAAGATGTGGTGATTTAGATTGGGGTGAAAAACTCAGTTATGCATTGGTCTTTGCACCTGCCAATGGCCATAGTATGAAGGTCAAGGGACCAGGGGTCAGGAACCTGTGACTTTGGGGCCACATGTGGCCCTCTAGTTCCCCTTTGACTGAATTCAAACAACTTTCCCAGAAGGGGAGAAGGAATTTATCAAGATAATGATTGTGAGAAAGGGGTAATTATTCTTTAGAGGTCAGATTTGCCAAAACTGAATGTACTCCAAATTGCATGGCTGGGTACAGGACAGAAAATGACTAGTGCTCAGTCATGTGGGCTTAATGGTAAACTGAAATCTAGTTAGAGTTTTGTTATTCCTGGCTGGGGTATTTAGTAGCACTAATGATTCACATACCAAATATATGTGCCTCTGTCTGAAAAAGTTAATAAAAATCCCCAAAGTGAAGGATTAAGCTTGTTCTCAGCAACAGAATAGGTCTAACAAAATTGAATGGGAGAATTCTGCAAACATCTAGAGGACAATGAAATCATACAGAATAAACACAGCAGGATCATTAACCATAAATCATGCTAGGCTAAGTTAATAGTTTTTTGACAGATTATAAAATTAGTGTATTAAGGGAAGCCTATAGATAATAAATGTTGGGGTTTCGATAAGTCAGCTAATATAGTGACTCAAATGTATGTGCAATATTTATCAAATTATTTTTGATGAGAGCAAAATGGAAAGGATTAAAAGGAGGCTAAGAGCTCATAAATGTTGGAAATGATAGATGACAGTGTGTCCACTGAAGTGTTGCAAGAATTATTTCTGGTCTTGTTGACCATAAAGGAAGGGCAAATAGTGCTTGAATTAAATTGGCACACACATGATACCAGTAGGGAGATCTTTGTAAACAACATTTTTGAATGAATACTAAGTTTAAATAACTCAAGTTAAATATATGAGTAGCAAAGAACGAATGAGATTCAATTTATAAAATAGTAAATTTAGGAAAATGCTATTTAACGACTATACTATAATTGTACAAGTTCTTAATAATAGCATTTTATGTTACATAATATGACCAATACTTTTTTTTTTATTTGTTGAACATAGGAGAAGATAATGAATGGCTAACTCAATGAAATAAAATGATTATCCAAGTGAAGTGAATACATTCTCCTCTGTGTAGTCCTATAGGAAATGCGACTAAGAATGGAACAGCTGTTGTCCTGGGTGCCTTCCCTCATCTGGGTACCTGAGTGGAGGCTTTTTCAAGGATGAGGTGATAATGCTTTCTGTAATAGTTTTTTGTTATCCTGGATAACTCAGGCCCCATTGACATTGTGTTTACTAACAAAAAACTTTCCAGTTAAAGTTTGATGAATTTATTTTCCTTCCTTCAGTGCTGAAGTATTAGATTGATATTAAATCTGCAATAAAATGGTAAGTAATAATTTTAGGCATTCAAAAACAGAATGGTCCCAAAACATAAGGTACAGTGATTTTGTGACCTATCACCACTCTGGTCTCATAGTCTTCTTAGTCCCCCAACCAACCAATCATCACATATGGACTTAGTCCCTTCCCTTCTTTTCTTTTTCAGCACTACTCTGAAACTATTCTGGTCTCTCATGTGTTTTCTTATCCTTTATGGTGTCCAGAACCAGGCTTCCATGTCATTTTTCAGACATATCAAATCATGCTATTGCATACTCCTGTCACTTTCTAGCTCCTCTTTACCTATTGCCTTACCCTATTACATTCTACCTTCCAAAAAGATAAGGACTGTCATGCTTTCTTGCATTTGTATCCCTAGTACACACAATCAATTGCTTTATCATTTCTCTTACCTTCATTCCAAAGAACGCCTGATGATTTCTTCAAAGATCATGACACTGGTTTCACCGCTTATCATCAGTGGCATATATGTGTGTGTATACATGTATGTATATGTAATAAATACACACATACATTCATATATACATACATATACACACATATATATGTGTGTATGTGTGAGAGTTACAGATGTTGCTTAACACTCTTCAATCACTAAATTTCAATTGAATGCAATGATTTAAACTAACCAGATAAAACAAGGTACAGACAGTTCAATAAAGGAATTTTAGTTCAAATCTAGTTCAAAGAAAGAAAAAGGGCACTCTTAAATGTGTATAAAAGTGACTTAGGAGTGTTAAGCAATATCTGTAAATTATCTTAATTTTATATACTTGAATTCCATATATATATATATATATATATATATATATATAATGTGTGTGTATATACATATATATACATACATACACATACATACCCATATACATACAAATGCACATGCATATGCATATATGTACACACATATGCATATATACCTCTCCTCTCCCACTCCATCCCCAAATCTGACTGGCAATTGACCCTACATTTTTCAGGCATTACTCTTAGGAAGAATTTAAAACTATCACAATGGTGCTCACCAGGAAAGTGAGGAATTTTTTAAAAATTTTTTAAAAAGCATGGAGAATACAGAGACAAATAGTATAGAAAGTATTGAGACAAATGTCACATGGATATAGAAGCAGAGGGCATAGGGATGGGAATGAGGGTGGGGAAGGAAGGGAATAGGGAGTGTAGGGAAGATATTGGGGAAGTGGAAAGTCATTTATGTAGCCATATATCAGAGCTTGTAGCACTGGAGTAGAATGGAACTTTAGGGTGGAAGCCATGTGTGTGGGTGGGGTAGGAGTTTGGGATCTCCTCTTCATAGAGTCTGGTTAGGAGATAGACTAATTCTTGTGTACCTTGCGGCGAGCTCCTTCAAATATCCACATCATTTAAAAGTTATCAGCAACATTTGTTATTCTGCTGGTCTTACTGTGCATGTCTGCCTCTTATCTAAGACTTACAGAACATGTCAGTTAGCATATTCAAAAGATGTACAGCAAGGTCTAGAGGACTTCCCGTGATTTAGCTCATAGTTTCAGGAAGTGATTTTTAATTACTGTCTGATGTAGTTTGCAAGTAGAAAGTTTAACTGTTATTTTCCTTTTATAAATATTGGATAGTCTGTAAATGACTTCTAGGTTACTCTTTGCAATCTTACTTCCTGCAATTGTTACTGCATACTAGATACTTATAAAATTATTGTACTAACTATATAGGGGAGAGTGTGATCAGGGGGACTATGAAAATATACAATATCAGTACAATGGAGTAAAATATTTTTTAGAATCTCAGAACCACTGCCTATTAGAAATATAAACAACTTTTGAAATCCTTGGAACAGAAATCTTGGCAGCTGATGCAACCTGTGCCTCTCCAGAAGCTAGGTGGCCCCAAACTATTGGTTCCCAGGAAGGATTTGTTCATGTGGACCTTAGTCTTGCATCTCCCTTGTGGCTCCTCCATGTTGCAAGAATCTGGTATGATTGACTGCTGCCTCTATTTGGTTCGACTTCTTCAGGTTTCATAGAACAGAGCCAGAGATTATGTTCAGAAGAAGAGAAATGACTGAGTAAGGAGGTAGGAGAGAAAGTTGAACTTCAAATTAGAAAGACCTGGCCTCAAAATCTGTCCTTAATATTTATTAGCTGTATGATCCTTGTTACATTACTTAACCTTTCTGAAAGTCACTTATCTATCAAATGGGGGTAAGCATATTTGTAATACTGACCTCATAGGGTTCCTCTGAGACTCAAATTAAATCATGTATATATAGCCCCTATATGTTGCTATAGTGACACATCAAGTTGCCTATGTCCTTCTGATTCTCAACTCTTCCAAAATGCTCTGTCTCTATCTCTTCACCCTCAGCGATATTGGTATGGATTACTCTCATTCCCTAGCTCCCTCCATCTTCCCTCTAGAGGAAAGCTAGCTTCTTGGGTTTTTTAGAAAGCCAGGTAGGAAGACTACAGAAAATTAGAAAAGAAAGGTTGTGTTGTTCAGGAGAGACAGAAAAAAAAAGGCTTGAGTTCCTTTCAAATCCTCTTTGTGAGTTCAATTATGAAACATGTAAGACAAAATATGCAACCCCCCAAAGTAGTTTTCTTGACATCAAGCCCAGGATGAGACCTTGATTTATATGTCCATGAAATATAAAATCTCTGAGCTTTCCCATTTATCTTAACGTAATTATGTCATATAAACAACCATATTCAATAGAGAAAACCAACCAAAAACAAAACGAAACAAAAAAAAACCAGGAAAATGAACACTTTTTCTAAAGGACTCAAGTTTAAAGAAGCACCACAAAGGAAGATATGTATAAAAGAGGTAAAAAAAAAAATCTAGGGGAAAATTTGCCATCTCTAAAGGAGAAGGAAGAGGGGACCAGAGAAGAAGTCCTTTGTGTTTTCTTGTATACATAGGTGAGGAAAAGTCTACTACTACTTCTTCCGGTTTCATTTGGGTGATATGCTCTCTGGTATCTGGTGCCTCTACTGCGTGCAGCTCTTGACTCATATTCTCAAACAACCTTTCTTCTCTCTGATGTGCCCATCATTTAGTGCCACTAACATGACACTACTGCACAGTCTCATCCTCATGTTAACTGAAACTCTTATAGTAGTCATCTATGAGAAGGACAATCCTCTGCCTCACCTCAGTTCCCTCAGAGAACTTCCTCTTTAGTCTCTGCTGCGGCTACTTGTCTCGATGGTGGTGATAACCCCCTCAAATCTCGATCAGTGATTCATGTGATAGGAAAATGGGAAGTTTCTAGGAATAACTACTGATGTAAAGAACTTGGCAAACTTTAAATCAATATGCAAATGTCAATAATTGTTTTTCCAACAAAGTGTAAACTACTTCAAATCAGGAACAGTTTTCATTTTTGCATTTATAACACTTGACCTAGCACCTAGTACTGTAGATGTTCAATACATTACTTGTTAAATGTAATGGAATTGAATGGAATAAGCTAAACCTAATAAGAAATTTCAGCTGATCTGTCATCCAGGTCCCATTTACCAGGCAAGCAGTAACCTAAGGCCAGTAATTATCAGTCTTCTCAACACTTTTTTTATTGCCATACACCATTATCACATTCCTGAATACTGACCACCACCACCCACATGTCTCACACAAGCAACCCCAAAAGTGTGGACCAATCCTATGGATTCTACTCACTTAAATCTCTTAACAAGTTTGCCTGGAGACACTTTCTCCAGCTTTGCAATGTGAATAACTGCTTCTGAAGCTCTTTTTATTCATCAAATGGAATGGATTGTGAACATACAGAGTCACTACCTATAAGGAACATATGAACTAGTTCTGATGAAAGTTAACAGTGTCATATAATCATGGGTTTCAATGTGAATGTTTTGCCATTACATATAGTCTCACAGATTTATAGAACCCATTAAATTTTGAGTGATCATGCCAAGAACATATTGAAAGGTATTTTCTCTTTTTTTAGAAAAAAATATTAGAATGCTTAGAGAAATATAATTTTTAAATGTTCCCACTAACATTCAAAGTACTTTAGCCATTATCATAAACCTTACAAGAATTTGCACAGTTTTTTCTCCTTTTTATTTTTGGGTTCTTCAAAACTAGGTGGACACAGGCAAACAAAGTTAACTATTTAAAAAAATAAGTTTCAGTGACAATTGACCTATTTCTCTCAATCAAATCTTGGCATTTGAGCTGCCCATTTCTGAGATCAGAAGCAATCCTGAATATCAGTTACACATTAATCAATAACTATTGATCATTAAGCTGATGACTTGTACTTTATCTATACAAACTCTTTTGGATGTGAACCACACCTTAAATGTATAAGATCAATTTGCACAACTTCTTTTCAAAAGTATTAAAATATTAAGGCTCATCACCAAATAAGTTATGTTCCTTGAACAAAGAATGATAAAATAAAATGGAATACTGATCTCAGTCATAATGTTACATTTTCTATTGATGCCTAAGAGGAAGTGTTAATTCATGGGAAAAGAAAACTGACAAAATAGTAATTACAGTAGCTTCCTTTTTCAGCAAGTTAATGAGTGAGGCTATTTATTCTTTCACAGTATAGATTCTTTCAGTAATTTGACAACCAAGAAAAAGTCACTTAACTCAATTTTTCATCATTGCCTGTATGAAATATTGTCACAGGAAGCTATATAATTTTAATTTTCTTTTTTAATTTATATGCATTACATTTCTTTCTCTTGTACTACATTAAAATCAAAAGGAAAACAACACGAAACCTTGATGACAAAAAATGCAATCAAGAAAAAATTAAATTTCCATACATACACACACATGCACACACACACATGCACATATTATATGTGTTTATAATTTTGCATTGCATATCTGGATTCTCTCTTGGTCAGTAGCCAGATAGCATTCTTCATCAATTCTCTGGAGCTGGGGCTTTACATGATTACTTTTTTCAGAATTCTAAAATATGCCAAAGTTTTTTGTCCTTAAAATATTATACATTGAACAATAATTAAAATGTGTTATTCTCGATGAATTGCTTAAAATTAAAAGATACTCTGGGTAAGGAGTCTCTCTCAGACAAAAACTACTGGAAAAACTAAAAAGTAATTTAGCAGAAATAAGGTATATACTAATACCTTGTACCAAATGCATAGACAAACAAAAAATACAGCCCAGGTATAAAAGGTCACATCAGAAGTATGGAAATAAAAAATTACATTTCAGTTCTAAGGATAGGGTAAGATTTTATGATAAGACAAGGAACATAGAGGGTTGTAATAAATAAAATATTCAAATCTATCTTATAAAAAGACTTTAGCAACAGAAAAATGAATACAACTAAAAGTAGAAAGAAAAATATTAACTTGGAAAATTGCAGCAAGTTTCACTAACAAAGTTCTCTGCACTCCAAGATAGATTTTTTTTTTTCAAATCTGTAAGAATAAGAGCCATTTCTCCCTTGATTTATAGTGAAAAAGCAAGAAGGGGAAGTTTTCAAAGAAGTCAATCTAAACAATGAAGAGTCATAATAAAACATATTCAAATTACTGTAATTTGACTACTGTAAATTAAATTCACTCTGAGGCTTCACCTCATACTAACCTGAGTAGTGATATGTCAGGAACATTAAGTTTGGTAGAGCTATGTTTTGGTCCAACCACTCCATGCAACAACGTGAAACTATACCCTAAAAATTACAAAATTATTCCTATCGTTTGACTTGATTATATCTCAGTCAATGTCAATAACCACAAAGAGTAAAACATAACAAAACAGAGAAAGGATCTATATGAAAATAAGACTGTAATTTTAAAGGTTCAAAAAATATCAGAGAAAACTTCATCTAAATTTCTCATTTTAGTTTGGATGAGTACTAAAGAGTTTAGGGATTTGTTAATGTCACACAGGTAGGAAAAGTCAAAGTAGAGCTTGGAAACTGAATTCTATGATGGTAGAGCCAGCATTCTTCTCCCTGTTACATTCTGATAGCTCCTTTATATAAAATTTATCTAAGGATGTGGATAATAATTGCACAGATATTATGGATGATTTTCAATTCACATTATTGAAAAGAATACTCACACCAATAAGATGAATAACTAAAGATGAATAAATTAATGAATGGGAAAAATACAAGAAGTGCTTGTGATGTGCAAAACATTGTATTAAAGTGTTAAGGAAACAAACTAAAAAGACAAATCTTATATCAAGAAGCTCACATTTTAATTACAAGGGACAAATCATATAGGAATATTGATTTGCAGTAATGAAGGAAAAGTGTAGTAAATTTTAGGTTACAGTATCAAAGAAAATGACAATTCATTTTCTGAAATGATGTCATTTCCAGGAGAAGAGGAAACAAGGTGACTGAGTAGCAGGAAGACGTTCAATAGAGTGCTCTGTGAAAATATCTCCTGAAAGATTAGCAAAATATAACAACTCTCACCCTCACTGGGAGATCCACGAAAAAGTCACAGAAAGTAATTTTATTCCATCCCAGGTCAACATAGGCAGACAGATAGGTATGAGGAACCCCTGGATTAGTGTGTAGATAGGAATGGCTACATAGAGAATTCTGACATGTAAACGAAAGAAGGGGCATAGGCTATATTATAGGACAAACTTAACACATGGATTTATGAAGAGATACCTCATATCATGCAAATTAGGAACAGTTATGAACTGGCCAATCTGTCATTCACTATCTAGTCTGGATCCCAAATCTTAGGTGTAATGATGAGGGCAACTACATCAAGGGCTGCCTTCCATGTTGAAGAGAAGTCAAGGATCCAGGGCTATGAACTTAATGAGTAATAGATTCAGAATTAGTCAGCCGTTGTATTGTTCTGGCTCCAGGAGAAGTGGGAAGAAATAATCTCAGTCCCAATGCCCAACATAGTCTGAAACCTTCAGTGGAATATTCAGTGTAGTAAACCTGAACCAAAGGGAAGCCTAAAATTCTGTCATTCCAAACCAGCAAACTTTCCCAGTTGGCTCAGGATAACTGAGTCCAGCATCAATCTACTAGAATTTTCAAAAGGGGCCAAGTCAACATAATGTTTTGCAGACCTAAACCTGGGTCAAAAATTTTCAGAACTCAGACAAGGAAGTCAGAAAACAGAGTTTTCTTTGGAATAAACCAGTTTGGGATTATTGACAGCTTACAGAACCCCAGTTTGATTTTTCATTGAATTCTTGCAATAGCACAAGTTTTAATATGTTAAAAATGTTAGATGAAGAAACAAGAGGACAAAAGCTCAACTCAGATATGCCTCTGAAAATTGCACAGATGCTGGCTCTAACATCAATAGTTAGAAGTCAGGGAGGGGGTGGTAGTAATAAGGATGATGATTTACAATAATAAAAGTAAATGGTGATGATAAACTCAGCATATAAAAAAAAACTATTATGGTTACAGAGACGCTCAAAATAGAAATCTAGAAGAGAATAAATACTTCCAAAACATCTAAAATTAAAACCCTAAGGAAAAACACAGCTTCTGAATTCAATATAGAATTCCAAGGAGAGTTGAAGTATGTTTTATATTTTAATAAATGACAAAAAAATAGAGAAAAGAGAAAAAGAAGTGATAGCAGTGGGAGAAAACTGAAGTAAAACAACTAAAAATAAAAGATAGAACAAAAGGAAAACATAAACAGAAAAAATTGAAAATAGCATGCTTTGATCTACTTTCAGACTCTTTCTCTGAAATGTCATGGATCAAGGTACTGTTGAGAAAAGCTAAGACTATCATAGTTGATTACTGCACGAAGTTACTGTTTCTCTGTACAGTGTTCTCCTGGTTCTGCTAATTTCATTCAGCATCAGTTCATGTAAGTCTGTCCAGGAAAAACTAGAATAGATTAAGGTTTTTATGACATTTACAGAAAAATAAATTCCCTGAACATTAGAAAAAAAACAAAATAGAAGCCAGTGTCATGATAATAAAATGAAAGTGAAAATAAATTCAAAAGGCAGAAAAAAAATGGAGGAATGAATAGGTTACAGTAAAAAACAACAAAACACAAAACAAAGTCAAGGAGAAATAAAATGTTACGAATCATCAGATTTCTAGAAATCCAAGACCAAAGAACAACAAATTATAAAAGTGATCTATCCAAACTTCTCAGAGTCGCACATAAAGTTGACATAGATGAAATCTATTAGTCACTTCCTCAAAAATCCTCTCCTGGGAGGAATATTATAGCCCAAATTGAATGTTTAAATGTCAAAGAAAAAACATTACAAACATGAAGAATTCACTTCATGAGGAGCTATATTTTGGATTCAAGAAAGATTTAGCAGCTATTATTATGAAGAAACCAGAAACTTGCACAGAAGCAAGAATGTAAATCATTAAGACTTACAACTAAGAATAGGATATACAACAAAACTGAGTAATGAACAAAAGGACATTTAATGAAATAGATGTCCAAGCATTCCTTGGGAGGGGAAATAGCAGATTCCTTCTAAAATGTATTGTTCCCTTTCATGAGGCGTGCTAGGACCAATCAAGAAACAGGCCAGTGGTCTGGTTGACTATGATATTCTCTAGGTTTAAATTAGTGCCCAGACATATGAAATTGCTGAAGGTGGTTTGCCTGATGCATTTGATACAGTGGATAGAGCATTTCACTAGGAGTCATGAATACATAAGTCCAAACCCTATGTCAGATACTTACTAATTATTTGACCCTCAACAAGTTGTTTGACCTTTCCCAGCATCAGTTTCTTCATCTATAAAATGAAGGTGAAAATAGCACCTACTTGGAGGGTCTTTGTGAAGATGAAGTAAAATTATATTTGAAGCACTTTGTAAATCTTAAGTTCTAGGAAGTTGACATTTTTTCCTATATTTCTTTATTCCTTGTAATATCTTCAAGGAAGTAAGGAATCTCTTACTGAAATAAAATCAGGTATTCTTAAGCAATAGATAATACTGCTTCAAAGAAACTCCACATATTCAATATTTAAGATCATTCTGGCCCTGAGACCATATCATCTGAGGTTTTTCAAAACTGCAGTTGAAACTGAGATGAAGGAAATCGTCATCCTTATGTCTCATAGTACTGCTGTATCTCTGTGTAGACTTGACCTACATATATCCTTTCAATGGGTGGGTTGGGAAGATGTACTTATAAGATCTTTCATGAATTTTAAATTTTAAGCTTTCCATTGGATTTATTCTCAACTTAAAACTCAGGTACAACTATATTTATACTTTGAGTGCTAGTTTTTTCTTTTTTTTTATTATCTGCTGAATGCAGTTTCATTTAATCTCAATAAAAACTTACTAAACATCTGAAACATTAGGACACTCATAGAGATAAATAACATAAAAATCTATCTGTTCTGAATCATAGAACCACTGAAAATGTTGATGAATACTGCAGCACTATCAAGACTATAAGGTTCATAAAGGAATGAATTTCACCTCAAATGATTATATGTATCTAATTTACTTATAAAATGTTGTTAGACCTTAAGACAGTTCAAGAGATTTCAGAGTTCAGGTAATGTGGGCGGTATTCAGACTTTGACTTAGATAAGATCACTTTGGGAAAATGGGAAACTTGTAAGTTCTCAGACTTTCTCTGAAATTCTGGAATAAAACAATACTCAATGTGAGCAGTAACAATACCATCCAAGACTTTCCTTACATAAGTGTTACAAGACCCAGCTCTAATATTGTGTCCAAAGTCAGAAAGAAGGCTAGAAGAATGAGCAAACTGAAAAACAGGTCCAGGATAATGAGCTATTGTGACAGGAATGGTGCCTCAAAGACATTCAAGATATGGGCAGAAACTAAGCTAGACTTCCTGAAAGAGAACAGGTAAGAGTTAAAAAAAGAGTGCAAACTTTTTACAAATGGAATAAGAGTCCTCAAAAGGAAAAGAAAAAAATTGGGGAAAAGTTAGAGTTATGGCAGAAAGAATTTTAAAAGTGAATAACAGCTCGTTACAAAAGAAATAACATTTCTCAAGCAGCAATTTCTCTAAAATTAGAACAGATAAATTAGAAGACAATAATTGAATGGAGTAATAAAAAATCGTAAAAACAATTAAAAGTCTGAAAAATAGAATAAAGTGGATATCTCATATCAGAAATAATAAAATATAAATCATATTGCAGAGAAAGAAAATAAGAATCATTGAACTGCCTGAGCATCAAAACCAAAAATAAGCAACAACAACAAAACCCCTAGATATTCTATCTTAAGACATTTTAAAAGAAAACTGCCCTGGTATCTTAGAACAACAGGGTTGAAAAAAAAAAAAAAAAAAAAAGGCTCATCCATGAACATTGCAATTAGGATTCAGACCTTCTAGGTACAATACAATGTGCTGTGTCAACCTGAAAGTTTGGTTAAAAGACACACACAAACAGGTGTAATGGTAATTTAAATGGGAAGATCTTCTCCATTCATTAATAGACCCATGACCTGCTTAAATAAAATGTAAACCTAAGTCCCATGTGATGAGAAGATCTTGAGGAACGGGTAGAGCAATAAGGGGGGAGCAGAACTGGGAGGAAGTTATTGAGAGCAGTTAGAATGGAGGGAGAGAGAGAGAGAACACTGGCAAGTAGGCACAGCTAGGCTCATGAGTGTTGGTTTGTGGGAAGTCCCAAGCATGTTGAGGAGGCTTAGGAATGGCTTTGTCCCCTGCAGTAATAATGTGTATTGATTTCTTGGTTACTCTAATGGATTTAGCTTTCTGTTATTGGGATTTGACTTTCTGGTTTCTGCATAAATGTTTTCTGCTGCTTTTTATATGGAGAGTATGTGATACTTTGCAATTCAGAACTACCCTGGAGTATTCATAGTCTCCCTCAGTGCTATGAATATTGCATGGGCCATGCCACAGGTTAGGTGATATGTAAATTCATGTTGTTTATTCTCTTAAAGCTAGCCAAAGCCAGCAAACTTAACTAAGTGGAGTCAGATTGTGAATTCTGACTGCCTGATTTAAAAAAAAAAAAAAATAAACAGCCTTAAATATGATTTAGAAAATCTCAATCTCAATGTTACTCAAGTTTATTATCAAATTTATTATATGTTTTACCACATTATGAGAGAGGAATTTTCTTATAAGTGGTAAATATAATAAGATAAGAGACTTGACAAAATGTCAGTTGAAATTATGGTCCAGCATATCTGTGTTTACTTTACTGTTAGCATGTTATAGCATAGTATATGTCCATACGATATTAAGATAAGTGTTGGGTTAAGGGTCTCATCCTTAATGGCCATAAACAAAGGAAAAATGCTTTTAAGTCAGCTCCATCCAACTCTGTTTAAATATGAAGAGCTATTCTCTGAGTTAACTTGTAGAGCAAGGGGGTATCTGTTAGGTTGAGGCTCTTCTTCTGGTTGATTAGTTCAGACTCTGGCCTTTATTGAGGTTCAGATGATATTAAGTCCTTATCAATTGCAAACAGCCAAAAAGAAGGAAGGTTGTACAGTCATCAGTCTCACTCTCTCTTCCAGAGTCATTGGGGTCAAGTGATCATATATAGATCAGAACAATTGAGGTGACGCTGGATACAGTGGACAACCTTGGCATTTTGAAGCATTAGGTACTTAATATGTTTCAGTTTGATTGGCACAGGCCATTCAAAGACTTAGACTTAATAAGAAAAGAGGCAAAGAATGGCCTCTTTACCTAGTGTAATGGTAATTTGAATGGGAAGGTCTTTCCCATTCATTAATAGGTCCATGTAACCTATTTAAAACCCTAAGTGTTGGGAGAACCTTGATGAATGGGTGGTACAGGAAGGGTAGAGCAGAACTGGGAGGAAGTTGGTGAGAGTAATTAGGGAGGAGGAGAGAGAAGACACAGGGAGGCATAGCTAGTCTTGGGAATGTTTGTGTGAAGGGGGTTACAGTGGGGAGAAAGGCTTGGGAATGACTTTGTCCTCTGCAGTAACACTGTTTATTTATTTCTAAGTTGCTATGACAGATTTGGCTTTCTGGTGTTGTAATTTTGGCTTTTTGGTGTCTTAATAAATGTTTTTCTCTTGCTTTCTATATGAAGAGTCCATTATATTTTGCAATTCTTAACTATGCTGGCAAATTCATAATCATGGTCAGTGTTGTAAATGTTGCCTTCCCAATATACTTAGCAAAAAAAAATAATCTCCTAGGGGAAGATCTCAGAATTGCTAGACAAAACAGAAAAAGAAAAACAAAACAAAACAAAACAAAAAAACTTACTTACATTCATTCTGAGCCAGTATAGGCCCAAACAATGATCAAGTAGGGCTTGGTCTAGGGCAATCAAAGAGAGTCACAATGATGAATGATTTAGGGTTAAGGATGGTCTTTAAGAAAGGAAAAATAACTTGTCAGATAGGAAGAAAAGAAGAAAGGAAGGAAGGAAGGAAGGAAGGAAGGAAGGAAGGAAGGAAGGAAGGAAGGAAGGAAGGAAGGAAGGAAGGAAGGAAGGAAGGAAGGAAGGAGGACAATAATGTAGATGAAGATAAAAGGAAACATCTGCAAGTGTGTGTGTATGTGTGTGTGTGTGTGTGTGTGTGTATGTGTATTAAATAAGGTCATATATTCTAACAGTGCAATCTTATTCCTGGCAGAAAAATGGCACACTGACTTGATTTTCACCTAGAGGAAAGAAAAAGAAAAGTCTGAGTTCTGGATTCATATAGACAATAGTGCCTTACCTATGATGGAGCCTTCTGAGCTCCTATTGGTCTGAATACCCACAGCTTAACCCACTGTACATTGACCCCAACATAGTAATGTCATTTTTGGTCCTCTTTAAGTATGACAGAAAATAATGAATATTTTGTAGAAGTTTTCAAAAAATATTAACCATCATAATGGTTAAGATTCTCACTCTCAAACTTTTCTGCATCTATATGTAATCTGTATAAATACTGTTTCTTCCTACTACAGATCACCATCTGAAATAAGGCAATATACAGATCAATGGTAATTAAATGGGTGAGATTTGTCAAACTGGGAAAATAAATTTGAATTGCATAAATAATTAATTGCATAAATAAATAAAAAATAAATAAATTTGAAATGCATAAAAAAATTAGAAAAGAACTTTTATAGAATAGTATTAGTCTGATAAGCAATTTTTTCCCTACTAAGGTAAAGAGGAGTAAAAAGGAGGAGAAATCTGAGTTCATGGTCCAGTACCTAAATTTTCAAATGAAAAGGAAGCCAGTGACATTATATTCAGGTTACTGAAGGGAAATAGAAACAGTTTCAAAATCATGAAATAGTCCCATAGAATATTGCACCCAGGGTTAGATCATCATTCCCACAGGAATTGGTCCTTCAAATTTCATTTTCCCAGGTTCTAGTTTTTGTTCCAACTGCCCATCCATCTCACTTGGATCAATATTTTACCCTTGATGCTTCTGTTACTGAGGCAACTCAAAACAATCACTCATGCTTCTGCCAAAGTACTCCACTGAAAAGTTCTCCTTCTCATTTGGAAAATACTAGATATATTCTAACAACTCACACAGAATAATGTTGTTTTTGTACAAGCAAAACTATTGCAACCAAAATTTCAAGGAAAGCAGAAAGCTGTGAAAAATCTTTATAAGATTGTCTCCTAAAAACCTCTTTTCACAAATATACAAATAACTGAGTCAAATTTCTAGGATTACAAGTCATTCCTCAATTGTTAATTGGTCAAAGGATATGAATGAGCAGTTGTCAGATGAAGAAATCAAAGTTATCTATAATGATTTATATCCTCCAAATCAATATTGATTAGAGAAATGCAAATTAAAACAACTCTAAGATAATACCTCACACCTATCAGATTCTAATATGTCAGAAAAGGAAAATGACAGATGTTGGAGATGATGTGGGAAGATTAGGACAATAGTGCATTGTTAGTGTAGCTGGGAACTGATTCAATCACTCTGGAAAATAATTTGGAACTATATCCAAAGGGCTATAAAACTGCATATCATTTCACCCAACATTAGCACTAGTAAGTCTATATCTCAAAGATTTTTTAAGGGAAAAGACTACATATGCACAAAAATATTTATAGCATCCCTTTTTATGGTGGCAAAATTTGTTCATTTGAGGAATGACTGAACACATATGGACATGTAACTGTGGTAGATTACAACTGTGCTACAAAAAAAAAAATGATGAGCAGGAAGGATTCTTTCAGAAAAACACAAGTGAAGATTTATGTTAACAGATGCTAATTCAACGAGAAGAACATTGTAGTGGTTATGTCAATGTTGTATGACACTCAACTGGGAATGATAGCTATACTTAGCATGCAATAATCCAGGACAATTCCAAAGAACTCATGAAAAATATTATCCCTATCCAGAGAAAGAATTGGATTCTGAATGCATTTTGAAGGATACCTTTTTGAACTTTCTGTTTTTATTTTTTTGTTTTCTTTTACATAACCTAATTAATATGAAAAGATGTTTTGCATGATTACCCATGTATAACTGATCTCAAACTGTTGAACCTCTCAATGAAGGGGATAAGGAAGGGAGGGGGTGAATTTAGAATTCAAAATTTTTAAAAATGCTTATTATCTTTGCATGTTATTGGAAAAAATGAAATTAAAAAATAAAAATGCAATATAAAAGAAAAGAAAATCAGAAATTCATCTGCTGAGATGTTCAGAGCTACACCCATCTCAAACCTCAGATAATCCCAAAATAATAAGTAAAAGACTAGATTAGCTACCCATCAAAATATCTTTCAGAAACTCACCAAACATGTCAAAAATGCATCTTTCTGCCTTCATTGGATTTATTTCAAAATCCTCTTAAGCAGTAAGTGGTCTACATTACTGTACTCACTTTGTACCTCTACAAACTTATTTCTTTTATGTCACTTTTGCTCTAAATGTATTTGGCAGCCTCTTTAAAAAAAAAAGCATTCAAAGCCTCAAAAAATACTAATCTATCTATGCTATAACTACACTTCTTTTCTCCCTTACCTCTACGCTCAAACCTATAATGACTTTGCCCTTTCATATTTCACATTTTGCTTAGAAAATTTTGCTTCTAGTGTGGGCCCCATGAAAACACAGATCAAATTTCCAATGATGCCATTTGGTCACCACAGAGGATTGTCAAGAGAATGTACTCTTTAAAGGCTATGTTGAAAGAGATCTGCACTATTTAAAGCAAAGACAGCATCATAAAAGCATAGTTTCTTGAAGTGACCACTTCGAAGGAAGCACCACTAATTTGCAATCATAAGCATTCTTGTCAAGCTTCAGCATCATGCAACATTTGATAATGTCTCATAATCATATCGCGTTAAATATTTTCTAAAAACAGCCTGTGATATGATATGACAAATAAAGAAAAAATCATTTACTTATTATATGTTAACAGATGACCAATCTATTTATTTTCAGTTTTCAACAATCATTTCCACAAAATTTTGAGTTCCAAATATTCTTCCCATCTCTCCCTTCCCCCTACCCCTAAAGAGCATGCATTCTGATTACCCCTTGCCCCAATCTACCCTTCTGTCTATCACATCCCTCCCTTCCCTTATCCCAATCTTGCTCTTTTGTTGTAAGGCAAGATAGATTTCTGTACACCATTACCTGTATTTCTTATTTCCCAGTTGTATGCAAAAACAATTCTAAATCTTCATTCCTAAAACTGTGAGTTCCAACTTCTCTCCCTTCCTCCATCCCATCCATCCCCACTGAGAAGGCAAGCAATCCAGTGCAGACTATATATATATGTAGTTTGGCAAAAGACTTCCATAATAGTCATGCTGTGTAAAACTAACTATATTTCCCTTCATCCTATCATGCCCCCCGTTAATTCTATTCTCTCTTTTCACCTTGCCCAACTCCAAAATAATTTACTTCTAATTAATCCTTCCTCTCACTTGTGATCCCTTCTATCATCTCCCCACCTCACTTATCCCCATCTCCCCTACTTTCCTGTAGTGTAAGATAGATTTTCATACCAAATTGATTTTGCATGTTATTCTCTCCTTAAGCCAAATGTGAAGAGAATAAGATTCATTTTTCCCCTCTCACATCCCCCCTTTGCCCCTCCATTGAAAAAGCTTTTCCTTGCATCAGTTATGAGAGATAATTTGCCCCATTTCATTTCTCACTTTCTCCTCTGAATATATTCCTCTCTTGCTCCTTAATTTTATGTTTGATATAGCATCTCTTCCTATTCAAATCACCCGGGGCTCTCTGTCTGTCTCTGTTTCTCTGTCTGTCTCTGTGTGTCTGCCTCTCTCTGTCTGTCTGCTACTCTCTCTCTCTCTTTCTCTCTCTCTCTCTCTCTCTCTCTCTCTCTCTCTCTCTCTCTCTCTCTCTCTCTCTCTCTCTCTCTCTCTCCATATGTACATATATATATAAATTTTTTTTCAATGATTCCTCCAACTACCCAAATGCTGAGAAAAACTTCAATAGTTACAAATATTATACAAATATTATCTTTCAGCTTAGGAATGTAAAAATTCAACTTTAGTAAGTCCCTAAGGATTTCTTTTTCCTATTTACCTTTCCATGCTTCTCTTGATTCTTGTGTCTGAAAGACAAATTTTCTATTCAGCTCTGATCTTTTGATAGAGAATGCTTGAAAGTCCTCTATGTCATTGAATGACCACTTTTTCCCCCTGAAGTATTATACTACGTTTTGCTGGGTAGGTGATCTTGGTGTTTTCTTTTTAATTGAAGAATTTTATTTGTTTTAAGTGGTCGACAATCACTTCCACACATATTAGATTTATTTCCACTCTCCCCCCTCCTCATTCCCCCTTTCCTCCTCCCTCCCTCCCTGGGAGAGTATACAATCTTATATAGGTTCTACACATACATTCTTATTAAATGTATGTCTCATAGAAGAATGAAAGTGAATGGGAGGAATCCATTTTATAACCAAACAAAGCATAATACAAATGAAAATGGTCTGTTTCTATCTGCACTCCAATTTCACAGTTCTTTCTCCAGATGTCAAAGGCATATTGCCTCAAGAGGCCACCAGAAGTTTTTTAAGTCCATGTATTTCAGTGAAGTACTAAGTCTACCAGAAAAATTGCTTGCATACTGTGATTATTGCTGTGAACACAGTTCTCCTGGTTCTGCTCCTTTCACTCAACATCAGTTCATAGAAGACTTTCCAGGCTTCTCTGAAATGTTTCTGTTCATCATTTCTCATAGGAAAATAGTAATCCATTACACTCATATATCACAACTTGTTTAGCATTCCCCAGTTGATGGACATCCCCTTGATTTCCAGTTTTTTGGCCACCACAAGAGAGTTGCTATAAATATTTTTGTAGCTCCTTGGACAGAGTTTTTTGCATGTGCTCTGCAGAATGTTTGGATTAGCTTAAAGCTCCACCAACAATAAATTAGTGTCCCAACTCTCCCACGTCTTCTCCAACGTTTATTATCATCCTGTTTTTTCATGTTAACCAATCTGATAGGTGTGATGTGGTACCTAAGAGCGGTGTTGATTTGGCTTTCTTAATCAATAGTGATTTATAGAATTTTTTCATATGATTAAAGATAACTTAAATTTTTCCTCTGAAAATTACCTGTGCTTATCTTTTGAGCTTTTATCAATTGAAGAATGACTTGTATTCTTGTACATTTGATTCAGTTCTCTATATATTTTAGAAAAGAATCCTTTATCACAGTCATTAGCTGCAAAATTTTTTTCCCAGGTTTCTGCTTCTCTCCTAATCTTGGTTGTATTGGGTTTGCGTTTGCAAAACTTTTCAATTTAGTGTCCTCAAAATTATTCATTTTGGACTTCATAATATTCTCTATCTCCTGTTGGGCCATAAATTCCTCCATTCTCCATATATCTGATAAATACACTATTCCTTATTACCTTTATTTGATTATAGTATCAGTATTTATACCTAGATTTTGATTCCATTTAGAATTTATTCTTGTTTACAGTGGCAGTCATTGGTCTATGCCCTATTTCTGCCACACTATTATCCTGTTTTCCCAGTATTTTTTGTCAAACAATGAGTTCTTATCCCAGAATCTGGGGTTCTTTGATTTATAAAACAATAGATTGGTATATTCATTAACTACTGTGTTTTGAGAACCTAACATATTCCACTGGTCTACCCTTCTGTTTCTTAGTCTGGATCAAGTGGTTTTAAAGATTTCTGCTTTATAATAAAATTTGAGATCTGGTAGGGCTAGGCCACCTTCCTTAGTATTTCTTTTCAGTAGTTCCCTTGATATTCTGAATGTTTTGTTCTTCCATGTGAATTCTGATGTTATTTCTTCTAAAACTAAAAAATAATTATTTGGTAGTTTTCTGTTTCACTGAATAAGTAAATTAATTTAGGTAGATTTGTCATTTTTATTATATTAGCTCAGCCTACCCATGAGCAACTGAGGTTTTTTCCACTTCGATCTGACTTTATTTGTGTGAAAAATGCTTTGTAATTGTGTTCATATAGACCTTAAGTGTGTTTTGGCAGACTGACTCCCAGATATTTTATAGTGCCTACTGTAGGATTAAACAGGATTTTTTTTTCCTATCTCTTGCTCTTGGGTTTTGTTAATAATACATAGAAATGCAGATGACATATGTGAGTTTATTTAGTAACCTGCAACTTTGCCAAAGCTGTTTATTATTTAAAGTGTTTTTTTTTAACTTGATTCTCTAGGATTCTCTAAGTATATCATAGAGTGCTAACTTAGTTTCTTCTTTGCCTATTCTAATTTTTCATTTTTTTTTCTCTTACTGCTATAGCTAGCATTTCTAATAAAATATTGAATGACAGTGCTGATAAAGGACATCCTTGTTTCACCCCTGATTTTCCTGGAGATCCATCTAGCTTGTCCCCATTACATATAATACTTGCTGATATTTTAGGTGGATACTACTTTTTCTTTTATGGAAAGTTTGATTTGTTCCTATGTTTTCCAGTATTTTCAGTAGGAATAGATGTTTATTTTGCCAAAAGCTTTTTCTGAATCTATTGAGATAATCATGTGATTTCTGTTAGTTTTGTTGTTGATATGAGCAATAAGGCTAATAGTTTTTCTAATATTGAATGAACCTTGCAATCCTGGTATAAATCCTACCTGAACATCATGTAGTATTGCTGTATTCTTTTTGCTAGTATCTTATTTATAATTTTTGCATCTACATTCATTATAGAATTTGGTTTATAATTTCCTTTCTTGTAGAGGGCTAAGGGGAGTGCGAGTCCCGTGATCAAGGCCATAGCTGAGGCAAAACCTGTGGGACTTGTGCTTACTCAAACCCTGGCAGAAGCTCTCCATGACCCTGAAACCTGATGTTCCTGCAGATACTGATATTATTTGCATAAAAGTTGCAGTTGGGTCTGGGAACTCAGGAAGTAGCTTCAGGAACAAGATAAGCTTCGTTACTTGCTTCGGGTGCAAGGACGTGGGTAAGTCATGAGATGGTGAAGTAATGGAATGAGCTCAGCATGCATGTAATTGTGGCTACAGCCTTTATAAACCCTGATTCTCAGCTGAATAGATGGAGTTGCCTTACATCCTGCCTCCCGCCTCATTCATTGTTCTAAGAATAGCATTGCTTGCTGGCCAAGACCCTCTACCCAAAGAATTCTTAGGTGAAAGGAATCCAACACTTTCTCTATTTTGATTTACTTATGAGAATCATATTTGTATTGCAAAAAGAAATTGGTGGGACTCTTTCTTTGTCAATTTTCCCAAATAGTCTACATAGAATTGGAATTAACTGTTCTTTAAATATTTGATAGAATTCACTTGTAAATTAATCTATGAAGATTTTTTTTTCCAAGGAGTTCATTGATGGTTTGTTCAATTTCCTTTTCCGAGATGGGGTTATTTAAGTGCTCAACTTCTTCTTCTGTTAATCTGGGCAATTTATGTTTTTTAAAATAATCATCCATCTTATTTAGATTGTCGAATTTATGCACATACAGCTGGGCAAAGTAATTTCCAATTTTTGTTTTAATTTCATCCTCATTGGAGATTAGTTCACCCTTTTTATTTTTGATATTGATAATTTGGTTTTCTTTTTCCTTTTTTTTTAATTGAATTGATCAAAGGTTTATTAATTTTCTTTGATTTTTCATGAAATCAACTCTTAGTTTTATTTATTAGCTCAATAGTTTTCTTAATATTTTGTTCATGTAGGCATTCAAAGGTAAAAAACTTCCCCTAAGAACTACTTTCGCTGTATCCTGTAAGATTTGGTAGGTTGTCTCATTATTGTCTTTCTTCCTTCAATGAAATCATTGATTGTTTCTCTAATTTGTTGTTTAACCCACTCATTTTTTAGTATTAGATTGTTCAGTTTCCAATTAGTTTTTGGTTCATATTTCCATGACTTTTGATTACATACAATTTTTCTTGCATAATGATCTAAGAAGGATGCATTTACTATCTCTTCCTTTCTGCACTGGATTGTGAAGTTATTACAGCCTGGTACATGGTAAATTTGTGTATATGTGCCATGCGCCGCTGAGAAAAAAATGTATATTCCTTTTTATTTCCATCCAATTTTTTTCCAGAGATCTATCATATCTGTTTTATTCAGAGTTTAATTCACCTCCTTAACTTCTTTTTTGTTTGTTTTGAGGTTAGATATATCAAGTTCAGAGTTGGGGAGGTTGAGGTCTCCCACTAGTATAGTTTTGCTCTCTATTTCTTCCTGTAACTCTCTTAATTTCTTCTCTAAGAATTCGTATGCTATACCACTTGGAGCATATATGTTTAGTAATCAAATTACATCATTGACAATTGTGCCTTTTAGCAAGATCTAAGTTTCTTCCTTATCTCTTTTGATTAGATTAGATTGATTAGATCTGTTTCTACTTTTCCTTTGTCTGAGATTAGGATTGCTGCCCCTGCTTCTTTTTTTTTTTACATCAGCTGAATCACAAAATATTCTGCTACAACTTTTCACCTTTTCCCTGTATGCATGCGCCCACTTCAAAAGTGTCTCTTGTAAACAGTATATTGTTGGATTGTGGTTTTTAATCAATTATTTTATCTGTCTTTGTTTTATGGGAGAATTCATTCCATTTACATTCACAGTTATGATTACTGTTTGTGTCTTTCCCTCCATCCCCTTTCCCCCCGTTTATGCTTTTAGTTCTTCCTTCTCCTTTCCCTTCCACAATAATTCTGATTTTTGACCACTGCCTCCCTCAATCTTCCCTTCTTTCTTTCAGTTTGCCTCCCTTTTAATCCCCTTTTCCCCTACTACTTCTTCCCCTGCCTTCCCTGCCTTTCCTTTCCCCCTTCCCCTCCTACTGCCTTTATAACTTGTATTTTATACTTAGCTGAGTTTGTTGTGCCCTCCTTGAATCCAATCAGATGAGAATACCTCTCCAACAATGCTCATCTCCCTTCCTTCTTTTCCACTAATATAATATAATTTTGTGTCTCTTCCTTGGAATGGAATTTATTTTTTCTGCATCTTCCTTTTCACATCTTCCATTACAATTCCTTCACATCCTTAAGTCACATTTGTTATCATCACATCATTGAATTTGTTCCTGCTCCCTCTGTCTATGTATATGAATTTTATATTTCATAATAAATGTACAATTCTCAAGATCAACAAATACCATCTTCCCTTATAGGGATATAAGCTGTTTGCCCACACTGAGCAAGAAGTTTTTGTTTGTTTCTTTTTTACCCCGTTTTCCTTTTTATGTCTCTCTTGAGACCTGCAGTTGAAGATTGAATTTTCAATTGAGTTCTTTCCTTTTCATCAGGAAGGCCTGGAAATGCCTTATTTCACTGAATGTCCATCTCCTTGCCTGAAGTATTATGCTCAGTTTTGTTGGGTAATTAACTTTTGGCTGTAGTCCTCGCTCTTTTGCCTTACTGAATATAGTATTCCAATTCTTTCAGTCTTTTAATGTAAAAACTCCAAGGTCCAGTGTGATCCTGACTGTAGCTCCTCTATATTTGAATTATTTCTTTCCGGCTGTCTACAGTATGTTTTCCATTCCTTGATAGTTTTGGAATTTGACAACTATATTCCTTGGTGTTTTTAGTTTGGGGTCCCTTTCAGAAGGTGAATAGTGGATTTTTTAATGACTATTTTGACTATAATGGCTATTTTTAATGATTATTTTGCCTTCTGAATCTAGGACTTCTGGGCGTTGACAATTTCTTGGATGATGCTGTCCAGGCTCTTTTGTTTTCACCATGGCTTTCTGGTGGACCAATAATCCTTAGACTTTCTCTTCTGGATCTATTTTCCAGGTCAGTTGTTTTTCCAATTAGATATTTTACATTTTCTTCTATCTTTTCATTCTTCAAATTCTGCTTGACTGATTTTTAATGTCCCATAAATTCATTAGCTTCTCCTTGCCCAATTCTAATTTTTATCAAATTGTTTTCCTCGGCAAACTTTTACATCTCCTTTCCCATCTGTTCAATTGTTCCTTTTAAGGAGTTATTTCCTCCAGTTGAGCTTTGCATTTCCTTTTCGTTTGGTCCAGTTGTCCTTTTAAATTTCTCTGTGAATTCTTTTTTTTCATATTTTTAAATTTGTTGTGTAGTTTTTCTTCTATTTCTCCAGTTTTGCTTTTAAAATCCTTCCTATGTTCTTCCAAGGAGACTTTTTGTGCTTCAGACAAGTTCATATTTCCTTCTGAAGTTTCAAGCAGGAGTATGATCTCAATGATAACCTCTTTGGTATTGTGTTTTAGTCTTTGTCTCCATAGAAAGATTCTATGGTGTTTTCTGCTTTGCTTGTTACTCATGATGAGCACCCTTTTCCTGACTTTTAAAGTAGACTTCTGTTTCTGAGGCACAGGGGGCTCTGTCCCAGTTTTTGTGCCTAAAATTTGAGTCTTTGTGTGTTGTGGCCTCTGGTTATTTGAACTAAAAGCAGAAATGCTGCAGCTTACCTGGTTCTGAGCAGACTGGTGTTGGAAAGCAGAGGCCAATAGAAGTCTATCTGTGTTTCCCCAGAGTAACGCTTAAGCTAGTTGCATTTAGTGTGGGAAAAGTGTTGTCTGGTCATAGGAAGTCTTCTTTGCTGAGCTAGAGTATAGGGAAGTTTAGCAGTTGATGATCCCATATTCACTATTATTTTCTTGATTCCCCTGAGGTGCTGAGACACACTTGGCGTTCCAGTGTTGGCTGTTGCTGCCTTCATCCCCCTGGGGCTCAGGATCCTCTCTGGTTTATTAAGGTGGGGCTGTCTGGGACAGCTGTGATCCTGCACTGGTCCCCTTAAGCCACAACAAGAGGGACCCTCCTTTGTGATCTTCCTAGCTTCATGTGCTAAAAGTCTGTTGACCCATTCAGCTGCTCCCCCTGTTTCAGTGATTTTCCTGGGTAGATATACTCTGGCCTTGTCAAGGTCAGCTAGGGGGGAGAGATAGCAATTATCAATCACTCCACCATCTTGGCTCCCCTGATTCTTGATTTTAATCCTAGTTCCTTTGACTTCTGGAATATCATACTTCAAGCATTTTGATCCCTTAATGTAGATGTTGCTAGATCTTATGTTATCTTGATTACATTTCTAAAATACTCACATTGTTTCTTTCTAGCTGCTTACAATATTTTTTTCCTTGGCCTGGTAATTTGCCTACATATATTCTTAGGAGTTTCTCTTTTCAGATGTCTTTCAAGAGGTGATCAGGGGATTCTTTCAATACTTATTTTGCCCTCGGGTTCTAAAATATCAGGGCAGTTTTCCTTGATAATTTCATGAAAGATGATGTCTAAGCTCTGTTTTCGATCATGCCTTTCAGTTAGTCCCAAAATTTTAAATAGTCTCTGATAGATCTATTTCTAGGTCAATTGTTTTTCCAAAAAGATATTTCATGCTTTATTCTATTTTTTTCATTCTTTTGGTTTTGTTTTGCAATTTCTTGGTTTCTCTTGAAGTTATTAGCTTCTATCTGCTCCATTCTAATTAAAACAAAACAAAACAAAAGAAAACTATTTTCTTCAGTGAACTTTCGAACCTTCTTTTCCATTTGGTTTATTCCACTTTTTAGAGTATTCTCCTCATTAGCTTTTTGGACATCTTTGTCAATTGAATAGTCTATCTTTAAAGGTGTTATTTTCTTCAGCATTGTTTTGGGTCTCTTTTAGCAAACTGTTGACCCACTTTTCATGATTTTCTTGCATCGCTCTCATTTCTCTTCCAAATTTTTCCTCCACCTCTCTTTCTTGATGTTCAAAATCCTTTTTAAAGTGTTCCATGGCCTGAGATCATTGCATATTTATTTTGGAGGTTTTGGATGCAGAAGCCTTGACTTTTAGGTCTTCCTCTGATTGCATGCATTGCTCTTACTCATCTGAAAGCATGGAAAAAAATACCTTTTCACCAAGAAAATAGCCTGTGGTAGTCATTTCTTTTTCCTTTTTTTGGACATTTTCCCAGTCAGGTACTTGACTTTTGAATCCTTTGTCAATAGGAAGGTGTGCTCTGGGGTCCTGTAAGTTCTGAGTTCCCCCAAGGTGGCACAATCAAGGGAGAGGAGGAGTTTGCTACTTTCCTGCCCTGCACTTTGGTCTGGAAGCAACCACAAGCTCTCTTCTGCCTAGGATCTGTGAGTAGGATTCCCTCTCCAGAGTCTCTACCAACTCCAGCTAGTCCATGCTCCTCCTTACCCCAGGCCGACCATCAGGACTGACACCCACATCAGTTGCTCAATTCTCCCAGGGTATTTACATGGAGGGCACCAAAGACAGCCACTGCAGGAATTGCTGCTTGTGGATCCAGACTGTTTCCTTCTCACCAAGGTGAAAGAGTTTTCTCACTAACATTTGCAGTTCTTTGGCATTTGTGGGTTAAAGAATCTGGAGGCTGCTGCTGGTGGTGGCACCACACAGTCCACTTTGGGCTACACGGTGCTCTGAGCCCTGTTCAATAGAACTTTCCTGTCAGCCTTACAGGCTATCTTGGGTTGGAAATCTATTTCACTCTTTTCTTTTTCTGCTGCTCTAAAATTTGTTTAGTCATTTTTTTACAGGTATTTTTGGGTTATGGAGGAGGGAGCTTCCACAGGTCCTTCTTTCTACTCCACCATCTTGGCTCTGTCACCCTGATGATCAATTTTTAAAAAACATATTTTCATCTTGTGTTGAGAGTTTCATGTTGTTTTCTGAAGTATACTAGGTTATAACAATTCTGAGTATCTAAATTGACATCTATTTTTGAACTGGTTCAGGCTTTTCTTTGACTCTTGGAAGTATTTCAGATATTATGGTTGAACCCAACCTTTATCAATGTTTCAGGGTTGAAATCTCTAATGTTGTCTTGTTAAGAGAAGAAAAGGAAAAATGGATAAAAGAGAAACCAAATGTTAACATTTCTTATTGAATAGAAATTAGGGCAAACATTTGCAAAGACAGAACAACCCCAGAGAGTGTTATTGCAGGATAAATAGCAAAGTAACTCATACATTTGTCCTTCAAAACATGTAAATGAAGCACCACACATATGGTTATAGGCTTAGCATATAAGGTGTGACAATATTCTAATGAAATTGATTTTCATTTTAAGTAATCACACCAAAGCTTACACTTTTAAATGAGACTTGTCCTTCAAAATACTCACCTGAGAAGCTGATACACTTATTCAGGTAGCACTGCCCTTCCTGAGAACAGGTATGGAACTCTTATTTTGGAATTATCTTTTAGCTTTTTATTAATAACTACAATACTTTATTATGAATATCTTTAACTGTGGCAAATCTCCATCCTTTAAGGGAGATTTGACTTTTGAAAGCAGGTGAAAGTCATCTAAAGCTAATTCCAGTGAATATTGTGGGTGATCAATCTGGGAAATCTTGTTTCAGATTAAAAATGAGGCACTTGTCTAAGAAGTAATGAGACTATATTTTTTGTACCTTTTAAGTTATCTCTGCAAGCATTTTCAGAGAGAAATGGCAAAGAAGTCACAAAAATGTGCAGCATCACTGAAATAAGTTGATAACAATCTTCAAAAGTACAAAATCATTTGAGTACATAAATTTCATTATGTTTACTTCTAAATGTCTCACAGAATCATGGTCTTAATGCTGGAAGGGTGAAAAAATCCATCATTTCCAATCCCTTCATTTTACAGATGAAAAAACTGAGGCACAGAGAGGGTAAGTGCTTTGTCCAGGTTTGTAAAGCAAAGAAATGTTTGGGACAAGGGTCAAACTAAGTTCCTCCTGATTATAAATCCAATGATCTATCTGTTATGCCACCTAGCTTCTGCTAACCATTTATATCTTGACATACCTCCTCAATAATTTGTGTAGTCAATCAATCATTCATGAATCATTTAATAAGAAGGAGGAAATTTGTTAGGTGCTTACTATATGCCAGGTTCTGTATTTAGTATTTTTCATATATTATACCATTTGATCACTATAACAATCTCAGATATTGGTGCTTTTATTATCCTTAGATTATAGTTGAAGAAATTGAGACAGAAAGTTAAAAAAGTTTTCCAGTGTCAAATCATTATTAAGTTTTTGAGATCAAATTGGAACTTAGATCTTCCTGATCTCACAATCCAATCCTCCATCTATTTATCTTTAAAAAGCACAGACTATGGGGGCAGAGTCAAGATGGCGGAGTAGAAAGACGCACGTTTACGAGTTCCAAACCCACAGCCCATAGAATTAATGTAAAAAGAGATCCCCATAGGTTCTGGATCACTGTAAGGTGTGCAGAAATGGAGTGGAGGAGATTTCCGTTTAGGAGAGTCCTGGAGAGCCATCCACAGGGTCCGTCGCACCCCAGAAAGCGAACCCCACCCCAGCACTGCCCTGGCTGAGGCCCCAGAGAAGCTGATCCGAGCAGGCTTCAGGGACGGAAGCTCCGGTGGCCGGGAAAGTCCCTCGGCCCACAGAAGCTACAGATCAGTGAGAGAGAGACGCTGGGCTGGACGAGAGGGGGAGCGGAGTGTCTCCATGACTCGGGCCCCTTTGGGAGGAAGTGGCAGAGGCAGAGGCAGGGGCGGGGCGGCAGCGGAGGCAGCAGCTGTGGTGGTGGCCCAAGACTCCCCCAGCAGCAGGCAGGATCTTCATTACTGAGAGTCTCTGCATAAACCCCCTGAGAAAGCTGAGCCTGGGAGACGGCCCTGCACCACCCGCTCTATCACTGAAGGTCTCTGCATAAAGCCCCTGAGGAAGCTGGGCCTGGGAGGTGGCCCTGCCCCCACCCCAGAACCAGAACTAAAGCTCACATTGATTAGCAGCCCATTTGAATCTCAGAACCCAAGCACTAGCTGGGCGGATCTAGGCGGGTGTGGACAGGAATCTCAGAAGTCAAGTAACTGGCTGGGAAAATGCCTAGAAAAGGGAAGAAAAATAAGACTATAGAGAACTTTTTTGAGCAGATGCAAATGATCCCGACTTTCAGATCTGATGATGAGGAGATCTTGCCATCAGGGAAAGATGTGGAGGGCAGAGCCTCGGTACCCCAGACATCCCAGGAGGATGTCGGGTGGGCTCAGGCCTTGCAAGAGCTCAAGGAGGATTTTGAAAAGCAAGTTAGACAGGTGGAGGAAAAACTGGGAAGAGAAATGAGAGAGATGCAAGAAAAGTATGAAAAACGGGTCAATATCTTGGTAAAGGAGACCCAAAAAAATGGTGAAGAAAATAACACCTTGAAAAATAGGCTCACTCAATTGGCAAAAGAGGTTCAAAAAGCCAATGGGGAGAAGAATGCTTTCAAAAGCAGAATTAGCCAAATGGAAAAAGAGGTTCAAAAGCTCACTGAATTTAATAGTTCTCTCAAAATTAGAATGGAACAGATGGAGTCTAATGACTACGAGAAACTAAGAAATCACCAAACAAAACCAAAAGAATGAAAAAATGGAAGAGAATGTGAAATATCTCATGGGAAAAACAACAGACCTGGAAAATAGATCCAGGAGAGACAATTTAAAAATTATGGGACTACCTGAAACTCATGATCAAAAAAAGAGCCTAGACATCATCTTCCATGAAATTATCAAGGAAAACTGCCCTGACATTCTACAACCAGAGGGCAAAATAAGTATTGAAAGAATCCATCGATCACCACCTGAAAGAGACCCAAAAAGAGAAACTTCTAGGAGCATTGTGGCCAAATTCCAGAATTCCCAGGTCAAGGAGAAAATCTTGCAAGCAGCTAGAAAGAAACAATTCCAGTATTGTGGAAATGCAATCAGGATAACTCAAGATCTAGCAGCTTCTACATTAAGGAATAGAAGGGCATGGAATAGGATATTCCAGAAGTCAAAGGAACTAGGACTCAAACCAAGAATCACCTACCCAGCAAAACTGAGTATAATACTTCAGGGGAAATTATGCTCCTTCAATGAAACAGAGGAATTTCAAACATTCTTGATGAAAAGACCAGAGCTGAAAAGAAAATTTGACTTTCAAACACAAGAATGAGAAGAAGCATGAAAAAGTAAACAGTAAAGAGAAGTCTTAAGGGACTTACCAGAAGTTAACTGTTTACATTCCTACAGGGAAATAAAGTATTTGTAACTCTTAAAACTTTTTAGTCCCTGGGTAGTTGGTGGGTCCATACACACACGTACATGCATGCACGCACACACACATACACACATGCACACACATACAGAGACAGAGAGCATAGATTGAATTGAATAGGATGGGACCATAGCTGAAAAGAAATTAAGGTAAATGGTGAGAGAGAAATGTAGTGGGAGGAAAGAGGGTGAAATGGAATGGGGTAATTATATGTCATTTAAGAGGCAAGTAGGAGACTTTTTAGTGGAGGGAAAAAGAGGAGAGCTGAGAAAAAAAAATAAAAAAAAAAGTTTACCCTCATCGCATTTGACTAAAGGAAGGAATAAAATGCACACTCATTTTGGTATGAAAACCTATCTTACAGTATAGGAAAGTGGGGGAGAAGGAGATAAGCAAGGGGGGGGATGATGGAAGGGAGGGCAAAGGGAGGAGGGAGCAATTTGAAGTTAACACGTGGGGAGGGACAGGATCAAAAGACAGAAGAGAAACAGTGAGGGGCAGGTTAGGATGGAGGGTAATTCAGTTAGTCTTACACAACACAACTATCAGGGAAGTCATTTGCAAAACTACACAGAAATTGCCTATATGGAATTGCCTGCCTTCCCAAAGGGAATGGGTGGGGAGGGAGGGATGGGGAGAATTTGGAACTCAAAGTTTTAGGAACAACTGTATAGTATTGTTGTTGCTACTAGGAAAGAAGACATATAGTTAATGAGGAATAGAAAGTCATCTGGCCCTACAGGAGAAAAGAGAAAATGGAGACAAGAGAAGGGAGGGATGACAGAAGAGAGGGCAGATTGGAGATAGGGAAAGTTAGATTGCTTGGTGTATTGGGGTGGGGGGAGGGGATAAAAGGGGAGAAAATTTGGAACCCAAAATTTTGTGAAAATGAATGTAAAAAGTTAAATAAATAAATTTTTAAAAAAGCACAGGCTATGTGTTAAATCTCTACCAAATAACAAAAAGATAAGAAAGAATAATTACTAACTTCAAGGAGATTATTTTCCACTCTGGATAGATAGAATGCATATACCAAAAGTACAAGATACATAAAGAGTTGAAGGAAGACAACACTGGAAGGGAAAGGGATTAGAAGCTAGGGTGTTCTTAAGAAATTAAAATAGTAGATATTCTTTTCCAAAAGAATGAGGAAGCATTTTCTGAGAAAGTGAATAAATGGGAATTAAAAGGGGGAAGAAGGAAAAATATTTGCATGAGTGTATTTAGATGCAAACTAGGGTGAAGTGTTGTAATTATTATTTCTTTCAATTGATCTGAGACAATTCAGGACAAAATATATTTTATTTTAAAAACAGGTTATGCATTGTAAAATGATATTTTGTTACTATGAAAAAAGCACATATATCTTACCTCTCTGAGATTGTGATACTCTTATTTTTTTAATGAGTATCTGCCCGGTTATCTCTGCAGAAGAGCATAGAAGTGTCCTGTAAGGATACACAGAATATGCTTACATAACTGAGTAGGAAGAACTATTCCCTACACTGTACATGGTTTACTATTACAGCTATATTCCCATGTTACTCTGGTCATGAGACCAAATAGCTAGTATGCACAGGATATTTCAGTCATCCCTGCCAGCAGCCTGGGAATAAAGATGTTCTGCCACATGACTCTGAAGACTACTGAAACGCTAATTTTATAGATCATTATTGCAAGTGTGTACATACATAATAAATGAAATGATGAGAAATATGTAACTTTGTAAATAATTGGTGTGTTAAGAAATATATATTCTATGAACATGTATTGATGCATTATTCAGGAGTGATCTGTAGCCTAATATATTGTCTCTCTATTGACTCTCAACATAGCAATGTAATGGTTGTTTTTACTACTGAAGGCATTGGGCACAGGTGGGGGAATAATCATTTAAATAGCATCTACTATATTACAGAAATTGCACTAAGCAGTTTTACAAATATTATTTAATTTGATCCTAAGCACATCTCTAAAAGTTTATATTTTAAAATGAGTTTTCAGAACAAAATGGAAATACCAACATTATTACATATTTTGGTGGTACTTGGTTCTGTCAGTGTCAAGTCAGAAGGCTGGGAGTATTCTAGCTAAGTTTTTTCAATGTAGGTACAGTCATGGTAGGGCATGTAAGGATCAACCCAAATCTTGATCAATCAAGAAGTATTTATGAAATGCCTATTATGTGGCACGCATTGTGCTAACAACAGTGAATAAAATATGATGAATGAAATAATGCTAATGCTTTTTCTCAATTGATTAATTAACCATTTTTCATTAAACACCTATGTTTCAGGCACTATAATAGGTGCTAGGGATATGCACACAAGGAAGAAAATATTCTCCATTTAGAAGAAGTTTACACTCTAACGAGGAAGAAAATTGCATACATAATTATATATGATTGTATAAAGCTGAAAAATAAATGAATACATATATACAAAGCACTTAAATAAAATGTAGTTTCAAAATGAAAACATTAGTAATAGGACAGAGCAGAAACTGCTTTGGGCAAAAGACAGTGTTTTAGCTGTGACTCAAAGACAGAAATTGTGAGAGAAAGAGGATAGGAAGGAGTGCATTCCAGGCATGTGATATGGCCAATGAAAAATATGGAGATGGAAGATGGGATATCATTAGTGAGTGAACAATAGGAGAGTCTGGCTGTCTTGCAATGTATGAGGAGAGTAATGTCCATAGTGACTACAAAGCTTACAAAAAAATGATATTTCATAATGGAGGCAACCACTACAGAAAGCTGAGTAGGGGTTTCCTGTGATTGAATCTACATTTAAGAATAATTGCTTTGAAATCACTATGTAAGATAAATTGGAGTGGTAAGAGATTTGTGGCAAGGCAACCAGTTAAGAAATTGTTGCAGTAACTAGGACAGACAATGAGGGGTTAAACTAAAATGGTAACTATATAAATAGAGAGATGGGTAGATGCGTATGATCTGCAAATTAATTTAATATGTGGAATAAGAGGCAGTGAAGGTGAGTATAATGTCAAAGCTAAAAATATATGAGACTGAAAGATGTGTGGTGACATTGACAGAAATAGAGGATTTTGGAAGGGAAGGGGAGGGAAGGAAAGACAGAGGAAAGCTGAGGTAAGGAAGCAAGTTTTGGACATGTTGACTCTACAGCTCTCTGACATGTCCAGTTTGAAGCCAGGTAATAACTAACAAGAGGCATGTTGGAAAATATTGCAGATATATGGGGCTCAAAAGGCAAGGCAGACTTAGGAGGCTGGACAAGTTCAAGACATAAGGGAAGGTTACATGGGCAATTGGGGCAGAAAGAACTTATCAGAGAACAAGAACCAAATGTGGATGAAAAGAGCAGTTCGTAAACCTACCTAAGAGAAATAAAGTGGATTCTTATGGTACAAGAGGAAAAGCACTAGAATGGAGACAGAGGATCTGGATTCAAATATTGTCTCCGCTACTAATTGCCTGTTTGACAGAGGGGAGAGGAGGGGATGAGAGGAGATAACAACAAATGTTCTATTTTATCCTAGAGACAGCCACTAGAGAAGGTTGAGTAGGGGTTTCCTATGATTGAATGTGCTTTTAAGGATAAATGCCCCTCTCCCTCCTTGCATGGGGTACTCTGCCCAGAGGAAGGTGCACTTCTATGGCCAAAAGCTGCCTTTTTTCCTTTGGGTTTACTGGCTAGATTTCTTGTTCAAAGACCAAGCCTTAAGTCCATTTCACTCTGGAGCTCATAGACTGGTAAACAAGTCCTTGTCCTCCTAGAACAGAGGGAATTTCAATACTAACTAGTAACTGTTTCTCTTTACCGAGGAAACCTAAGAGTTTTCCCCTCCCGCTTTGATTTTGTTTTTATTCAAAGGGCCATCTCTTGAGTAACTATGTAAAGAGGTCTATTTACTGAATGAGTGCTTTCATCCAAAGTGAAAATCCGATAAGAACAAAGCCTAAAATGGCCGCCTCCAGTCATTCTGATGAATATCTAGACACTGGATCCAGATAGGCTGGAGGAGAAAGTGAGGTTGGTGACCTTGCACAGCCCTCCTTCACTCAAATCAAAGCGAATTTCAAGTCATGTCATCATCTTGATGTCATGGTCTTCTTCAAGAGGGAAGAACAAACATAAAACCGATTTGAAATTGGAAACACTAACCTGTAAAATGAAAAAGTTGGACTGTATGTCTCCAGAGAACATTTATAGTTCTGAATCTTTGACCCTATGGACTCAGAAAATTAAATAGCATATAACTGGTTAGCTTTGCCTCTTTTGTCTTTAGGAACATATGGTATTACCTCCAGGCTGGATCTTCAAATAGGAGTCCTTATTTGTTTAGGACACTGCAAGCTATACAGCTTTCTATGAAGGATTATAAGTCAGCTTTGGGGGCAGGAAGGAAAGATATAAACCTTTGCTCAGTATTTACAATGTGCCAAGTGCATTTAGAAATATCATCTCATTTGATCTCCATAGCAATACTGGGAAGTGGGTACTATAACTATCTTCAATCTACAATTGCAAAAACAGAGTGAAATGAAGGGCTACATGACTTGTCTAGGGTCACACACATTGTAAATGTATGCGGACGTATTCAAAGTTGTCTTCTTTGATGAGGTAGAAAAGAGTGCTCGAGGAAGATGGTGAGAGCAAATCACAGGATGCAAAATATGAGATAAGATACTGCGCATGACCAGCTGAAAAGTGATCAAATAAGGCATTGAAGCCCCCCACTTATTTGTGTGTTTCATAAAACACCAGCAATTCCACAACAACTCTTCCCCCCTTTCCCATTCTCTTTCCTTATCTGTATAAAGGCTTGTTCCTCTCATGCTTTTGCTCTCTTTCCTTCTATTCCATAGAATTGTACTTAAACCAGGCACCTAACCAATAACTGCCTTTTACTCCTGTGAGAGGCAGGGGCTACTCTGTTCCCTTACGGGAGGAGAATCTATGGTCTGTTTTTCTCACATGGGAATAGGTCCCACATGGGTGCATCATCCCAATAAAGTCATTCTTTAACTTGGAAACAATTGAGTGAATTCTTTCAGGATAATAAGACCAATACCACTATTCCTCATCATTTTCAGTGGCACCCTAACATTCTTTATTTATTTGCTTATTGATATATTCATTTATTTTAAGTTTTCACATTCATTTCCACAAAATTTTGAGTTACAAATTTTCTCCCCATCTCTCCCCTCCCCCACCCCAAAACATCTTGCATTCTGATTGCCCCTTCCAACAATGTGCCCTCCCCTCTAACATCCCTATCCTCCCTTATCCCCATCTTCTCTCTTGTCCTATAGGGCAAGAAAAACATCTACACCCTATTATCTGTATTTCTTATTTCCCAGGTGTATGTAAACACAATTCTTAACATTTGATCCTTAAACTTTGAGTTCTGACTTTTCTTCTTCCCTCGTTCCCAACCAATCCCCACAGAGAAGGCAAGAAATTAAATATGGGCTATATATGTGTAGCTTTGCAAAAGCCTTTCATAATAGTCATGTTGTGTAAGACTAACTATTCTTGCCTCTTTTATAGGAGATAATTTGCCCCATTTCATTTCTCCCTTTCTCCTCCCAATATACTCCTCTCTCACACAACTATGTTCGCCTCCATCCTATCCTGCCCCTCATTTCTTCTAATCTCTTTTGACCTTGTCTGTGCCCAAGAGTGTTTACTTCTAATTTCTCACTCCTCTCATTCATCCTCCCTTCCATCATCCCCGTGCCCCACTTATCCCCTTCTCACTTTCCTGCAGTGTAAAATAGATTTTCATACCAAATTGAGTGTGCTTGTTATTACTTCCTGAAGCCAGATGTGATGAGAGTAAGCTACACTCTTTCCCTCTCACCTTTGCTCTTTTCCCCTCTATTGGAAAAGGTTTTTCTTGCCTCTTCTATGAGAGATAATGTGCCCCATCCCATTTCTCCCTTTATCCTCCCAGTATGTTCCTCTCTCATCCTTTAATTTTATTTTTTTAGATATGATCTCTTCTTATTCAAGTCACCTGTTCTTATTCAAGTCACCTGTTCCCTTTTCTCCAAATTGAAAAAAGCACTCTCAGTGACCTTTGAAATGTCTTTGTTGACTGTGGGTTGAAGGATCTGCGAACCTCCACTGATGCTGAGAATTCCAATCCCAAGGCCTGCTCCAGTCCAGCTCCGCCTGGTGCCACACTGCCAAGGCTGGGCTGTTTTCTGCTTTGCATCTGTTGTGACAGACCTTTCATCTCAGCCTTTCAGGTCCCCCTGGGCTGGGAATCTCCTCCACTCCCTTGTTCTGTGGTTTCTGCTGCTCTAAAATTTGTTGAGAATCTTTCTTTACAGGTATTTTATGGGCTGTGAGGAAGAGCTAGATTACGTGCATCTGTCTTCTCCACCATCTTGGCTCCACCCCCCCACCCTGTCATTCTTCAAGTGTACCTGAACTCATCATTCTTAATTCCTAGACCAATGTTCTATTTATTTTGGCACTTAGCTACCTCTCAATGTACAGGATTAAGTCCCTATGCTATGTAGGAAAGGGTTCACTTGGGAACTCAAGTTTCTCTTAGCAAAAGTCTCTTATTCCCCTTGAACTAGGACTCTTGGAGTGTCTGGTGATCGGATACCCTCTGGAGTGTTCAGTGAAGTTGGGTGATATGCTAACAGTGCATAAGAAGAGAGCAAATAATTTAGTAAATAAGCAAAAGATCAGAGACTTTTCTGCTGTCTTCAAGAGCAGGATTATTAAACATCTTGGTGATACTGTTGAGCTTTAGGGTGCTTTGGACCACAAAATACTGACATCCTGGGTCCTGCACAAATGAATTCAACTCAAGCCTTGTTTTAGTCAAAGAGATAAACAAAGTTTATTAAAGATCCACCATACTAGGTTGTCTCTTAAGAAGCTTAACTATTTGTGGCATTTGCAAACCAGATAGACTCTGAGCTAGATTGAAACTGAGTACATTCATGGAGACAAGAAGGATCTTATATGCAGAATGAGTGTGGGAAGGATCTAGAGGTAGTCTAGTAGTCTGGGAGGAGGGGTCTATGGACAGTCTTGAAGATGTCTAAGAAGGATAATGGTGGGTCTTGGGTAACGAGAGGGCTGAAGTCTAAGGGAATGATATTTTGATGGATCAAGAGTGAGAAGCAGCTGGGGGCAATGAGGAGATAATAGACAATGGAGGTTTAACCTTCCTTAAGGCTAATGAAAGGCTTATGCCTCAGGGGAACACCAGATTCAGTGGGAAGAAGAGTTCAGGGGTTTCCACAGAGTTTATATGCCACCATTAGAAAGCCAATATTGAAATTTCTACATTCTTTTTTTTAATGGGTATTTATCTACTTTTAGTTTTCAAAACATTCCTTTGAACAAAATTTTGAGTTCCAAATTTTCACCACATCTCTCCCCTCCCATCACCGCAAAACACCATGCATTCTGATTGCCCCTTCCCCCAATCTGCCCTTGCTCCTATCACATGCATCCCTTCCCTTATCCCCACCTTCTCTCTTTTCTCCTGGGCAAGAAAGAATTCTATACCTTAATACGTGTATTTCTTATTTCTCAGTTGCATGCAAGAACAATTCTCAACATTCCTTCCTAAAGCTTTGAGTTCCAACATTTCTCCCTTCCTAACTCCCCACTCATCCCCACTGAGAAAAAAAAAAGCTATTTATGTGTAACTTTGTGAAAGACTTCCATAATAGTCATGTTGTATAAGACTAACTATATTTCACTCCATCCTGTCTTGCCCCCATTTATTCTATTTTCTCCTTTGACATCGGCTCTCCCCAAAAGTGTTTACTTCTAATTACTCCCTCCTCCCATTTGCTCTCCCTTCTATCATACTCCCACCCCACTTATCCCCTTCTTCTCTACTTTCCTGTAGGGTAAGATAGATTTTCATACCAAATTGAGTGTGCATGTTATTCCCTCCTTAAGCTAAATGTGATAAGAGTAAGCTTCACTTTTTCCCTCTCACTTCTGCTCTTTTCCCCTCCACTGAAAACTTACTCTTGCATCTTTTATAGGAGATAATTTGCCCCATTTCATTTCTCCCTTTCCCCTCCCAATATACTCCTCTCTCACCCCACAATTTTATTTTTGTAGATATCATCCTTTCCTATGCAATTTACCCTGTGCCCTCTGTCCATATATACATATGTGCATGTAATCCCTCCAACTACTCAAATACTCAGAAAAGTTTCAAGTGTTACAAATATTATCTTGCTATGTAGGAAAGAGTTCAACTTTAGTAACTCCCTTAAAATTTCTCTTTCCTGTTTGTTTTCATGCTTCCCTTGACTCTCGTGTTTGAAAGTCAAATTTTCTATTCAGCTCTGCTCTTTTCATCAAAAATGCTCTAAGTCCTCTATTTCATTTTTTCCCCTGAAGTATTATACTCAGTTTTCCTGGGTAGGTGATTCTTGGTTTTAATCCTAATTCTTTTGACTTCTGGAATATCATTCCAAGCCCTTTGATTCCTTAATGTAGAAGTTGCCAAATCCTGTATTATTCTAATTGTATTTCCAGAATATTCAAATTGATTCTGGCTGGCTGTTTGAAATATTTTCTGCTTGACCTGGGAACAATGGAATTTGGCTATAATATTCCTGGGAGTTTTTCTTTTCAGATCTCTTTCTGGAGGTGATTGGCGGATTCTTTCAATATTTATTTTAACCTCTTGTTCTAGAATATTAGGGCAGTTTTCCTTGATTATTTCATGAAAGATGATGTCTAAGCTCTGTTTTTGATCATGGCTTTCAGTTAGTCCCCTAATTGGTAAATTGTCTCTCCTGGATCTATTTTGCAGTTCAATTGTTTTCCAATGAGATATCTCATGTTGTTTTCAATTTTTTCATTCTTTTGGTTTTGTTTGGTTATTTCTTGGTTTCTCATAAAGTCATCAGCTTCCATCTGTTCCATTCTAATTTTTAATCAACTATTTTCTTCCATGAGCTTTTGAAACTCCATTTCCAATTGGCTAATTCTGCTTTTTAAAGCATTCTTCTCCTCATTGGCTTTTCTGTCTCTTTTACCACTTGATTTAGTCTATTTTTAAGGGTGTGATTTTTCTCAGTAGTTTTTTTGGGTCTCCTTTTGCAATCTGTTGATTTGTTTTTCATGATTTTCTTGTGTTGCCCTCATTCCTCTTCCCAATTTTTCTTCCACATCCCTTTCTTGATTTTCAAAATCCTTTTTGAGCTCTTCAATGGCCTGAGATGAATACATATTTTTTTTTGCTGGTTTTAGATGCACACACCTTGACTTTTATGTCTTCCTTTAATGGTATGCATTGTGCTTTGTCATCCAAAAGAATGGAACAAAATAACTGTTCACCCAGAAAGTAATTTTCTATAGCCTTATTGTTTTTTTTTTTCCTTCTGGGGGCACTTTCCCAGCCAGTTACTTGACTTCTGAGTCCTTTTTAAAGAGAAGGGTATACCCTTGGGACCTGTAAATTCTCAGTTCCTCCAAGGTGGCAGAATCAAGAGAGAGGAGTTTCCTCCTCTTCTGGCCTGCGCTCTTGTCTGTGAACAATCACAAGCACTCTCTTCTGCCCAGGATATGTGAGTACAATTCCCTCTTCACAATTGCCTCCAACTCCACCACTCCAGCACTCTTCCTCAACCCAGGAGAATCACTTAGGGCTGAGATCCAGATAGAATTTATTTAGAGTCATTTTTTACACATATTTCATGGGCTATGGGGGAGAGCTTTTACAGGTCCACCCTTCTACTCTGCCCTCTTGGCTCTGCCCCCTAATTTCTACATTCATAATGCTATGTGTACATGGTTTGTTGGCTACTGTTCTTTGCCATGCTGCTTTTTGTTCCCTAACTGACTATATACAACCTAGGCTAGAAAAGAGCAATCCCAATTCATTTTTGTCACTGTTACTTCCCAGCCATCCACAGCTATGCCACATTATTGGAATGTTGTGCTTCACTGAGTCCTTAAGAGGTCTCTCCTGCCTACTCAACTTATGGCTACTCAACACATAGCATCTGTTTGGTACTCCTGCTGTCATCGATTCTCCACATATTGCCTATTTGAAAGACTTGTGTTGCAGCAAACTTTCCTGCCCCAAAGTGAAAATTTAGTTCATCATCGGTTTTCCTCTATGTTGTGACAAGTAGTCTTTGATAATTTCCACCAAGAAAAAAATGCTTCTCCCTGCTCCCTAGTTTCAAGCACTCTCACAGAATTTTTTCTCCTTTCCCTGCATGTTCATAGGCTATGATCATTCCCTCTCTCTGTGGCCCTACCCATATGTACATATTTTATATTTGTGATCACATTTGAGTCTGCTTAAAATAGCATTTAGTAGTGTAGTGCTGAAATTCATCTATTTTATTTTGGACTGTACCCCATCTTTGTAGCCTTTCTACAATTAAAACAAAGTGAACAAGGTGTGTCATTTATATAAATGTTCTTTGGATATGGAAACATTTCTGGATATTTTACATGCAATGCATGTACCTCTGCATAGGAATATACACTTCTATATTAGTGGGAAGAATGCTAGAGTATTTACAAAGTTGTTTCCCAAGTCACATTTAGGCACACATGAGGACAGGACACAATAGAAGGCAGAGACAGAAAAACTTTGCAAGGCAGATACGTATGGGGAAATTTGCTCCCTTGTGTTTCCAGACTTGCTTGAAGTTCTAGAGATTGATGAAAATGTATTCTTTTAGATGAAATTGTTCTCTCTAGTTTGATATGAGATCTTAGCTCAGACATTCTTATGTATAATTTAGTATATTCTATACCATATGTACAGTTTACCTGGCTTCTATTTGTTGTTTTGTTTAGGGAAATGAGTTCATTTATACTTTTCTATTTGTGATGGCTTTCTGTGTAACCAGAATTGGGTGGAAAAGGGCCAAGCTAGAAGGCATAAACTTGGGCCTATTCTCCCCATATAAGTATGATCACAAAAAGGATTTTCTTTTTATTTTGGTTCTATATTTCATTCTAATTGTTTTGATTGTAAATTGTATTCTGAATCTATCCTTTCCTTTACTAACAACATTTGAGGGGAATGGATGGATATAATTCTATCCCAACTTAGAGACTCGAGGAAAAAGTGCCTAGACTCAAGTAGTACTACTGGAATATGTTTGCCTTTCCTCATATATTGTGCTGATAGTTCAGATATAACCCTTGCCTCTCTACATGTTTATAATGTGAAAAATGATTTTTCTTAGTAATTATCATTTTGGAAATTAAGAGTTTCCCCATCACGCTTTCTTCACCCTTTTATTCACCCTTCTTCAGAAGGACTTATTCTAATGGATCCATTCCTGCTCATTAAGTTGCCCAGACAGATCTGGGAAAATGTTGATTCCTCCTTATTTTCAAGACAGATGATATGGAAATTGATATCTCTTTGATTAGGATTAAGTGACCTAAGTCTTGGTTCTTGGCATCACATTAGCAAGCTAGACTTCAGATCACATTTTACTTAACCACAAATGAGTCACATTTTTCTGCTACACAACCCACTTAATCTTGTATGGGAAGGAAAAAGTAAATATATGTTTGAAAGGCAACAAGATATAATGAATACAGAATTGAAAGCCAAGTCAGAAGATCTGGGTTCATCTTTTCTCTGACACATACTGGTGACTTTTGACAATTCTCATAACCTCTCAGTGTTCCAGGGATAATTCTTTGTGGCATCTAGGTGGTACAATGGATCAAGCAAAGGATATGGATTCAAAAGTATTTCAAATATGGCTTCAGAAAATTCCTCACTGTGTTAGCCTGGGCAAGCCATTTAACCTGTTTGGCCCAATTTTCTTAATGGTAAAAGCAGGATAATGCCAGCATTTAACTCATCAGGTTGTCATGTAGATCAAATGAGATATTTGTAAAATACTTAATACCGTACCTGGCATATACTAGGCAGTAGGTAGGTAGCCAAATAGATCAATATGTATATGATAAATACATATTCACATATATACATTTATATATAAATATATATGTATGTGTGTATATATATTTACATATATATACGTGTGTGTATGCACATGTATTTATTTGTTTGTTCACTTATTTACTCTTTTCTCCCTTATTTGCTCTTTAACTATAAGTTTCAGAGTAGTGGGGACAGAGGATATTTAACCATCAGGAGTCCCCTCCAACATTAAAATCAAAGATCTAGTGTCTCCCTTTCCTTCTGCCTCCTGAATCCCTTCTGTCTCTGTGTTCCTAACTTTTGTAACAAATATTTATTAAATATATACTATGCACAAAACATTACTCCAGGCACTTGAGATCAATATTAAATATTAATATTGATATCAATATTAAATATTAATATTGATATCAATATTAAATATTAATATCAATATTATCAATGATATTAAAAATGTCTTACTAAACCTATCACCAGTTTTGTTGAAAGGTGATTTTTCTCCCATAACAAATATTAATACTATCCACTTAGTAGATCACAGAGAAGCTGTGATCTCTTTAAGTAGAAATACTCATCCTGAAGAAGAGATCATTGAAGTATTAACATAAAACTTATTGATAACATTAACAAAGCTCCTCATTGTGCCATTTAGGACAGCTATAGCATGCCTAGATAATGCAGCTGAATAAAAATTCTCAAAACTGTTTTTAAACAGTACAGCATATTGGATAAAGAACTGAACTGTAAAGCACAAAAATCTGTGCTTAAATCCTCAAACTCTGACTCCGAGGACGAGGATGGGAAATATACCGTATTGGCTTCCAAAGAGAGCACCACTGACAAAAGGACAGTGGGGAATAAGCAAGACGACAAAGCCAAGAAAAAGCATGACTGAAAATCCAAATGCCTAGATGATGATGAGGAGGATAATGAAGGCAGAGAGTGGGAGAGGGCTCAAGGAGGGGCAGCATTTGTCAAGGAGAAGCCCAGAATGTTTGCCAAAGGAACAGAGATTACATCTGCAATTGTAGTGAAGAAGCTGAATGAGATCCTGTAAGCTCGTGGCAAGGAAAGAACTGACCATGCAGCCCAAATTGAGCTGCTGCAGCTGCTGGTTCAGATCAAAGAAGAAAATAATCTAGGAAAAGGAGTGATTGTTAAGATCAAATTCAACATCATTGCTTCCCTCCATGACTGCAACCCCAACCTGATCATGTATATGAAGCCAGAAATGTGGCAGAAGTGCTTAGACTGCTTCAATGAATTGATGGATATTTTATTTGCTAATCCTGATATCTTTGTTGGAGAAAGTATCTTGGAAGAGAGTGAGCACCTCTCCAACTTTGAACAGCCACTTCATGTTAGTGGTTGTATCCTGACTCTGGTGGAAAGGATGGACAAAGAGTTTACCAAGATCATGCAGAACACAGATCCTCATCCCCAAGAATATGTGGAATATCTCAAGGATGAGGCATGTGTCTGTGTCATCACTGAATGTGTTCAGGGCTACCTGCAGGAAGAAGGAACAACTGAGGAGATCTGCCACATCTGCCTTGGTTGTGTGCTCCATACCTACTACAAGTTTGACTGTAAGGCCCATCAGCTGGATCCTCTTGAAGGGTCCTCAAAGTCAGAAAAATATCAGGCTGAAAATGAGGGGATGGGAATTCAGCCATATTGATGGAGAGGTTGTGAAAGTACATATATGCCAAGGATCCGACAGACAGATTTTGGACATGTGGTTTGGACATGTGCAATCCTCTGTCACATCTACCACCATGTTCTTCACTCTCACTGGTACCAGGCTTGGGACCTCATGCTTATGGACAACATTCAGCATGCAGACCCTAATGTGCAGATCCTTTATAACTACCATCGTTCAGTTGGGCATCTGTGCTTTCTGCCTGGGCCTAACCAAAGATGCACACAATGCCTTGCTAGACGTTCAATCCAGTGGTTGTGCTAAGGAGCTGCTAGCACAGGATTTGCAGCTCAAGAGCCTACAGGAGCAAAACCAGGAGTAGGAGAAGGTGGAGCACTGGAGACAGGTGCCCTTCCACTGGACGTTCTTGAATGTGTCTATTTGGTATCTGCCATGCTTCTGGAGACCCCATACATGGCAGCCCATGAAAATGATCCTCAGAGGAATGTGATCACCAAAGAGTTCCATCACCAGCTTCAAGTGGGCCAGTGGCAATGAGGGTTAGTCAATGAGGGAACATGTAGTAGCAGCATCTAATGCCATGAAGATGGGTGACTGGAAGACTTGCCATGGCTTTATTATTAATGATAAGATGAATGGAAAAGTCTGGAATTTGTTCCCTGAGGCCAACAAAGTCCCTACCATGCTAGTTATAAAGATCCAGAAAGAGCCACTGAGGACTTATCTTTCCAGCTATACCAGTGTTTACGACTCTATAAGCATGAACACCTTGCCTGACATGTTCCAGCTGGATCTGTCCACCGTGCACTTCATAACCAGCAAGATGATCATCAGTGAGAAGCTGATGGCCTCTCTGGACCAGCCAATGCAGGCAGTGGTGATGCACCACACTGAACCCTGCAACTGGCAGGAAAACAATGAAGGTGTCTTCAACCACAAACAGGGCACCTATGGAGATTATTTTAGAGATCAGAAAGATGGCTACCGAATAAATGATGGAGGCTACATGCGTTGGGGAGGGTATCACCAACAGCAGTCACAGACTTACTACAGACTTCCCTATGGCATGCTACCCCTGAAATTAACTTCCTTGCAGAGTAATTAAAAGTCTGTGTTGTATTGGAAAAAAAAAAAAGAAAAGAAAACTGCCACTTTATGTCCTTTGACCATTCATCAAATGGAATATTGTTCTTATTTTCACATATCTTGGAAGTGAAATATTTACCAGATTAAATAAAAATATGCTCCCCTAAATATATTTTTCCTTTCAGATTTCAGGTACATCAGTTTATTCTTGCAAAAGCTTTTTAAAATACTAACAATTATCGATTTCATCTTTTATGGTCTTAGCCATTTTTTCATCATAAATATTTTATGCATGCATCTAAAGATTATTTTTCCCTTTTCTCAAATTTGTCAATTAGTAGGCATCTAAGACTGAATTTGAACTCAGTTCTTCTTGAATCCTGGCTTATCGCTTTATTCACTTCACCACTTAGCTGCTCTAAAGTCACAGAAATAATTATATTAATTAGTTCAATGAAGTTATTGTTGAAAATATACTGTATAAGTATTATCCAAAGTAGAGGTAAAAGGGAAGATGAATTCTTGAAGAATTATATACAATTGTAAAAACAAAACAAAACCTGGAATTAACCTAAATGACAATAGAGGATTAAAGAAACATATTGTTTTGTATTTGTCAATTATAATAATATAATGAAACTACAAGACAGGCAATCAGTATGACTTAATGGATAGGGGAGGGGGTTAGCAACTATGAATCTGGAGTAAGAAGACCTTCATTCAAATCCTTTTGCAGAGACTTACTAGATGTTTGATTCTAAACAAATTTCTTGAACTCTAAATTTCACTTTCATATTCTGTTAAATTAGATCTTGGACTCAATGACCTTAAAATTCCTACCCTGCTAAAGATGAAGGTTCATCTAGGAACAAGTCCAGTAAGTAAAAGCAAGAAAAAGAAATCTGTAAATACCATGATAACATGATATGAAATAAAAAAAAAAAAAACAAAGAACAAAAAAAAAAACAGTCCAACAACAAAACTGCAATGGAATATATGCTATTGAATAACTGTATTTTGTTTAGGTCAGGGAACTTTTTATTGGAGTCTTTCTTTGCATTTCCAGTGCTTTACACAGGGCATGAAAAATAAAAAAAAAAGTACATAGTTTCCTTGACATAGAAAAAAAAATGGAACCAATAACAAAACTGTTGTTATACGGACTTAAGAGAAAGTATCTGAAATAGTGTTCTCATCATGAGTAATGAGCAATAGTTTGATTCCCTAACTGAATTCCATGCCTTCAGTAAGAAAGAAAAAGGACAAACTGTACTGTCCTATGTATATACTTAGATGGAAAGCTTAGAGACTAAAGCTCCTCACAGAATCATGAAGTTACAGGTGTGCAGAAGAGAATCTATCCTATAGCAACTCATATTGGGTGCCGCGGTTTGAGCGCATGGTGGGGCAGGAGGGGAAACAGAATCTAGGAGTCATGGAACATTACTGGGATCATTCCCTTCTTTATTTTCATCTACTTGTTATTATAGACTTGTATCATTTCTAGGGGATTATGGTTAGGTCACACACTGTCACAATATCAAGATTTTATATTTCTCTCTATTCTATTTTGGACCAGGTTAAAACTTGAGGGGAACTGATACCTGTTTCTTGGACAATTTATCAGGGAAATATCATGGTTCTCATGAATTGCTGTTGTGCAAAGGACTGTCTTCTAAAGTGAAAATAGGGTGAATCCTTTGTCTACCTCATGTACTTTAGATAAAAACAAAATATAATAATAGCATAATCTAGTTTTATATATTTATAGAGCAATGTCTCATGAAAACAATCATTGGGAGGAAGACTAAATTACTTAGCATCTGAAATCTCACATTCCTACTTATTCTGTGTCTCATTTCCTCTCTAATCTGAATAAAATAATCTTTTTTTCAGTCTCCCAAGGTTCTTACCTTCCCCCTTTTTGTGTCTGGGCCCTAAGACTCTGAAAACAGAACTTTTCTACTGTTGCTTAGTTGTTGCAGTCATGCCCATTTCTTTTTGACTTTATTAGAGATTTTCTTGGCAATGATACTGGAGTGATTTTCCATTTTCTTCAACAGCTCATTTTAGAGAAGAAGAATTAAGGCAAACACAGTTGAATGACTTTCCCAGTGCCTCATGGCTAGTAAGTGCCTGAGGTCAGGTTTGAACTCAGGAAAATGAGTCTCCCTTACTTCAGACTTTACAATTCTATTCACAGTGACTGCTAGCTGCCTTAATTTAATGGGAACCAATTTTCCAATTCACTTCCTCTCCATTCCCTTCCTACTCTGGTTCCATCTCCCTTTAATTTTACTTTAAGTCATCTCCAGCCTTCCTGAGAAATATCTGGCCACTCGACCCAGAAGGCTCTGGAGGAGCAAATGAGTCTGATGACCTTGCACAGTCTTTCCTTACTCAAAATCAACCACAAGTCATGTCATCATCTCCCTGATGTCATGGTTCTTTTCAGAAGTAAAAGATAAACAAGAGTAAAAGAAAAACAACCACTTTAAAATCCTATTACAATGATGAAGACCTCTATTGAAATGTAAAATCCTTGAAGAAAACAGTTATCTTGATTCCTTGTTTTGAACCTATGATTTTTTTAACATAGTGCCAGGTATTTAGACAACACTTATTTTTGCTTTCTACCCACCCATTTATTTATCTGAATTTTATCAAGAGCACTTAAAAGATGCTTCATAAGAAAATTGCGCCTAAGATGGTGGCAATTTCAACTACTGAAGAAAATATCTTTAGTGTGAAAAGACCTTTAGCCACCTCCCAAATAATCTTCATTTCCACTAACTCTAAGAACAGAATTAGATCAAAAAGAGAAGCAATGTGAATAAGTTATAGTTGATTCAATTAACTTCAGTTTAACAAATATTTACTGATCCTCGACTACATGCAAAGTGTGAAGCTTATTCCTTTGAACAATAGGTGAAAAATGTCATATTCTCTGCCTCTCAAAGTGTTTACAACAGAAATAGGGCATTTGCATAGTAAGCATCCAACTGATGGGAATATGATAAGGGGAAAGACTGACTGAAGCTAAAAGGGCTATAGGAAATATAGAGAGAGGCAAAGAGTATCACTTGTATGACTGGCGGTGAGGATTAGGGAAGTCTTTAGTGAGGAGATGGTACCTGATGTGAGCCTTAAAGAAATAGGAAGATGTTAGTATATCAAGGTGCAGAAGGTTTTTACAAACAAATTGGGGCATGACCTATTTAAGTATAAAACAATCAAGAGGTCAGATGGAGATTGTGAAAGAGCTACTTTTACAACTTCTCAGAATCATGTTATCTATGACAGTGAGTTCAATGGAATAAGAGTAGAAAAGCAAGTGAGATGCTAAGTGGAGTGACACTGAGTGCTAAGCTAAGTTTTTATTTTGACCTGTAGTCAGTGATGTCTTTGAGGGGGGAAAGTGATGATATCAGCTTCATAGACTGGAAAGATAATCCTAGCAACTGTGTAAAGAATGGATTGAAGAGGGCAAAGGAGAAGAGACAAGGTAACCATTAGGAGGCTGTTGCCAACTGTATGGATGATTAATATGAGGATTAAATGTGGGTTATAATATTTGGAGAAAAGAAAATGAATAAGAAAAGATAGAGACAAGTATTTGAAAGAAATATGAAAAGGAAACGTCTTTTATGAGGACATTGAAGAATAAATGATTATAAAATAATACAAGGAAATAAATGTAAGCCTAGAAGTAAGAATGGGTATCAGATCTTTTTTTTAGTTGGGGATGAAATATACTCTCTCAAGAGAAAGCACATTCCTTGTGTTTTAAGAAATACTAATGTTCGTCTACATGTGGTATGAGGATGACATATGCATAAATGGGTTGTGCCTTATTTTTGTAGTAACATATTTCTGCATTTTCATACCCTAAAACCTTTCTGTTTCTTTAAGGTTCACCTCATCACTAAAACTTTCCCTAATCCTCACTCCCAAATAGGTAAAACAGCACTAAAAGTCAAAATGAGAAGAGATAAGGAATTCTCATTGTTGACTTCCTATTGACCTGGCTAAGGTAGTTATTTGTCTACCTGACATCAACAATAGAAAAGTCTATTGTCTCCCTGGGGCATACATCTAGTTTTTAACAGAAATTTGGCACAGATGTAAAATACCAGTGAGGGAATTCAACTAACTAGACATCTGCTGGAGATATCTCTCTGCCAAGAATAGAGCAGCTCATCCATTTTGATATGCCATAATGATAATTTCATCTTCAAGAGGTGAAAGAAGCAAAAAGCATAAGTTCTGTCTGCAAGTCAAGTCAAATCAGGTCAACAAATATTAATTTATTAATTACTATGTGCCAGGTGCTCTGCTAAAATTTGAGTCTACAAAGAAAGAAAATTGTCCCCAAAGTTAATTGGGGAAGCAACCACCACAACAAAATATTATGTGCTTACAAGAAACATAAAGGGTAAACAAAAGGAAGTAACTGAAAAGCGAAGGATAAATGATGGAAGCATTATAAGAATGTTATCATTTCATATTAGAATTCATTATAAAGATATGAACTCAAAATTTGGGGAGATCATATTTCAAAAGATTCAGATCCCAAGGCCCAAAATTCTAGAAGAAAAGTCAGCCTAGCAGTGATTGAATTTCACAGTAATGGAATACTGAAGATATTAACAGAAACCAGCACAGTAAGGAAGCAAATGTGGCCAAAATCATTCTAAAAATGATGAATATTATATGGAAGTAGAGGATGAAAAAAAGAGTATAGTGTTATAGGAAGAGAAGTATAAGTTATCACAAAATTTAGTTTGAACTGAAGTTGGAGAATTCTAAATATGACAAGAAAGGGAAGGAACATAAAAGAAAGAATATGGTAGGGAATGAGGATAATCAAAGCAGAGCAAAACCATGGATGAAGGAGGATTCCTGAGAGAGAAGTCAGAACTACTAAACATGATGCGTATATGTGCGTGCATGTGTGTACATCTGTGTGTGTGTGTGTCTGTGTGTGTGTTCTTTACTTTTTTTCAGTTCTCTGTGACAAAGAGAATGGTCTTCAGGATTGGAAACATAGAACAAAAATACTTAGCTACAAATCAAAATCAATAGTAAGTAAAAGGATTTTGTTTGATCATCTACCTTCTGTCAGTAAGTTCAAGTAACAAGAGTCAAAGGAAATATAAACCAGAGTATTTCAAATAACTAGTGAATATGATTGTCACTTTTCTGTCAGTGATTACTGAATAATAATGAAAGTGACACAAAACTGGAAAAGTACAAAGTTTGAATTTTTTAACAATGAATTTGACTTCAATTTCTGGTAAAATTGAGATTGTATTTAGGAGTATTTTGTGAGCATTAGAAAGGGAACTGGTGATTACAAAGAACACCCATGATGTCAAACATAGCAGGTATTATTGTAATCACTTAATTTTACTTTCTCTATTATTTCCTCTCAGCTAGACCAGGGAACAACTACAGTTATTAAACACAGACAAACACACACATACACACACACAGATAAACAGTGGTGTAGAATTTCAAAATCTCTCATTATCTTTGTAAACATTGATGTGACACAGACTAGGCAATCTTGAAGGCAGGTATGTCATGAATTAATTGGATGGACAGAATCAAATTATTATCATTATCTTTATCATCATAACAACAATTTATATAATGTTTATGATGTGCTATGACTATGATAAGTGTGTCACAATTAATATCTTATTTTGCCTTCATAACATTGGGAAGTAGATGCCATCAATTTCTCCTTTGTCAGATGAGAAAATGATACAAAGGCTAAGGAACTTTCCCAGGTTCACACAACTAGTAAGTATCTAAGACTGGATTTGAACTCAGGTCTTTATGACTCTAAGCCTAGCATTAGATCAACTACTTCTCACTCTGAACTCAATGTCTCAAATCAAAGAATAGCACTTAATGATTACAATGATAATTTAAATAGGGAGAGCTTTCATATTCATTCATAGGCCCATGTGGCCTGCTTGGGTCACATAGAAGACTGAGTCACATGAGTGTGAGTCACATGGAACCTGTGGCAGAAGGGGTTTGCTGAATGGATGGAACAGAAAAGGTGGAGCAAGAAGAGGTAAAACTACAGTAGAGCTGAGAGGAAGTTAGTGAGAAAGCAGTCAGAGCTAGGAAGAATACAGACAAGCAGGCAGCTGGCCAGTGTGAATGAAAGAGCTTGTTGGTGATTTTGTTTAAGAGAGCCTGGTTGTGATTTGTTTAATGGAGCTGGTTTGTGGAAAGCCTAGCAAGGGCAAGGCTTGGGGATGGCGTTGTTCTCTGCTATTGTGTAGAGATTTTTGTTACTATGATGGATTTCTGGTGTCTAAACAAATGAATAAACATTTTGATTCTGCCTTTCATGTGGAGAGTCTGTGGTATTTCCTGATTCAGAATTGTACTGGGATATTCATGGCATCTGTAGGTGCTGTGAATATCACATTGGTGATACAAATGGAGATGGGGATAGGATCTTGAAATATCACATTCCTATTTAGAGACAAAAAGGCAAAGGAGGACACCAGTCCAGCATGTGGAGCACAGAATATATATATATATATATATGTATATATATATATATGTATATGTATATATATGTATATATATACATATATATAAAAATGTATATAAATCTCATGTATAAATGTATATAAATCACATGTATAAATGTATATGCAATATAATGATGGAGATGATGATTTTTCTTCCCTTGATGGAGAGTAAATGGAATGTAGCAATAACAAATTATTTGAAAGCACAATAATTTCTTTCTTTACAAGTCATATTAAATATTTTGATCAACCACAAATTCTTCCTGTTTAATTCTGGTTTTGTGTTTTTCTTATATTGCTTACATTGCTATTTGGTTGCATCATATATATTAATGCTTTGAGTTTGCATTATGACTTCTCTAAAGAATGAAAATCTAATTCAGTAAATATGCTATCTTTTAAAAATAAAATCATAGTATTGTAATATTTTTGTAGATTATTCTCTTGATTTTACTTTCTTTCTTCTCTATTGCTTCATATAACTCCTCCCATGCTGTTCTGATTTTGTAGCATTTTTAAATCTGTTATTTCAAAATAATATTCTATTACCTGCATATGGCACAACTTCTGAACCTTTCCTCTTAATTGAAGGACATTCACCCCCCCTCCAATTTTTCTTTGGCAAAAGAAATGTAATGAATATTTTATTTTTCTATAGTCACATCATATTTGCATATGTCTAAATCTCTGCCTATATTTATATCTCTACATGAAATACACATTGGTTTGAATTGCTGTAGTTAACTCTCACGTGAAAAAATAATGTTTAGCCATACAAATTAGCACCTTTAACCTTTAGTCTTTGTCTTACATAGTGAGCAGTTACGTTTCTTGCCCACAGACCCCTAGCCTAAGTTTGAGGCACTTCTTCCATCTATACCCTCCTGTGTCTGAGGCCAGTACACTATTCTATTTCACTTATTTTGTAATGTATAAAAATTTCATTTATGGCATGAACAACTTGGGCTATATGCCCAAAATTGGAATCTCAAGGTCCATAAATATGAATTATTTTATGACTTTTGTCACATGATTCCAAAATGGTACCCAGAATGTTTCAAGCAAATCACAGCTGTACCAAGGGTCAAATAGTGTCCCTGCGTTCTCATGGCACTGCCCTCCCACCTTGCTCCCAAATGATCTTTTATCATTCTTGAAAACATATAAGTATAAGCAGAAATCTCAGGTTTCACATTTGTATTGTTCTTACAAATAAATTGGAGTACTTTTCACAGAGTAGTCAATTATTTGCATTTTTTTCAAAGCTTACTTGCATCATTAGCTAGCATCAACTTTGATATTTCACCCTTCTTTCATAGAATTCATAGGGGAAGCTAGGTGGTGCAGTGGACAGAGCACAAGTGCAGGAGTCAGAAGGACCTGCATTCAAATCTCACCTCAGACACTTGACACTCATTAGCTGTGTGACCTCGCATAAGTCAGTTAACCCCAAATGCCCCATTCTGGTCATCTCCAGTCATTCTGATGAATATCTGATCCCTAGATTCAGATGGCTCTGGAGGGGAAGGGAGGCCAGACACCTGCACAGCCCTCCCTCTCTCAAAAAACAAAGGTTTTTTTGTCATTTCTATGATGTCATGGTCTTCTTCAGCAATGAAGGATGAACACACATAGAGTTCATACTTCAGTAGGGAAACACACACTCACACACACATTTCTATAACATACCTTACTTTATGTTAAATGCCTTAAAAAGTTGAGAAAAAAGGTGTTAGATGAGGTCTGAGAAGAAAAACTGTTACTGACATTGAATTGGGGAAGAAAGTGACATTGAACTGATCTTCACATAAGGGCTAGAAACTCAAAAGCCCAAAGAGAGGAGGGAAGGATGATTAGAATGAAGGGATTATGTGAGCAAAGCCAGAGTTGGCACAGGACATATTGGACAAACAGCATTTAAATTCAGCAGAAATGGTCAGTCTGAAATCAAGGGACCAGTATTCAAATCACACTTCTCTTGCTTTATGACTGTATAACCTGTAATTTCTTGCTCTAAGCTTCATTCTAGCTCTAAATTTTAATCCTATGCTTATGAAATAAAGGAATTGTAACAGGGCATGAGAAATCAATTTTGTTGACAAAAGAAAATCCCCCAATAATAGTTTATTTAAACTCATGCAAATGGCAAAAGGGCAATAGACTTGGGGAAAAAGATAGTTTATTCTTCCCTTGAATCCCTGAAAGACATTAAGGGAGAGATCCCATGGGTTTCACTGAAAATTCTTATTTCTGAAGAGTTTGGAGATTAGCTACTTCATAACAGATAGCAATGCAAATTTTTTTCAAAAAATAGACTTTTGAATATCTTCAGGGTCAACTGAAAATAAACCTTGGAATAATGTATCAAAGATGGCTAACTTTTAAGTTGTCTTGTGTCTCTGTTCCAATGGAGAAAATAGTACTTTCAGAGTTAGAAAATACCATTCATCATCATCTCAAATGTGAAGATGGGTGTATAGACACTTGTAGAACTAGTAAAAAGAGGGCTAGTAACCTCTAAAACAGTAGACATGAATACAATTGAATACAAGTAGTCAAATAAATGTAGAGTTGGATTGAGATGAGAGTATCCCTAAACACTGCCACAACATTAAATAATCATAGTACTTGGTCACATTGATAAACTATGTGAAATCATTTGAACGAATATTAAGGTCCCACAAGATGTCCACTATGTCAGATATTCAAAGCAAAGTAACATAGTATCTTTTCTTGTTTTTCCACGAAAAGTAAATAAAGTGCCAAGCAATCAATGTGACTCATGGGAAATATAGAGAAAGACAGAACATTGGATATTTAATAAATGGAGGTCACACATGTCAGATACACCACTCTCAGGAAAAAATGGATGTATGTTTACATGCATATATACTCTTTTACATAAACATATATATATATAATGTGTATATGTATATACATATATAAATGTAGAGCTACATTTTACTGTAAACATGGAGAAATTGGTCATACATAGATTATATATACGTATATGTGTGTATATATGTATGCATATATATGTATGTATGCATATATACATACATACACACATACACACACACACACACACACACATATATATATATATATATATATATTCATGAGAAGAGTGTAACATTAATGCTAAGAAACTTAGGTACACAGGAGCAACAGTGGGAAGAGGACAGAATGGCCCATAAGCACCACAAAGAATACCATCAGCAATTCCTCTTTTACGTCACTAAGGCTAGCTAGGTGGCACAGTGCATAGAGTGTTGGGTCTGCAATCTGCAAAACTCATTTTCCTGTGTTTAAAGCTGATTTCAGACATTTATAGTTTAGCGACCCTGGGTAAGTCACTTTAGGCTTTTTGCCACAGTTTTCTCTAAGCTGAAGAAAGAAAAGGCAAACCATTCTAGTGTCTTTGCCAAGAAAGCCCACAAAGGGGTCACAACAACTTGGATATGACTGGAGATGACTAAACTACAACACCAAAAGACTTTCTAGACAAACAATGACTATATATGGGCTTCCTGCAAGATCCACTGACATCTAGTCAGGAATGCTCAAACGCTTGCTTAAGAAGATGTGAACTTTGACTTGCTTCAAGAAATGTAGAAAAAACCTTATTTATTTATTTATTATTTAAATAAAAATTAATTTAACTTTTTACATTCATTTTCAAAAAATTTTGGGTTCCAAATTTTCTCCCCTTTTATCCCCAACCCCCAGCTCAATACACTGAGTAATCTAATTTTCCCTATCACCAATATGCCCTCTCTTCTATCATCCCTCCCTTCTCTTGTCCCCATCTTCTCTTTTGTCCTGTAGGGCCAGATGAATTTCTATTCCCCATTGACTGTATTTCTTATTTCCAAGTAGCAAGAACAATACTCAACAGTTGTTCCTAAAACTTTGAGTTCCAAATTCTCCCCATCTCTCCCTCCCCACCTGTTCCCTTTGGGAAGGCAGGGAATTCAATATAGGCCCTATCTGTGTAGTTTTGCAAATGACTTCCATAATAGTCGCATTGTGTAAGACTAACTGTATTTCCCTCCATCCTATCCTGTCCCCCATTGTTTCTATTCTGTCTTTTGATCCTGTCCCTCCCCAAGTGCTGACTTCAAATTGCTCCCTCCCTACCATCATACCCCGCAACTTGCTTATCTCCTTCTCCCCCACTTTCCTGTATTGTAAGATAGGTTTCCATACCAAAATGAGTGTGCGTTTTATTCCTTCCTTTAGTCGAATGTGATGAGGGTAAACTTCTTGTTGTTTTTTTTTTTCCTCAGCTCTCCTCTTTTTCCCTCCACTAAAAAGTCTCCTACTTGCCTCTTAAATGACATATAATTTACCCCATCCCATTTCACCCTCTTTCCTCCCCCTACCTTTCTCTCTCACCATTTACCTTAATTTCTTTTAGGATATGGTCCCATCCTATTCAATTCACTCTGTGCTCTCTGTCTCTGTATGTGTGTGCATGTGTGTATGTGTGTGTGAGTGCACCTGCGTATGTGTGTGTGTGTGCACATGTATGTATATGTGTGTGCGCACATGCGCGTGCATGTGTATGTGTGTGCGTGTGGTCCCACCAACTACCCAGACACTGAAAACTTTTAAGAGTTACAAATATTGCCTTTCCATGTAGGAATGTAAACAGTTCACCTTTGGTAAGTCCCTTATGACTTCTCTTTGCTGTTTACTTGTTCATGCTTCTTCTCATTCTTGTGTTTGGAAGTCAAATTTTCTTTTCAGCTCTGGTCTTTTCTTTTTATATATATATATTTTATTTTTTTTAATGTTTTACAATCATTTCCTTAAAGTTAAGATTTTATCCCCCTCACCCTTTCCCCAATACCCCCCTCCCTCCCCATGACAGCATACGATTCTGTTTAGGTTCTACATAAACTTTCCTATTGAGCACATTTTCACTATATTCATGCTACGTAGTCGAACTAAAATAAATGGAAGAAATCATATAACAAATCAACACATAATACACTGAAACCCACCCCCACACAAACATGATCTGCTACATTCTGCAAATGACTTCCGTATTTCTTTCTCTGATTGTGGAAGGCATTTTGCCTTAGAAGACCGACAGGATTTTTTTTTTTTCTCAGTAAGTTCTTGTGTTATTACAAAGTTCCAAGTCTACCAGAAAAAACTCTCGCACACTGTGGTCGTTACTGTGCACAAAGTTCTCCTGGTTCTGCTCCTTTCGCTCAGCATCAGATCATATAAGTCCTTCCAGGCCTCCCTGAAGTCCTCTTGTTCATCATTTCTTATGGCACAATAGTACTCCATTACATTCATATACCATAATTTATTCTGCCATTCCCCAATTGATGGGCATCCCCTTGACTTCCAGTTTTTGGCTACCACAAAGAGTGCTGCTATAAATATTTTTGTACACGTGGGACCCTTTCCCGTTTTTATAATCTCTTGGGGATACAGTCCTAGTAGTGATATTTCTGGGACAAAGGGTATGCACATTTTTGTAGCCCTTTGGGAATAGTTCCAAACCGTTCTCCAGAAGGGTTGGATGATCTCACAGCTCCACCAACAATGAATTAGTGTTCCAACTCTCCCACATCCTCTCCAGCATTTATCATTTTCTTGTTCTGTCATGTTTGCCAATCTTACAGGTGTGATGTGGTACCTCAGAGTTGTTTTGATTTGCATCTCTCTAACCAATAGTGATTTAGAGCACTTTTTCATATGATTATAGATATCTTTGATTTCTTCCCCTGAAAATTGCTTGTTCATATCCTTTGACCATTTATCAATTGGGGAATGACTTGGATGGTTATATATTTGAGTCAGTTCTCTATATATTCTAGAAATGAGGCCTTTATCCCCGAGCTTAGCTGTAAAAATTTTTTCCCAGTTTACTACCTCCCTCCGAATTTTGGTTGCATTGGATTTGGTTGTGCAAAAACTTTTCAGTTTAAAGTAATCAAAATTATCCATCTTGCATTTCATAATGCTTTCTATCGTTTCTTTAGAAAAAAATTCTTCCCCTCTCCATAAATCTGATAAATACACTATACCTTACTTCTTCAGTTTATTCATGGTATCAATCTTTATACCTAAATCATGTACCCATTTGGACTTTACTCTTGTGTACGGTGTCAGGTATGTGTCTATGCCTAATTTCCACCACACAGTTAACCAGCTTTCCCAGCAATTTTTGTCAAACAATAAGTTCTTATCCCAGAAGCTGGGACCTTTGGTTTTATCAAACAGGAGGTTGCTATATTCCTTGCCTACTGTGTCTTGAGTACCAAGCTTATTCCATTTGTCTACCCCTCTGTTTCTTAGCCAATACCAAGTGGTTTTGATAATTGCTGCTTTATAATACAATTTGAGGTCTGGTAGCGCTAGGCCACCTTCCCAAGCATTTCTTTCATTAGTCCCTTTGATATTCTGGACCTTTTGTTTTTCCAAATGAATTTTGATATGATTTTATCCAGCTCTAGAAAATAATTATCTGATAGTTTAATTGGTATGGCACTAAATAAGGAAATTAAGGTAGAATTGTCATTTTTATTATATTAGCTCAGCCTACCCATGAACAACTGATGTTTTTTCCACTTACTTAAATCTGACTTTATTTGTGCAAAAAGTGTCTTGTAATTGTGTTCATATAATCCCTGGGTTTGTTTTGGCAGGTAAACTCCTAAGTAGTTTATAGTGTCTACCCTAGCTTTAAATGGGATTTCTCTTTCTATCTCTTGCCATTGGACTTTGTTGCTAATATATAGGAATGCAGAAGATTTGTGTGGGTTTATTTTGTAACCTGCAACTTTGCCGAAATTGTTTATTATTTCAAGTAGTTTTTTTTACTTGAATCTCTGGGATTTTCTAAATATATAATCATATCATCTGCAAAGAGTGATAGCTTAGTTTCTTCTTTGGCTATTTTTATTCCTTCAATTTCTTTATCTTGTCTAATTGCTACCGCTAACATTTCTAGTACCATATTGAATAATAATGGTGATAATGGGCATCCTTGTTTCACCCCTGACCTTATTGGAAATGCCTCTAGCTTATCTCCATTGCATATAAAGCTTGCTGAAGGTGTTAGGTAGATACTGCTTATTATTTTGTGGAAAGTTCCCTTTATTCCTATGTTCTCCAGTGTTTTTAATAGTAATGGGTGTTGTATTTTGTCGAAAGCTTTTTCTGCATCAATTGAGATAATCATGTGTTTTTTGTCGGTTTTGTTGTTGATATGATTAATAATGCTAAGAGTTTTCCTAATATTGAACCAGCCCTGCATTCCTGGTATGAAACTTACCTGATCATAATGTATTATTCTCTTGATAAGATGCTGTATTCGCTTTGCTAAAATCTTGTTGAAAATTTTTGCATCTATATTCATTAGAGAAATTGGTCTATAATTTTCTTTTTCTGTTTTGTCTCTTCCTGGCTTGGGTATCAAAACCGTATTTGTATCAGAGAAAGAATTTGGGAGTACTCCTTCTTCCCCAATTTTCCCAAATAGTCTATATAGTATTGGAATTAACTGTTCTTTAAAGGTTTGATAGAATTCACTTGTGAATCCATCTGGTCCTGGAGATGTTTTCCTAGGGAGTTCATTGATGGCTTGTTCAATTTCTTTTTCTGAGATGGGGTTGTTTAAGTATTCAATTTCCTCTTCTGCTAATCTGGGCAATTTGTATTTTTTAAAATATTCATCCATCTCATTTAGATTATCGAATTTGTGGGCATAAAGTTGGGCAAAATAATTTCTAATTATTGTTTTAATTTCCTCCTCATTGGAGGTGAGTTCACCTCTTTCATTTTTAATATTAGTAATATGATTTTCTTCTTTCTTTTTTTAAATCAAATTGACCAAAGATTTATCAATTTTATTAGTGTTTTCATAAAACCAACTATTGGTTTTATTTATTAATTCAATAGTTTTCTTAATTTCAATTTTATTAATCTCTCCTTTGGTTTTCAGTGTTTCTAATTTGGTATTTTCTTGCGGATTTTCAATTTGTTCTTTTTCTAGCTTTTTCAGCTGCATACCCAAGTCATTGATCTCCTCTTTCTCTATTTTATTTATGTAGGCATTCAAAGATATAAAACTTCCCCTAAGAACTGCTTTTGCAGTATCCCATAAGATTTGGTAGGTTGTCTCATTATTGTCGTTCTCTTGAATGAAGTTGTTGATTGTTTCCATGATTTCTTCTTTAACCCATTCCTTCTTTAGGATTAAATTATTTAGTTTCCAACTGATTTTTGCTTTATCTTTCCATGGCCTTTTATTACATATAATTTTTATTGCATTATGATCTGAGAAGGATGCACTGATTATCTCTGCCTTTCTGCACTGGATTGTGAGATTTTTATGTCCTAGTACATGGTCAATTTTTGTAAATATTCCATGTACTGCTGAGAAAAAGGTATATTCCTTTCTATTCCCATTCAATTTTCTCCAAAGATCTATCATATCTATCTTATCTAGAGTTTTATTTACCTCCCTAACCTTTTTCTTGTTTATTTTGAGGTTAGATTTATCAAGTTCAGATAGAGGGAGTTTGAGGTCCCCCACTAGTGTAGTTTTGCTGTCAATTTCTTCCTTCAACTCCCCCAACCTCTCCTCTAAGAATCTGGATGCTATACCACTTGGAGCATACATTTTTAGTAATTATATTGCTTCATTGTATATGGTGCCTTTTAGCAGGATATATTTTCCATCCTTATCCCTTTTGATTAGATCTATTTCTGTTTTTGCTTTGTCTGAGATTAGGATTGCTACTCCTGCCTTTCTTACATCAGCTGAAGCACAATATATTCTGCCCCATCCTTTAACCTTTATCCTATGTGTATCCCCCCGTTTCAAATGTGTTTCTTGTAAGCAGCATATTGTTGGATTATGACTTTCAATCCATTCTGCTATCTGTCTCCGTTTTATGGGAGAATTCATTCCATTCACATTCACAGTTATGATTACAATCTGTGTATTTCCCTCCATCTTCTTTCCCACCATTTGTGCTTTTAGCTCTGCTGTCTCCCTTCCCCTCTTCACTAGTTCTCACTTTTCACCACCTCCTCTTGCCGCTTCCCCTCTTTCTTTTAGCCCCCCTCCCTTTAACTCCCCTTTTCTCTTGCTTCCTCCCTCCCTTTTGCCTCCCTCCCCTTTCTTCCCCCTTCCCCTCCCACTGGTTATAGAGCTAGTTAGGATTTTCTACTTAAGTTTATTGTTCCGTCCTTTAAACAAATCCGATGAGAGTACCTCTCACACAATGCTCATCTCCCTCCCCCTCTTTCCCTCTACTATGATTTTGTACTTCTTCTTGTGATGTAATTTGCCATATTCTGCTTCCTCCTTTTCACACCTCCTATTACACTCCCTTCTCATACTTAAATCACATTTTTTATCATGATATCATTTACTTTATACCCGTTCCCCCTATGCATATCCCTTTTATATTTCTTAATAGACGCACAGTTCTCAAGATAAACAGATATCATCTTCCCTTATAGGGAGGTGAACAACTTGACCTCATTGAGTAGCAAGTTGTTCCCCGCCACTGTTTACCTTTTTATGATTCTCTTGGGACCTGTATTTGAAGATCGAATTGTCTATTAAGTTCTGGCGTTTTGGTCAGGAAACTCTGGAAATCCCTTACTTCGTTGAATGACTTTCTCCTTGCCTGAAATGTTATGCTGAACTTTGCTGGGTAGTTGATCCTTGGTTGCAGTCCCAGCTCCTTTGCCTTACAGAATATTGGGTTCCAATTCTTTCGATCTTTTAATGTAGAAGCTGCAAGGTCCTGTGTAATTCTGATTGTATCTCCTTGATATTTAAATTGTTTCTTTCTGGCTGTTTGTAATATTTTCTCCTTCACTTGATAGCTCTGGAATTTGGCAACCAAATTTCTTGGGGTTTTGAGTTTGGGATCCCTTTCAGGAGGGCAACGATAGATTCTTTCAATGACTATTTTGCCCTCTGAATCTAGCACGTCTGGGCAGTTTTCCTTGATGATTTCCTGGAAGATATTGTCCAGGCTCTTTTCTCCATCCTGGGTTTCTGGCAGGCCAATAATTCTTAAGTTTTCTCTTCTGGATCTATTTTCCAGGTCATTTGTTTTTCCAATTAGATATTTTACATTTTCTTCTATCTTTTCATTCTTTAGATTTTGTTTGACTGATTCTTGCTGTCTCATTGAGTCGTTAGTTTCTACTTGCCCAATTCCAATCTTCATCAAATTGTTTTCTTCTGTTAACTTTTGTATCTCTTTTTCCATCTGCCCAATTTTTCCTTTTAAGAAGCTATTTTCTCCAGTTAATTTTTGTACTTCCTTTTCCATTTGGCCTTTCAGGAATTTATTTTCTCCAGTTAATTTTTGAACTTCTTTTTCCATTTGTTCAACTTTCCTTTTCAAGGAGATGTTCTCATCAGTGAATTCTTTCTTAATGATTTTAAAATCATTGGCCAGTTTATCTTCTATTTCCTTCTTCAGCTGTTCCAGGAGAGCTGCTTGTACTTGCGAGTAGTTCATAGTCCCTTCTGAAGTCTCAGATGGAAGTACAGTCTCAGCTGTGACCTCTTTGGGGTTTGTCTTTTGGTCCTTATCCCCATAGAAAGATTCTATGGTTCTTTCGGCCCTCTTCTTTTTCCTGTTCATGATTTTGATTGAGTGTTGTGACTTCTGGTTCTTTCAGTCAGAAGCTAGAGAACTTTTTGCTGAGCTGATGTGTGAAAAAGCTAAAAGCAGGTTTTTGTTTGGTGTTTCCCTGATCAGCCCTGGGTTTAGCTTGGTAAGTGTGGGGGAGGGGTGGTCTGGTCCCAGGAGATCTCCTCAACTGAATTGAGGCAAAGGCAAGCTCAAGAGCTGGTAATCCCAGCTGCCCTATTGTCTTTCTGATTCTCCTGGAGAGCTGAGGCATGCCTAGATGCTAATGTGTGTTCCCACCCCTCCTGGGGCTCCTCTCCTGGTGCTGAGGCTTGCCTGGGTCCTAGTGCAAATTTTCTCTGCCCTGGGTCCTCTGTCCTTCAGGTTTGCCTCTGCCACCGTATGAGGAATCCCCCTTAGCTATTTTCTTCGTCTCAGGTGTTATGAGACTATTTGTCTCCTTCTTCTAATTCTACTGATCTGGGATTTTTCTGGGGAGACATTTTATGGTTCTTTCACAGTCATCAAGGGGGAAGGAGATTGCATTTACTGGTCACTCCGCCATCCTGGCTCCCAGAAGTTCAAGTAAGTGACTTACCGAAGTTTGATCTTCGGGCTGAAGGTCTCAGGAGCTGCTGCGCTGATATCTGGCACTCCACGGCTCTCACTGACTCAGTTCGGCTTGTCTCCCACCCTGGGTGCCGCTCCTCTGGTTCTGTCCACCGCTCAGGTTTCTCGGATCTCTTCTGCTCTGCTGTGCTGGCCGTGCTGCCCTGACCACGCTGCGCTGTGCGCTGTGGGCTCACCCCCGCGGAACAGATCCTTCCCGTGGACCTTCCAGTCCCACCTGAGCTCCGAAGCCGTCACGGTCTGTCTCCCACTCGATTCTGCACCTCCAAAATGTGGTCAGATTCTCCTTTCAGAGATACCTGGAGGAGTTTGTCGGAGAGCTTAGGTGAGTCGCTGCTCTCACTCCTCCATCTTGGCTCCGCCCCCCAGCTCTGGTCTTTTCATCAAGAATGCTTGAAAGTCCTCTGTTTCATTGAAAGACCATATTTTCCCCTGAAGTATTATACTCAGTTTTGCTGGGTAGATGATTCTTGGATTGAGTCCTAGTTCCTTTGACTTCTGGAATATCCTATTCCATGCCCTTCGATCCCTTAACGTAGAAGCTGCTAGATCTTGACTTATCCTGATTGTATTTCCACAATACACAATACACAAGAATTGTTTCTTTCTAGCTGCTTGCAATATTTTCTCCTTGACCTGGGAATTCTGGAATTTGGCCACAATGTTCCTAGGAGTTTCTTTTTTTGGATCTCTTTCAGGTGGTGATTAATGGATTCTTTCAATACTTATTTTACCTTCTGGTTGTAGAATATCAGGGTAGTTTTCCTTGATAATTTCATGGAAAATGATGTCTAGGCTCTTTTTTTAATCATGACTTTCAGGTAGTCCCATAATTTTTAAATTGTCTCTCCTGGATCTGTTTCCCAGGTCAGTTGTTTTTCCAATGAGATATTTCACATTCTCTTCCATTTTTTCATTCTTTTGGTTTTGTTTTGTGATTTCTTGGTTTCTCAGAAAGTCATTAGACTCCATCTGTTCCATTCTAATTTTGAGAGAACTATTCTCTTCAGTGAGCTTTTGAACCTCTTTTTCCATTTGGCTAATTGTGCTTTTGAAAGCATTCTTTTCGTCCTTGGTTTTTGAACATCTTTTGCCAATTGAATGAGGCTATTTTTCAAGATGTTATTTTCTTCAGCATTTTTTTGAGTCTCCATTAGCAAGGTATTGACCCATTTTTCATGCTTTTCTTGCATCTCCCTCATTTCTGTTCCCAGTTTTTCCTCCACCTGTCTAACTTGATTTTCAAAATCCTTTTTGAGCTCTTCCATGGCCTGAGCCAACCGGACATCCACCTAGGACAAAGGCCCCGACCTTCACATCTTTCCCTGATAAGAATAGTTCCTCGTCATCAGAATTGAAAGGCGGGAACATCTGTACCCCATCAAAGTAGCTCTCTATAGTCTTATTTTTCTTCCCTTTTCTGGGCATTTTCCCAGCCAGTTACTTGACTTCTGAGATTCCTGTCCACCCCCACCTAGATCCGCCCAGCTAGTGCTTGGAGTCTGAGATTCAAATGTGCTTTCCAAGGCAGGTGAGGCTGCTATTCAATGTGAGCTTAAGTTCCGGTGCTTGGGTGGGGGCAGGGCCGCCTCCCAGGCTCAGTTCCCTCAGGTGCTTTATGCAGAGACCTTCACTAATGGAGCGGGTGGGGGCAGGGCCATCTCCCAGGTTCATTTCCCTCAGGGGCTTTATGCAGAGACCTTTGGCAATGGCCCTGAACTTCTGCCTGCTGATGGAGGAGTCGCCAGCTGCCGCCACTACCTCTGCCACTGCCTCTGCAGCTCCCTCTGCCACTTCCTCCCGATGGGGCCAGAGTCACGGAGACACCCCACTCCCCTCTCGGCCAACACAGAAATCTCTCTCACTGACCTGTAGTGTCCATGGGCTGAAGGACCTTCACAGTAGCCGGAGATTCCGTCCCTGAAGCCTGCTCGGATCTGCTCCTCTGGGGCCGCGTGGCCAGGGCAGCACAGGGGTGGGCTCTGCTTTCCGTGGCACGACGGACCCCTGGGGACGGCTCTCCGGGGCTGTCTGGAACAGAAATCTCTTCCACTGTGTTTCTGCGCGCCTTGCAGTACTCCAGAATTTGTGGGGAGTTCTTCTTGCAGGAAATATATGGGCTGTCAGTTCGGAGCTAGCATACGTGAGTCTTTGTACTCCGCCATCTAGAACAAAACCTTTTCATGATCAAGTGATGTCTTGGTTTGTCAATCTGTATGTTTCAAACTCCCTATAATGAATATGTTACTGAGAACAAAACAAAATTCTCAATGAGGCCAAGATGTTTTATGGGGTAACTTGGTTGCACAGTGGATGTCACTAGACTTGGATATGGGGCACCTACTATTATGATGATGATGATGATAAAGACAACCACTGGTATTAATTCTACTACTGAGCTATAGGTGATGTTCAGCAGGACCAGTTCTTTTGTTGTGAGATATTATGATGACCTTTTCAGGGATGCTCATCTACCTTTGGTGTTCATCTTTCACCCAGATGTCACCTGTGACTCCAATAAATTGTAAGATGAATAGCAGCTACTGTCTAGTAAATTGTCATGGCGGATGGGCTAAACCACATTGAGTATAACTGACCATAATGTCATTAAAGTTAAAGATCTTCCCCACCAATATAGGCCTTACTTGGAGCCCATTAAGGGGAATTTGATTAGGGGAGACGTTTTTTGTAGGAATGCTCTCACCTTTTGTTAATTAATGAGACACTGAGTCACTAAGGTCATATATATCTATATCTATATCTATATATGTCTATTATATATATATATATATATCTTTACATATCTATATATCTATATCTATCTATACACCCACACACATACACACTTCTTTGTAGGAAGGTTCCTGTGCCAGGTAAGACTCTTGAGAGCTGTGACCTCCTCCACCACTCATTCCCCCTGCTTTGAAAACCCTGATGTTGGTGCTTCTCTCTCTGTTAACAATGTATGGATGTAAGGGTCTGACGGTCGCATCTGTCTATTGATCTGTGATATATGTACTGCTTCTGGCCAGACAGTTAGAAGTCATCTCTGTTAGTCTTTATTTCTCTGTTTATATTTTCTCTCTCTCGGTGAATGTAATTAAAGTAGATTGTTGACCCCTCAACAACAGCTTTTCTTTTAGAAAGGCAGATGTAAGAATCAGTGCAGCAGGACTTCCTATGTATACTAGGATGCTTGCTGCTACAGTGACAGATAGCAAACCTGTAAGTGAGTTAGGGGAATACCTATCTCAAGTACGTGAAGATTTCCCTGGCAAAAATGAGTAGATGAGAATGACTAGTTCCAATTGCCATAAAGGAGACACTGTGATTCTCTTCAACTTGGCCGGGCATCAAAGATACCAACACCATCCACTGCATCCTGGGCCATCCATAGTCATCATGATGTTTATTCTACCTCTGGACTTTGATGAATCAGGGAGAGAGAGTGAAGCTTACCACTTTGTGAAACTCTGTGTCATTTAAATGTAATTCACACAGAAGTCAATAAGTCCCTGGGATGCCATTGATCCTTTTCAAAATTGAAGGACAAACAACACAAATAGAAATGACAATGATAACAACTATTACTATTGCCGCTACTGCTGCTGCTGTTACTATAACTACTAACTAATAGTTAATATTTATATGGCACTTACTCTGTGCCAAACATCTGAAGCTGAGGTAAAAGGAGATTAAGTGACTTAGTTTAAGGTCACATAGCTAATAAGTGACTGAGTCCGGATTTGAACTCATGTCTTCCTGACTGTGTACCCAGTACCCTATACTATGAACATCCTAGCTATGTGACCATGTGCAAGTTACTTAATCTCAAGAAAGTTTCTCTCTTTCAGTTATTATTAGGAATAATAAATGACAACTACCTCCAAGGGTTGTTGTGAAGAATTAATGAGATAATATTTGTAAAGTACTAAGCAGTATGTGACATACCTATTAGATGCTTCTTTATTTCCTAGCAATTCCACTTCAATCTCTTTTTAGTTTTTAATTTTAATTTTCAGTTCAAATTCTATCCTTCTTTCCATACCTCATTAAGGTATTAAGAAGACAAGAAATAAAATGTATATAAAGTCAGTCAATATTGGGTAAGTTGGGGTAGAGCAGGAAAAATAAAATAAAGCAATATATTTCAACCTGCAGTCTGAGTCCATCAGTTACCCTGGACACCTGGAACTGTATAACACTTTCTACCATGAGTTACTTGGAGTTATAGTGGATCATTTTCTTTATCAGAGTTACTGTCTTTCACAGTTGATTATCTTTATAATAATGCCACAACACTGAATACTTCCCTGTTTGTGCTTATTTCATTTAGCATCAGTTCATGTAAGTCTCCCCAATATTTTATAAAGTCAATAATCCTTCCAGTCTCTTTGATGACCTTTCCTTTGGTGAATTTTTTTCTAGAAGGAGAAGAGAAAAGAAAGAAGGAAGGAAAGAAGGAAGGAAGAGGGGAAAGAAAGGAGGAAAGAGAAGGAAAATAGAGGCATTTGATAATTTAATGTATGGTATGTACCAAAATTTTAGTATGCTTTCTAGCTCTTAAAGTTAAAAAATCACTAGCCCCATAGGGGAATATAATAGAGCATTGGGAACATTTTTGGTGGTAAAAGTTCCCAATGCCTCTTTACACAAAAGTTGGTGAACAAAAATCCATGGGGATGTTATAGCAATTTCTCCTTGCATTCTGAAAGAGTGAAGAACAGAAATCTCACAAGGGCCAACAAGTGGGCAGGATGTTGTAGTGAGTCCCTTTGTGGCACAGCAAATTATGTATGTGTGTGTGTGCGTGTGCGTGTGTGTGTGTGTGTGTGTGTGAGAAAGAGAGAGAGAGTGAGAGAAAGAGAGAGAGATGACAGAGACTTCAGTGGGAGACTAGAGGATAGTTTAGAGGTAGTGGTTACTATTTCTATTTACCAAGACCTGATGAAACATAAAATGTGTTAGACAATTAAATATGTAAGATGGGAGGAAGGAATAATCAAGGTTAGTTATAAAGCTGTGAAGGATAATGTGATTAATAACTTTGCTAAAATTCCTCAGCACCCTCAACAAGTTAGAACTGGACTATTATCAGTGTAAAATTATATCTATCCTAGTTTTGTTTTGCTTTGTTTTGTAATACAGTAACACATGTAATCCATGCTCAGTACCCTATCCCCTGAACATCCTAGCTGAAATACAGTCACTGGTGAAAAGTTACTGGTGTATGACTTTCCAAAAGAGGTTTATAAAATTTAAATTCTCTCCTTATGATTATGCTTTTAATAAATGTCAATTACTAAACTTGAACCTTGTCCTCTGATTCCAAGTCCAATGTTCTTTACACATTCAGCAAATATGGAATAGTCAGTCAAAATCTACAAACTGCAACATATAATATTAAGAACCATCACCACTACGAAGAGAAATGAAGTAATCTCATGCTTCACTGTGTCATGGGAATGATCTTGAATTCTCCCACATAGTGTCAATGTCATAAGCTTTAGTAGATGTTAATTAGTCAAACAGGTTCAGACTACAGTTCTATGAAAACTCTGTGTTTATTGTCTGAGGACTAATCTAGCTATTTTTAGAGATCCTCATTATCAATTTGGAGTCAGGATCATGAATTTTTGAACAAGAGTAGCTATTTATTAATATATTTGATTTTAACATTACTTTTCCCTTTGTTTCTCCCTTCATTTCCAGAGAATCTTCCCTTCTAACTAAAAATTGAAAGAAAGGAGAAGGATAAGAGAAAAATATCAGCATAACAAATAAAAAATTAAAAAAAGACATATGAAATATTACAGTCCATTTTTTCCATTTTTTTCTTTTCCATCTATGTGGTTGTAATCTTTGTGTGTATGTTTGTGTGTATGAATGTGTATATATCTATACACAAATATATATATGCATATATATGTGTGTGTTTTATATATATATATATATATTTGCTTTTAAACTTTGTATATGATCATGTCTTTACATGCTTCTCTGTATTCATTATTTTCATTCTTTGTACAGCGCAAATATCAAATGTTTTGAGCCTATTTCCATTCTGGTTCATTATTAACATAAAATGTTTTGCTATAAATATTTTAGCATATTTGTAGCCTTTATTTTTGTTAATAATATTATTGAGGGATATGTCTAACAGTAAAATTTCTCTATTGAAGGATAAAGCCACTTTACAATTTATAATCACTTTTTTTCAGAATTACAAATTACTTTCCAAAATTACTATGTCAATTAAGATATCCATCAAAAATGCAATGGAATATCTATCTTTCCATATTTCCTCCAATTTCCTGCCATTGCCATATTCATCATTTTTTGATCATTAGGTGAACCCTCAAAGTGTTTTGTATGTGGAGCATTCTTTCACAGTGGAAATAGTTTCCAATTTTTCTTTTGAGAATTGCTTATTCATATCGTTTGAGGAATTGATGTTGATTATAATTTTATTTATTTTTGTTAGTGGGCTATACGTTGGATAACAAAGCTTTAGTGGAGACAGCAGATGCAAAGATTTTTTCATAATTGAACACTTTCCTTCTTATGTTAGATGCACTAATTTTGTATCTATAAAACCTTTTCAATTTCAAATGATCAAAATAATCTATTTTATCTTGGCAACTGTCTTGATTTCTTGTTTGATTAGGAATCACCCTTTTCTTTCCCAAGCAACTTTGGCTTTATTCTAGTTTAATAATATGATCTTTCATATGCAAGACATGAATCCATTTTGAATTTATTTGACGTTCATCTGGGCCTAATTTTGTTGTAACTGTTTTCCTGGTTTTACCATAGAATGTTTCAAATACAAAGTCTTTCCTGAGTTATTCATGTTTTAAGGTTTATTGAACACTTTTATTGAATTAAATTATCTTATTCTTTATTAATTAGTCTGTTTCATCAATCTACTTTTTAAAAATTTTAAATAAACCAAGTGGATTTCATTGTTGATGTTTTATAATGTTGTTATATGACAGGGATAGATAGAATATTTATCAATCATGTAAGATATGTCAGACTTTGGGGATATGAGCACAAAGCCCAAATTTAGGGGAAAATAAACACATGATGGGGAACTTATGTTTGAGAGTCAAATTTTCTATTCAGCTCTGGTCTTTTCATCAAGAATGATTGAAAGTGCTCTATTTCAATGAATGGCCATTTTTTTCCCTTGAAGTATTATACTCAGTTTTGCTGGGTAGGTGATTCTTGGTTTTAATCCCAGTTCCTTTGCCTTCCGGAATATCATATTTCAATCCCTTCAAATCCTTCTAGTTCCTGTGTTTTCCTGATTATATTTCCACAACTCAAATTATTTCTTTCTGGCTACTTGCAATATTTTCTCCTTATGTGAGAACTATGGAATTTGGTGAAAATATTCCTAGGAGTTTTTTTTTTTTTTCTTTTCGGGCTCAATTTTAGGAGGTGATCAGCAAATTCTTTCAATGTTTATTTTACCCTCTGGTTCTAGAATATCAGAGCAGCTTTCCTTGAAAATGTCATGAAAGATAATGTCTAGGCTTCCTTGATCATGGCTTTCATGTCGCTGCATAATTTTTAAATAGTCTCTCCTGAATCTATTTTACATGTCAATTGTTTTTCCAATGAGATATTTCACATTGTCTTCTATTTTTTCATTCTTTTGGTTTTGTTTTGTAATTTCTTGTTTTCTAACAGTCATTAGCTTCCATCTACTCCATTCTAACTTTTAAAAAACTATTTTCTTCAATGGACTTTTGAACCTCCTTTACCATTTGACTGATTCTGCTCTTTAAAGCATTCTTCTCCTCATTGGATTTTTGGGCCTCTTTTGCCATTTGAGTTAGTCTATTTTTAAAGGTTTTAATTTCTTAAGCATTTTTGGCATCTCCTTTAGCAAGCTATTGACTTGTTTTCATGATTTTCTTGAATTGCTCTCATTTCTCTTCCCAATTTTTCCTCTACCTGTCTTACTTGATTTTCAAAATCCTTTCAGAGCTCTTCCATGGCCTGAGATCATTACACATTTATTTTGGCGGTTTTCGATGCAGAAGTCTTGACTTTTAGGTCTTCCTCTGATAGTGTGCATTAAATATCTGCTCACCAACAAAGTAATCTTCTATTGCCTTATTTTCTTTTCCATTTTGGGGGCATTATCCCAGTCAATTAATTGACTTTTGAGTTTTTTCCCAGGAGGTTATACTCTGGGAACCTGTAAGACCTCAGTTGCTCCAAAGTGACATAATGAAGGGAGAGGATCTTATTCTGGTCTGTGAGCTGGATTTCCTCTCCAGAGCTTCCACCAGTTCCACCACATCAGCACACTTCCTCACTCCAGGACCACCACTCAAGACTGAGATTCAAATCAACAGTTCAATTCCCCCAGGGTCTTTAGGTCAGGGCTCCAAAAAGGGTTGCTGGCACTGCCTGGGGCTGAACCAAGACAACTGCATTCCCTTCTCATATAGGTAAAAGTGCTTTCTTACTGACGTTTGAAGCTATGTTTGGCCTGTGTGAGTTGAGCTATCTGGGACCCGCAGCTGCTGACAGTAACTCCATGAAGCCACTCCAGTCCTGTCCTTACCATGGCATGGCCAAGGCTGTGCTGTGTTCTACTCAGTTCCTGATGTGATAGACCTTTCTTGTAGACCTTTCAGGCCCTCTTGCACTAGAAATGCCTTTCACTCCATTGTTTTGTGGTTTCTGCTGCTCTAGAATTTGTTTGGAGTCATTTTTATTATTTTATTTTTTTCAGTGTTCTACAATCAATTCCATATATCTTAGATTTTACCCCTCCCTCCTCCACTTCCCCACTATCTTGCCAAGTCATGTTGCATAGAAGAATTGCAATGAATGGGAGAAATCATAAAACAAGCCAAAACGTAATACAAAGGAAAATGATCTACTTCATTCTGCAATCGATTTTCACAGTTCTTTCCCTCTTTGTGGAAGGCATTTTGCCTTAAGAGACCATTAGAAATTATTTAATTCCTTCCATTGCAATGAAGTACTAAGTCTACCAGGAAATTTCCTCAGACACTGTTGTTTCTGTGTACAAAGTTCTCCTAATTCTGCTCCTTTCATTCAGTAACAGTTCATATAAGTCTTTCCAGGCCTCTGAAGTTTTCCTGTTCATCATTTCTTATAGTAAAATAGTATTCTATTACATTCATATACCACAACTGATTCAACCATTCCTCAATTGATGAGCATGCCTTGATTTCAAGCTTTTGGCCACCATGAAGAGAACTGCTGTAAATAGTTTTGTATATGTGGGGCACTTTCACATTTTTATGATCTCTTAGGGATACAGTCCTAGAAGCTGTATTGTTGGGTCAAAGGCTATGCACACTTTTGTAGCCCTTTAGCCATAGTTACAAATTGCTTTCTAGAATGGTTGGATCAGCTTACAGCTCCACCAACAATGAATTAGTGTTCCAACTCTCCCACATCTTCTCCAACATTTATCATCTTCCTGTTTTGTCATGTCAGTGAATCTGGCAGGTGTGTTGTGGTATCTCAGAGTTGTGATTTGCATCTCTCTAATCAATAGTGATTTTGAGCATTTTTTATGGTTATAGATAGCTTTAATTTCATCTTTAATTCAGTATATATATTTGTGTGTGTGGGGTGTGTGTGTGTGTGTGTGTGTGTGTGTGTGTATGTGTGTATATACACTTAAGCAACATTTTTAAATGGAATCCCTGCAGATATTGATTATGCTTTCATATAGTGAAACTTTCAAAAAAAGAAACAAAAATACATGTGATACATTTTTACAATTAATCTGCATTTTGTAGTTATTTTAAAGATTTCCTGTTTTATTATTGTCTCCTTAATTTTTGTTCTTAGTGCACAAATGTCTAGCTGGTTTTATAGATTTATTTTATAGCCCAACAACTTGATTTTTATTAGTCAATTAAACTTTGTTTTTCAAAACACCTTTTCAATGTCACCAACTGAAATATATATTAGAGGTCATCTCTATCTTAACAATGAGTACCTCGAGTGAAACAAACAAATCCACAAATTGCTTCTTGAAATGATGTTCTTCTCTCAGATAGGATAATACAACTGACATTAGGGAGACTAGTTTAATTGTCTCTTCTGATACTTTATAGGTGTATTTTCATATGTACTGTCTTGAACTTTTCTAAGCACTGGTTTCCTAATCATTAAAATGAATAACAACATCTAGTCTAAGAGTCAGTGATCATTGACACTAGATATTTAGTCTCAGGTATAGGAAAACATGGGTAAAAATCATATTTTCTTGGTTCACCAGTATACTCTCTATGATTACAAATTGGTGGCCAGTTACAGAGTGATTTTGCTCTCTTTTGTACAGGAGTGTCTTTTGTGCAGAGGTGGACTGGAGCAATGCTTCAACCTCTTTGATGGAGCCAGTTGCTAAATTATCAGTTTGTGCATTTATTGTTCAAAAATCTGCTGACAGTTCAAATTAGGACTTGTTCTCTTGATTTCTTGGACAGTCGAAACTTAAGAAAATTATGGAGATTTTAATATAGCAGTTTAAACTTAAAAAATATGCCACATATATATTTCAATTCTTTTTTCTATATTGCCAATTATTGCAGCTTTTGTTTTGGATCAACACAGAGCTAAAACTAATCTCCATCTCCGGAGTTTTGTGAGAGTCAAATAAGGTAATTTATGTTAAGTCCATGATAAACTTTTTAAAATGCTTTGTAAAGGTATTTTTTTAAATTAACAATGCCTGACATGTATCTATCTAGCACTTTAGAATTTATAAAGTGTTATGTTAATTTTGGGCAGGTAGGTGGTACCATGGATATATTACTGGTTGTGGAGTTAAGAAGACTCATCTTTGTGAGTTCACATCTTGCCTCAGACACATATTAGCTGAGTGCTTTAACTTTGATTTAGGTCCTCATCTGTAAAATGAGCTGGAGAGGGAAATTGCAAACTACTCTAGTATCTGTGCCATGAAAATTCCAGATGAGATCACAAAGAGTCAGGAAAGACTGAAAAATGACTGAACAGGACCATGCTTCATCTGTCACAGGAAGGGTAACTTGTCATTGTGAGCACATTCATAAGAAGGGATTTAAATAGACCTCTAGAACGTTCATTTCAATGAGCCTGATTCTTTCACAGGTGATACCATTACAAAGACGGACCTATTGAATATTTAAGGAAAACACATAATCTCTTGAGGGACTTTGTTTCCCCCCCCCAAAAAAAAGTGATGTCTCCCTCATATTTCAGATCAATCTGAGGGATCAAATGAAGCTTAGGAAGAAATTGTTGGTGTTAACATTTTTTTTAAAGAGTTATTTTGTAGATACCTCCCTCATTCCTAAGCATGTACTTCTAATTTCCCTTAATTACTGAAATAATTCATTAGGTTTACATATCATATAGCAATGTAGAGTGAAGCAAAGATGGTGGAGTAAAGTCAGGGACTCAACCTGAGTTTTCCCTCAAATCCCTCCAAATACTGTTAAATTATGACTAAACAAATTCTGGAGTGACAGAACTCACAAAAAGACAGAGTCAAACTATTTTTCAGTTGAAGACAGCTTAGAAGCTTGGTAAGAAAGTTTTTGTTTTTGTTTTTTTCACCAGGATTAGAGAGGAGCACAGTCTATTGCATGCTCTGCTAGCACAGTTCAAATCACAGAAAAATAAGGAGCAGGCATCAGGGTGACTGAATTAGTGATATCTGTGGTAATTTCCAGACCTCTCACGCCACAGACACCCAAGGCAACTTAGACAGTGAGTTGGAATAGTCTCTTGCACTTTGGTGGAAGTGGAACAAAGCCAGTGCAGGCCAAGTCAGAACAATCCCAGGGCCAGGAGTACACCTTGGGAACCATAGAATCAGCAGCAGCAGCAACTGTTTCCAAAATTCTCAGCCCACAAATGGAAAGGGGGTTGAACAACTGGTCAGAAGGAGATTACAGGGCTCTCTTTGCTGGAACAGGGGCAGGATGCTGTTGCTTTGTTCATACTCACATCTGAGTTGCAGTGCTGGATGGCAGTCCAAGGGTGAGGACTAGAATTATCATACCAGAGCTTGAGGCCATAGTGGGATGTAGGCTGTCTTCCCAGTTCTAGGGCAGAAAAGAGTGCTCTCACAGGGAAGATTATAGGCAATGAGAGTAGCAAACACATCTCTCCTTAGATCATGCCACCTTGGAAAAACTAAAAATGTACAGATCCCTAGAGGTATCTCTGCAAATAGCTGTACAAAATCCCTGAAATTTGGGACATTGCATCCTCCAAGCTGGAAGCATAGCCCTACATTAACAAAGGGTTAAAAGTTGGATATTACACTGAGAAAATTAGTAAAACACAGAAAAAATATTCTGACATAAAAAGTTACTATGGTGACAAGGAAGGTGAAAACACACACTCAGAAGAAGAAAACAAAGTCAAAGTTCCTACATCCAAAGCCTCCAAGGAAAAATATGAATTGGTCTCAGATCTTGGAAGAGCTCAGAAAGAATTGGCTCAAAGCAAGAATAACATAGACACTCCACTTACCCTATAGGAAAGTAGGAGAGGAAGGAAATAAGAGAGGGGAGGTTGTTGATAGAAGGGAGAACAGATTGTGGGAGGTTGTACTCAGAAATAAAATGCTTTTGGGGTGGAACAGGTTGAAAGGAGAGAGAATAGAATAAATGGGGATAATAGATTGAAGGGAAATACAATCAGTAATAGTAACTGAAAAAATATTGAAGAAAGTTTCTCAAACATAGAGAACTGAATCAAATATATGAAAATAAGAGCCATTCCCCAATTGACAAATGATCCAAAGATATGAGTAGTCTCCCTATGAAGTAATTAAAGTTATCTATAGCCATATGGAAAAATGTGCTAAATTACTATTGATTGTGGAATTGCAAACAATATAGTAGTATTATTTCATACATGTTAGATTGGCTAATAGGGCAGAAAAGGAAAGTGACAAATGGTGAATAGGGATGTGGGAAAATTAAAACAATAACTGGTGAAGTTGTATCCCAATTCAACCATTCTGTAGACCAATCTGGAACAATGTTGAAAGGACCTATATATCCTTTCACTTAGTAATACTATATTAAATTTGTATCTCAAAAATTATTTTAAAAAGGGGAAAGTATCTATATGTACAAAAATATTTACAACAGCTCATTTCTGGAGCAAAGAATTAGAAATTGGGGAATGGCTCAGCAAATTATGGTATATGATTGTCACGGAATATTATTGTGCTATAAGAAAATGATGAGAAAGGTGCTATTGGAAAAGCCTAAAGAGACTTGCATGAGCAGATGCAAAGTGAAATGTATTATGTTGAAAGTAATAGCAATACTTTAAGGTTTCCTAAGTTTTATATAAGTCAGCTGTGAATGACTTAGCAATTCTTAGTGATATAATGATCCTAGATATCTCTGAAGGACTTATAATGAGGAATAGTATCTATCTCCAGAGAAAGAACTGATGATGTATGAATATAGATTGAAACATATTTTTTTTTGCTTTCTTCATTTTCTTGAGAGTGTTTTTTGTTCTCTAACCACATAGCTATTATGGAAATATTTTGTGTGACTATACATATATAACCTATATCAAATTGTTTGCCTTCTCAATAAGGAGACCTGGGGAGAGAGGGAGAGAATTAGAACTTGAAGTTTTAGAAATAAGTGTTTAAAATTGTTTTTACCTGTAACTAGGGAAAATTAAATAATAGTCATTAAAACATGAGGATTTATTCTATTGCCAGGATAGTCCATTGTTCAAAGCATGTTTGAGGGCTGTTGTACTAGAGAAACTCTCAAGTGTTCTTCCAGTATCATGATAGACAAATCATTTAAACAAATATAGAAAATTGTAAGATTGGTCTTTCCTCAAATCACAAGAAAACAACTCATTTTGTCACTTTCATGTTTATTTAGTTGATCCTTCAAGAAGATGTATTAAGAGCCATAAAGAGAGAATATTCAAGGACTTGCTTTTCAATTCACTAAGTATTCAGTGTTTAAGGGATGAATGATTAGGTTCACATACGTTTTTCATCAAATTCCACCAATTCAAGGTAATGTTGAGTGAAACAAAATATATTTTTGTTATGGTGTTATTACTATTTGGACCATTTCTGAAACCTCTCATTTTAAAATATCTTTGTAACCAAAGTACAATCCTCACCTTCTAATATTATTGACTTCTAGCTAACTCTGACTTGTGACCTCTAATGACTATTGGCCAGATATATTTAATACTTGATTCAATTGACTTTTCACCAAGTGGGTTTTGTCTATTTCCAAAAATCAAATCTGTCCTTAAATCATTTGCTGCTGCTGAAGATAATTTACGTGGAAGTGTCACAGGCTTCAAGGTCAATTTCATGAAAGAAATTCCAAAAGCATTTCTAACAAAGAATCTTTGTGGTGAGTATAGTCTACCAAGGTTATATCTCTAAAAGCTTCAAGAAAATGTAGAACTCTTAGTGAGTTTGTAGGTGGGCAAGGGAAGCTTCACTGTCACATTTCATTTTATTCCTTCCTAATTGGCAGAATCCAATAAATTAATACCCCATAAGGAATTTGCTTGTTTTTCATTCATCCTTTCTAATGTAATCAGCTTATAATGATTTTACAATGACAGTGATTAATGCCAATATTAATGACTTTTGTGTATAGCTACCCTAAGGTTAACTCATAAAACTTTCCATACTTTTGAGCTCCTAGTACAATGGTAACATTGCTTTGATTCCCTTAAAGAAAGTAATGGCATGAACTTGAATTCTTCTGCTTAAAATGAGTTCTATACTGAAGCACATTGTTCCTGATTATAGATGATTAATCAGAAAATTGTTTTTTTCATCAAATATGTCAACCAATCTTTATTTGCTATCCTGTTATTCATGTTATTCACTTACTATTTATAGTCAGTGAACACACATTCAAAAAGATAACAGAAAATTGAGGTCATCATCAAAATACTTGTATTTTTAAAATCCTAAACTTACACACTATTCATATATTATAAATAACAACATTCTGATTCCTCCCTTGTTCCAGGGGTCTAAATTCTATCAATTAATTATAGATATTTATTAAGCAATTACTATATACAAAACACTATGCTAGTTGACAGGTACCACCTTTATTTGTAAAACAAAGCATGTGCATTAGACAGTTCCTGAGATCACTTCTCACTAAGATGGTCTATGCTTTTCTTAATTCAATATCCTTTCTTTGCCCCATTGAACTAACAAGTTCATTATTTCTTCAATAAATTTTTATCTTATATCTGACACCTCTCTTCCCCCAGTGACCTAGAATCAATAATTTTGTTTCATCTTTCCCCCTTATTCCTTTCATATCATTGGATCCAGTCTCCAAAATCAATTAATTAGTCAGGCACCCATGATATCTAAATGATCTGACCTTTGGTTCCCATTCTTTTTTTTTTTTTCGAATTTATTTGTTTTCAGTTCTCAACAATTTCTATATGAGTTCTAAATTTTATCCCCTTCCCTTCTTCCTCCCTCCCAAAGACAACTTGCAATTCTATATGGCTTCTACACATGCATTACTATTAAACACATTTTCACATTAGTCATGTTGCATAGAAGAATTAAAATGAATGAGACAAGCAATGAGAAAAAATATAACAAAGGAGAAAATAGTCTGCTTCATTCTGTGTTCCAACTCCATAGTTTTTTCTCTGGATGTGGGTGACATTTTGCATCATGAGTCCTTTGAAAATGTTTTAGGTATTTCCATTGCTGTGAAAGGTTAAGTCTATTAAAAACAGTTCTCATACACTGTGACTGTTACAGTGTATAATGATCTCCTGCCTCTGCTCACTTCACTCAGCATCAGTTCATATAAGTCTTTTCAGTTTTTTTTTTTTTCTGAAGTCCAACTGTTTTTCATTTCTTATAGCACAATAGTGTTCTATTACATTCATATATCACAACTTCTTTGGCCATTCCTCAATTGATGGACATCCCCTAGATTTCCACTTCTTGGCCACCACAAAAAAGAGCGGCTCTAAATGTTTTTGTATGGTTTCCATTCTTTATACACTAATTAAGGCATTCATATTCACATATATGTCTGTATGTGGGTCCCACAGCACTTTTTCCTGGTTTTGATCTGGAATATTTTTACTAACAAGTTTTGTTTTTTCCTTTTTTCTTTTTTTTGCTTTTTAAAACTAATAAACTGAAGAGAAAAAAAAAAATCATGCCACTTCTCTGAAAAGGTGAATTACACCCTGCCTGGAAGAGTGAATGTAATCAAACTCTAATTTCAATTTCTTTAGTGTAGATTTTCGCAATCACACACCTGGGAAGAAGGAGTCATGTAATATCTCCCTCTCTGTATGTGCCACAGCTTTCCAATTTGTTTGCAATCAATCATAGGACCAGAAAATAGAGCTCCCTGCTACTGGCTGGACTTCAAACTAAGCTGGATGACCATCTTTTGGGTATGTCAAGAAGCAGATCCTTGATTAGGCATAGGTTGGACTAGATAGCCTGTTAGGTAGGGTATCATATGATTCCGTGGGGTCGTTTAATCTTTCATAGCACCACACAACTATTTTTATTTTAGTGGTCTTGCATTTAAAGATGTCCTCAGTGTAATTTGCTGATAAATATGATTAAACTGAATTTTGCCTACCAGAAAAGAAGAAAAGTGGTATTAAACTGATTACATTAAAAATATGTATGTTATTGCCTGGATCACAAAAGGATTAACCTAGACTATAGTGGGTGTTATATGGCAAAGTGTGGTAAAGTTGAAACTAATTCATTCCAATTAGTATTAATTAAATAGTGACCAATTGTTAGGTGAGAGAGAAATAAGAATGAGAAGCATGTATTCTCTATTCTCAAGTATTTTAATAAAAAGGAAAGAGTGGATATAATCACTACACACACAACTGAAGAAAAGTATAATAGGAGTAAATGAAAACCTAACAAAATACTAATAAATTTCAAAATGGATATGAAAGAGGTAGCATCTAATTTGGACCTTGGAGGAAGAGAAAGATTTAACACATGGAAATTGTTGGATCTGGAATGGAGCAGTTTATTCCAAGAATGGAAAGACAGAGTAAGCAAATGTATGGTGATTGAAGAGGACATAAAGAGGTTAAGGGATAGACAGCTGACTAATTATTTTTAAAAACTGATCATGTGAAAGGGAATGTTCTAAGATAAGATTGTATATTTAGCTTTGAAATAGATCATTGACATTGGAATTCCAAGTGGGAGAGATTAAACATTATGCAATAGACAACAGAGTGCTAAAGATTTTGAGTAGATTCATGAAATGATAATCCCAATTATTTAGGAAGATTACTCAGATAACAATAGGTAAGATGAATTCCAGGAGTATTATACTGGAAATAAGAAATGAGACAGGGCAATAACTAAGGTCTAAATTGAGGTGGTTGCATTGCAGCAGACAAGAGATTGAGGTGTATCTCGAAAGTGAAGGATGGGTGCAGCATAAAGGTTTGAACACAGAACTTAAGTCTAACAAAGTAGACCATATGTTGTTATCTATATAGAAATGTCATAATCATTTTCTTTTTACTGTCAAAATCAATTAGTTTCAGATTTTTTGATGACATGAATTTTCAGACTACTGACTGAGGATAAAGACAGATATCATTTGGATATGAGAGGATCTAACATGTTTTGCCTCAGAAATAAATAAAATTTATATTACAATTTTTTGTAACATATGCCTCCCCACCAGTGGACATGGGGGTTTTCCGATGTGGTGTCTGCCAGTTATCCTGGCTGTGCCAAGGCATGTGGGGGTCCTGGTGGTGGCCTTTGCCTACTCTACCACCCTGAGGCTCAGGATCTACCACTGGCTTGCTAGAGTGAGGCCTCCCATCCTGTACTAGCGGCCTTCAGACACAGTTAGAGGAACCTTTCCTATTAATCCCCCAGTCTCCCAAGCTAAAAGACTGCTGCATTGTGTCTTTCTGTTGGCTCCACCATTGCTCTAGGATTTTTCCTGTGGTGATATTTTCTGTGTTTTTCAGAGTCATTAAGGGAGGATGAGAGTGACTGAAGTCAAAATTGGTGACTTTCAAGCATATGTCTGTGGCCTGAGAGCTCCAGAAGCAGCAGCAGCTGCTGCTGCATCCATTGTTGCTGCCACTCCCACTTCCAATTCTGTCACTTCCTAGGCTTGTTTCTGCTTTGCTGAGTCTGGGGCTGTACTGTCATAGCCTATACTGGACTGCACTTCTCTTTAACCCAGGTCCAACCCATTTTTCTTTTTTTAAATAAACAAATGGGTATAATTTCATGAAGCCCCAAAAGAATAATGATGTGGATAGAAATCATCAGGATTTTAGAAAATAATATTAGATATCTTTAGCTTGTTGAGCAAAAATTTGGTATCTCGTTTTTAACAATATGAAGTATTTCATAATCTAACAACCAGCGTGTTTTTATAGTTAAGAGTAATAAAATTAAACAATTCAGGAAAATATTTTAATATCAATGATCTAATAACATTACTAAGTAAGACAAAGAGGAATGACTGCTTTTCCTTTATATTGGGATCCATCAGTGTATCATTCTCTAGAAAGGATAGAAAAGTCTGAGGGTACTCACATTTTGAGATGTAAAGGAGCAGATCCAAACTTCACTATTAATGGTAAGGAACTATACTGACAATTAGCTTACTTTGTTTTAATTTTATTAATATAAATATGAACTTTCCAAACATAAAGTAAATGGCATTTGCACATATATATAACAACCCAAAAGAGATTTGTATGTTAACCATTAAATATCTATCATGTACTGTTTTATAGCCATTTAGTAGAACCTCAATTCCAGCATAAGACACAAATGAAATAATGACCTTTTCTTATGTGGAGTTGCCTCTGAATAATTGCATACAATTTAGAATGAACAGTATCTTTGTTTGCAGCAAACAACCTAAAATCATTGAAAATGCAACCTGATTTCCCATAAATGATATCTTTTTCTCTATTCCTCTATTTCAATTCTAGACTCACCTTGTTGTTTATGTAGGTTTCATCTGTACTATAGCATAAAAAGAAAGACTTTGGTAGAATGACCTATTTTGATTAGCCTGATAACCTTAATTTTCCTCACTTTGGAAACAATATCAAATAACTTCCCTGTAGTTTTCTTTTTATGATAGATAAAATCGTTCTACTATATTCACTATATCAATCTCAAATAGACAAACCCACATACTCACATGTGCTGTACCTCAAATACTTATTTGAATTCTCTGGGGCTATAAATATGCCACCTTTCATTGTCCATGAACAAATGCAACAATTTTTTTTTAAAAAATCATATTCTAAAAGCATGATCCCCTATTATACTACATTTTAGAGAAACAAAGGTGATTTATTATAATTAATATATTTTTCAATTTTTGTTCATTCTCCAGGACATACATTAACCACTCATACACAGTATTGTACTAACACATAGGAATATAAGTTCTGACAATTTTCCATTAGGACATATTAAATAAAAATGAATGTAATATTCTATTCTAATGTGGTTTAGTACAAAATGAAACAAGATAATTTCTCTTTCTCATACATTAAAGCCCTTCAATTGGATGATCAAACTTCAATGAAAAAATAATTTTATTAAATGTACCTAAAGGTTTATCAACTAGAGAACACTTCATAACATATTTGAGGAGTCCAATTTAAATATTTAGTCTAGAAAGTATCTGATATTAAAAATAAATGAGAGTCATTCATCCTTTTCAGATCATTGCGGTGATGATGATGATGATGATGATGATGATGATGATGACCGTAACATATATTTGCATAGTGATATGTGGAGATAAAATGCTTTATGTGTGTGATAAAATTTGGTCCTCACAACTAATTTACATATGTATAAACTACATAGAGGGAAGAGGAGTTTTTGTCCTTTTAGTGTTATTGGTGAGTAGGAGGAGGAAGAGGAAGAGGAGGAAGCAAATCTATCTATATGGTCCCAACCCTCATGAGGGTGGAGCAACTGATTCCCAAGTCGTCCCTCAAGAGATTGTTTGTTATCGTTACTCAGTCATGCCCAACTCTTCATGACTCCATTTGGGGTTTTCTTGGCAAAGATATTGAAGTGATTTGCCTTTCTCCAGATCATTATGCAAATGAGAAAATTGAGGCAAGAGGGTTCAAATAGCCAGTGTCTGAGGTCAGATTTGAAATTAGGAAGATGAGTCTTCCTGATTCCAGGGCCTGTACTCTATCCACTGTGCCAGTTACCTTCCCCTAACACATTAGTCTCTCTCTAATAAGACTTCCTCTCCATGTCTTCAAGGGCTGAAGTTTCCTTGAATCTACAATTGAAATAGGAAAGCGCAGGTAATCTGTATAGGGACATAAAGAGAAAAACACAAAGAATATAACAAGAGTGTGTGGAGGGGGAGGGAAAGAGTTGTTCTAGAATAAATTATTATCTTCCAAATCTGAGGAAGGAAAATCAAGGAAAGCTCACTTTATTCTTATTCCCCAACAGAGAGCATTGTAAACCTGAATGGCAAATATTGGGCATGTACCAGATGGGTACAATTCTAGACCAATAGCCTCTTAGAGATAAGGGATTGTAGAGTAAGCACTTAGTCACAGTTTTCTTGCTCTGTCCATAGATAGAAATTATAGTATCTATTACAGAAATGGACATTCCATATCTCTTTCTAAATATATCACTGTAAGTGGGTCTTTCCATGTAACAACACATCTCTACATTATATGAGGAAGCATTTCCACTCTCTTAATGTTGGTAACCATAACTTCCTTGGTAACTGCTCTTGAATAATATTAATATGTGAAACAACAATATATTGCATTTTTCTCAGTTACATATTTATTAATTATCCTTATTAATTATGCTTTAGTGACTATGTAAAATCATATACAATACACATTTTAAAGAGATAGCGATAACATTTAAAACAAATTCAATTTCTTTTTTGCAGAGAGAAGGAAGTTTCACCATTGATGGTTTCCAGCAATTGGGACTGCCATATTCTGTTTTACAAGTGACCCCAAATGGTTTCTTATCTCACTATGGATATCTATCAGTCAAATCAAGAGCAACTGTGGTAGCTAGTCTTAGTCAAAATATCTATGTTTACCTCGAATTTGTTTCTTTTAGAAAAGGAGGTGGATTTAGAAGCTTCCCGTTTGCATACATGTACAAATATAAATATGATCTTTCTCTTGTGTGGTCACCAAACTTTTGAAGCTGCATAAATAACTACCCCTCAGCATACTTGTTCTGTGGCTGGAACTTTTCTCCTCTCTCATTGAGAATAAGAAGTCTTGCCTGCCAAACACAGTTTGTTCCTGTCAGTCTGCATCTCATCATTTGAAGGTCAAATGTATATCTTTGGTAGCTCAAAGGATGCAAAAAGGTATTGCAAATTCCATTTTACCAATGAAAAAGCTAAAAACCAGTGTATATGACTTATACAAAATCATACATGCACACAGCAAGTGGTTGTGCCACATATAAATATGTGATGTCTGTCATCAAATTTCCAAGTCAGTATTCTCTTGTTCTCTTTGCTAAAGTAAAACTCAGAGTGGGTATCTGGGTATGCATGTAAATGCATTTTGTGTGTACACATGTATATGCATATATGTATATACATTCATATATACATATATATGTATATGCACATATGCATTTACATGTGTATATATGTATATATGTGACAGCCAGTGTGTTGTAAACTAAAATGCTATATTTTTGGATTCAGAGGACTTGACTCATCCATCTTTCATAAGTGACCTTAAGCAATTCACTTAAGATATCTAGGCTTTCTCATCTTTTGTTTTTGTTTTTTTTTTTTTGACAGAGAAGAATACTTTCTTTTATTTTTTTCTACTGATTTTTTATTCATTCATTCATTCATTGATTTATTTTTACTTTTCAATATTCAACTTCCACAAGATTTTGAATTCCAAATTTTCTCACCAATGTATCACCAAGGCAATCTTCACAGAAGTAGTGGGGACTATGAATATGCCAACGTAGTTCTCAATTGCCAGGTGTAAAAGATTTTCCATATAGAACACAGAAGAAAAACATTTATTTAAACAACAGAATCATAAAGCAAAGTCCATCATGGTGACCAAGAAGTTAATAAACAGGACCACAGAAGGGGGCATAACCATTTTCAAGCCTTCCCTTCCTCTGCTAGGGCCTTCTCACTATCACCTGTCATACTGTGTCAGTTGGTCTATGTCAGTTAGCCTCTGTTCTATCCCTTCTGATTTGACCCAACTCATTCACTTTGTCCTAGCTCCACTCCATCCTTCCTGTTCTGCCTCTTCAATAAGCTCTTCCCACCACATGTGACCCAGGCTTCTAAGCAATTTAAGTAGATCATATGGGCCTATTGACTAATGAGAAAGATCTTTCCATTTTAATTACAATCTTTGCATTTTAATTACTATTATATTTAGCCCCAAGATCTTTCATATTCATTACATAGATTGGTGGGGCAAATGGTATTACAAGCACTTTATCATCCCCTCTCAACAAATGAGGCCCAAAATCCTGTGGTTAGGGGCAAAGTTCTCTTCTTCCATAACTACTTCCTGCTGAAATTGGATGTAGCCCCAAGAGGTCTCATTTGAGACACCAGTTGTTTAGCTGGCACCTGGAGTTTGGTCAAGTTCAGGTCCAGAGATGACACATCACCATCATGATAGGAGGTAACATCCTGTTTCAGCGATCAGGCATCTGCAGGTGGTGGGTACTAATAAACCTAGCAAACAAGTTTAACAGATGAAAATCCAAAGAAACAAGCAAAAAAATCCAAGGAAACAGTAACCAGAAGCAGGGCAGACATAGGGTCAACTGTGGTTCTGGAGTCCATAATCCTACTATCATAGACTCATTTGCAGTATAATACATGAGTTAAAGGTACAATTTGGTAATCATCCTCTCCTGAATAAATAACAGTTATGGTATTATCTTTACCACATACTATAATTTGCACAGCCTTTGGAACGTTGTCTGGCTTCTGTTTTACCCACACTTCTTTTCCTGATTTTATTTTATCAGTAGAACCCAATCCTCTAGTTGTTCTGTTAGTTATTTCTGAAGGAGGATACGTTTTCACAAGCGGTCTTGTTTCACAAGGAATAATAATCACTTGAACAATTCTATCACTTTACAAAACTGTATGTGTCCATTTTGGAATTTTGCAATAATTTCTCCTTCATAATTAGAATCTTTCCCTACTGCCAATGTGTGTGTGTGTGTGTGTGTGTGTATATATATATATATATATATATATATATATATATATATATATATACATAGATATATACATAGATAGATATAGATAGATATAGATAGATACATAGATATAGATATATAGATATAGACATAGATAGATATAGATATATAGATATAGATAGATACATAGATAGATATAGATATATAGATAGATATAGATATAGATATATTTCTTGACCTGCTGATCCTGATGTAGGTAACATCCATCTAAATTGTTTCTTTGGGATTCTCATGCATATTCCAGTAGAGATTGATCTTATTTCTTTCCTATCCAACCAAAAGTCCTCTAAGCAATGTAAATCGTATCCTGCCAAACCAGGTGTCCCTGCATGTGGTGGCAGAACATCTGACCTCACACTCCAACTCAGTATTTGGGATCTTACGTTTTTGTTGTTTTCTAATTTTGTAGATTTAAGCTAGAGGTGCACTGCCTCCCAATGGTCTATTATTCAAATTACATAAAGCGATGGACAAATTGCCTTTCCAGTGTTGTTAAGAATTATTAGAACTTAACTTTCTTAACTATTCTTTCAATAGTCTATTCATTCTTTCAATGAGCCTGGATGCTTGTGGATAATATGGAATATGATATATCCATTCTATATTGTTTAATACACAACATCTCTTCATTTCAGTATGTTTGAAATGTGACCCATTGTTGCTTTGAATATGCATTGGGGTTCCATAATATAGCCTTATGATATCAAAAGTTTTACAGGTGTTTTTCTGTGTTACATTCTTATAGGGACGAGCCACTGGTCTACCTGGATAGGTGTCAACACAAGTTCATACAAATTTGTATCCTTCATGTTGAGGAAAAGGGTCCAATATAATCTATTTGCCAAATCTGGGCTGGTAATTTCCCCTTGCTATCTCTGCAGTTATTTCCCCAGGAACAGTACATTCCTTTTCCAACCGACATATAAAACATTCTCCAGTTACTTCTTTCAACAATGAATGAGGGCTACTAATACTTCAGTCTTGTGCCCACTGGTTTGTGACCTCCATCCCTAAATGGCCAGCCATTTGATGGACCCATTTTGCTAGTACTAGATCATCAGTTGGTGTCAGAGTAGAGACAATATTTTGAGCAGTAGTTTTTGCTAGTTGATCAGCATATGCACTGTACTCACATTCTGGAATTGTGAGGGCCATGTGAGTATCCACATGAAAAAGTCACAAATTGATAGCCAAATACATGCCTCATATGTCTTCCCATAATTATTTTCCCTAGAATTGTTTGCCATGAATTTCCCTATTTTGATTTTTTCATATGGTCATCCATGTTGCTAACCTATTAACCATGAGTAGCAATCTTTGCTAGTTGATCAGCATATGCATTGTACTCATGTTGCAGTGTGGTGAGGGCTATGTAAGTATGCACATGAAAAACTAACATTAAAAAGCAAATACATGTTTCAAATATCTTCCTATATTTCTTTGCCCCAGAATTGCTTAATATGAATTTCCCAATTTTGATTTTTCCTCATGGGCATTCATGTAGCTAAACCATTAGCAATGTCCTATGAATCAGTGAATATATGACACTGTTCTTGTTTTCTTTTGATAGCTTGATGTACTGCCATAAGTTCAATATATTGACTGCTTCTACTTATTCCAGTGCTTTCCAAAGTCTGCCTAGTATGTGTGTTACAGGCTACCACTTTCCAATGTCTTTTGTGGCCCAAATATTTTGCTGTCCCATCAGTAAACCATGCATGTCTCATTCTTCAGTTTATCCATCATATCTTTCATTCCATGTTACCAAAGACTGTAAAAACTGTTGCTTTAGTTCAAAGGGTATATCATTTCCCTCAGTATCTATGTTTGCTATAGATTCAAGGAAAGCAAAACTCCACTTTCACCTGTTTTAGATCTATTTTGAACATACCATTTTCATTTAATTATGGTAGCTCCCTGTGCATGACTAATTCTGTGAGAAGCTAGGGTTCTCATTACCCAGGTCACAATTGTGATTTTAGTTCTTAGGCTTCATGGCCTAAAATCACCTGTTCATTCTTCACCAAAGCCCAATAAGCAGCTAACAACTGCTTTTTCAAAAGGGGTGTATTGAGCTCCAGATGAAGGGAGTTTCCTAGACCAAAATCCTATGGGCGCATTTCAGCTTTGTTATTTTTGTCATAAACTCCAGTTTGCACATTCATCCTGTAAGGTCACTCGTAATTCCACTGGGCCACTTTGCATAAGCCATAAATCTAGAGCCAATTGAAAAGCTGCTTCAGCTTCATCAGAAGCTTTGGTCTACTCGAGTCCTCAATCAAATTCATATTTTTTTCATAGTTATTTTATACAAGAGTTTCAAAATTTGTCTTAGGTGCAGTATGTGATGCTGCCAATATCCAAAAAATCCCATAAACTTTTGGGTCTCTTTCTTATTGATGGGGTCGGAAAATTCTGAATCTTTTATGAGGCTTGTGGGAGAATCTCTTGCTGCCCCTGATCGCATTGTATATCCAAAAACTTTCCAGCTTTACATGGCTCTTGAATTTTTGCTGGCTCTTGAATTCTACCACCTTTTGCTTTGCATATACTCAATTAAAAGTGCCAAAATCTTCTCCAGTTCTACAGCTTTACCCTGTATAATAATGTCATCTATGTAGTGGGTAAGCTGTACACCAGGTACCTCTAATTCATTCACATGTTCAGCCACAATCCTATGACAAATAGTGGGGCTATGCAGATATTCTTGTGGAAGGCATGTAAAAGTATGTTATTGGCCCTGCCAAGTGAAAGCATATTGGTCCCATTGTTTCAAATCTATTGGGAGAGTAAAGAAAGCATTGACTAAATCAATAACTCTGTACCATGTCATCATATTTCTGGATCTTTCCTATTAAAAATAATGGTATCTGGAACAGTAGCATACAAGAGAAGAGTGACTTTATTCAATTGTCTATAATCCAGTCATCCTCCATGTCCCATCTGCCTTTCATACTGGCCAGACAGGATTATTCCATCAAGTGCTTATAGGAACTAACAATCCTACTTCAATAGATTTCCTTTTTAGTACTGGTAATCTCATCTTGTCCACCTGGCACACAATGATGCTTTAAAGTAATCACTTCAGAAAGTTCAGGCAAAGTGTTTGGGTCCATTTATATTTTATCCACTAAAATTGTATTAATTCCTATCTTCCTTACTGCAAACTGGTGTCTCTACTCAGATAAGTTTAAAGTCATAACTCTCAATGTATCTATTCCAATAATGTATTCAGGAATGGGTACAATCACCACAGTATATTCTTTCTTAGGTAATTGTCCAATTTCCATTGTTAGATTAATTTCTCTGGCTGATATTTCAGCCCCTCCCTATCCTGTTATGGTGATAATTACTTGAAAGATGATGTATAGGCTCATTTTTTAACATGGCTTTCAGGTAGTCCGTTAATTTTTAAATTGTCTCTTCTGGATCTACTTTCCAGGTCAGTTGTTTTTCCATCACATTTTCTGCTATTTTTTCATTTCTTTAATTTTGCTTTATAATTTCTTTATTTTTCATAGTCGTTAGCTTCCATCTGCTCTGTTCTAACATTTAAGGAATTACTTTCTTCAGTGAGCTTTTGCACCTCCTTTTCTATCTGACTATTTAAGGCATTCTTCCCCTCATTGACTTTTTCCTCTCTTTTGCCATTTGGGTTAGTCTATTTTTAAAGGTGTTATTATCTTCAATTGACTCATTTTTCATGATTTTCTTGCATCATTCTCATTTCTATTCCCAAGTTTCCCTCTACTTCTCTTACTTCATTTTCAAAATCCTTTTTGAGCTCTTCCATGGCCTGAGACCAATTCTTATTTTCTTTGGAGGCTTTGTATGTAGAAGCTTTGACTTTGTTTTCTTTGTCTGTTTGTATGTCTTGGTCTTCCTTTTCACCAAAGTAAGATTCTATAGTCTGATTCTTTTTTCAGTTTTTGCTCATTTTCCCAGCCACTTTATTGACGTTTGAGGTCTTTAATCAATGTATTTCTCTGCTTCCAGTGGGATTGGCGGGGGGGTACTATCAGTTGCTTGATCCTCCCACAATCAGTGGACCTAGTAATCCTGAAAGAACTTCTGCTGCTGTCCCTGCTGGGGCTGTGGCTCTTGTGAACTCCACCCCCTCTACTGCCCTAGGACTGGATCCTTACCATTTTACTCTCTCACGCAGGTCTGGCAGTTTTTGTTTCTTTCCATGGACCTTCCAATGTCCTTGATGCTTAGGGGGTTTGAAGTCAGAAAGCCTCCACAGGTACCAGAGACTCCGTCCCCTCCTAGACATGCTTAGGTCTGTGCTGTGCTGTCCTGTGCTACCCAAGCTGGGCTATGCTCTGCTCCCAGTGCAGCTTGATAGACACTTCCTGGTGGCCTTCCTGGTTGTCTTGGGCTGGAGATTTGCTTTAGGCCTTCATTCTGTGGGGTCTTTGCCTCAAGGATTTACCTAGAGTCATTTTTTACAGATATTTGTTTGGGTTTGGGGGAGAGCTCTAGAACTCCCTGCTTCTACTCTGCCATCTTGGCTTGCCCCCCCACCCCCAACCACCCTGGGTTTTCTCCCTTTTAAAAGGTGGGATTAGATGTTAGCTTAGAGCTGATTTAGATGATATCTAATGATCATTACAGTACAAAATCTATGATTCTAGGAGCTTTTTTTTAATATTTAGAATATGTGAAATCTGTTTTGTGATTAATCCCTAAAGTCGATATATGAATAAGCACACAGATGGAAATAAACAATTGAACATTTACATTTCAATCAATAAACATCTAATTGCCTACTCTGTGTCAAGCACTGTGCTAAAGATTCAAAAGATAAAAAATGAAGGTCTTTGATATCAAGTAGCTTACAATTTATTGGGGAAGATTGCACAGAAAAGGTAACTGAAAAGGGGATGGAGGAGGAGGGAATGAGAAGAAAATACCTGACAAAGAGACATGGTGGAGAAGTTATTCAGTTATTTCACAAACTAGTGCACCCAGGTGACAAATGAAGAGACATCAGAGTTGAGCAATGTCCTTATACAGAATTTTGCATTTCATGGTCCCATTGTCCAATGAGAGAGGCAAAGAGTAATGATGAAATAGAGTTCAAAGGCTCATGAGATTTTACAGGATTGTGAATTTATTCCACTGCAAAACTTTCTGAGTTATGGTGGAAAATTTATTCAGAGTAGTCCAAAGAGTACTGCAGTCAGGAGAGGAATTGAATTTTCATAACATTTCAATTATCCCTTTTTAGGTTAGTTTAAGAAAATTTACTTTATAACACTTGTTAATGTATAACACTATAAAAAAAATGGCCTAACTTTCTCAGAATGTTTCATAATAAAGGTAATCTCAACCTTCTCTTCAGATAGCATAGCTGTAGGACTAGTTCCTCATTTGGCCTGAGAAGATACCATAAAAAAGCTCAAAAGATTAATGTCAAGTCAACCTTATAACATGGTCCTTGCCTTATTCCCCTTTTGGTCTGTCCAGTCTGTTTACTGTTTTCTATTAGCTTGGTACCAGCTTTATTTCTCTGTACCTAATTCCCTACCTTAATTCCCTGCTTTGTATCTCAAATTTATTGGGAAAAGATACCTGCCCTCATCTTCTATACAACCATGTCTTTTCTGAATTTAAATTTCTGACTTCTACTTCAGTTTCTGCTATTTATCTGAATATTGTTTCCCTAGGGTATGCCATATTATTTTCTTTAGGGATATAACAGTTAGATGGCACAAGATATATACCACTGGGACAGGAATCAGATAAACTCATCTTCCTGAGTTCAAATTCAGCATCAGACACTTGCTAGCTCTTGCGAGAAATGATTAATTTGCACCACTGTTCTCAATCAGTACTAATCAATTTGATGTGACTCTGTGGGAGGCAGTGATTACACGATCTGTATATTAGGCCCCAGCTCTGTAAACTGAAAATTGTGAATTCACTTGCTTAATCATATCAACCTAACTAGAGACTCTCAACCTTTGTTTTTCCATGTAATGATGACCAAATCCAGTGTGGTGGTGGTGACCTGAATGACATGGAAAATCCTCCAAGTCATTTTTGTACCTCCAAACTATTTTCTCTTTTCCTACATGAGCAGGTAACCATCAAATGACTACTTGGTTGGTGAAGATGCCCCATGTTAGTCCAATCTCAGACTCTGCTGTTGACATAATATTTCTAGGTATGCATCACTTTATGGCCCTCAAAACAAGGTCTAGCAAACAATGAGACTCTATAGATTATTTAACCCCTTTAGAATGTTCAGGTCTTTAAAACTGGTAACAAGCCTGGAAGAAGGGGGCCATGTCAGATATAAGGAAACTCTGAGGTCCACTTCAGTAGAAAGAACCATGGATCCTTTGGTGAAGTGCTACCAGTTTTGAGCTATAATTCAGGGTTTTTTTTCTTGTAGGTTGGAAAATTGTAAATTTCTTACTATATGATTCTGGGAAAGTCACCTAGCCCTGTCTGCCTTCATTTTATTTTCTGTACAACGAGCTGGAGAAGGAAAGGGTAACACTACCTTGGTAATTTCTTCCAAGAAAATCCAAGATGAGGTTACCGACACTCATACCACAACAAAAAAGACTGAATAACAATTGCACAATAACGAAGTCTTAAAGCATTACATTTCCAAAAGTACATAAAGAATAAAAAAAATCATTGGAGGGGAAAAAATGACTTCATTTGTCATGTTGTATACCACAGAACATACAGCAATTTTTGGAAAAGCTTCTAATGATATGAAACAGGTATAGAATATGCTTCTAGATTTATGACCACATAAAACTAACTAAGCTTTCAGAGAAATTGTGAAAATAGTAGGGTTTTGCGTGGTTGTGGAGGCAATGCTTTTGGTTAGGTTTGTCGATTGATTCTTTATGATGATAGCACTACATTTTGCCTATTATGTGTTAGACACTGTTAAGTGCTCTACACATATCTCCTTTAGTCTTCATAACTACTGTGTATAGTTGCTATTTGTTCCCATTTGTCTTTTTGAGGAAATTGAAACAAACATATGGATGTTAAATGATTTTCCCAGGATGATGGGTAAAGGAATGCCTAGGTGAGTGCAAGGACTATGATATCATATGGAAAAATTATGAAACAGTCATCATCAGTGAAAATCATATTCCCTCTTAAGCAGAAATTCCAATAATTTCCTATATACATTTAGGATCAAAAAAGAAAAAAAAAAATCTCTATTTGACTTTTAAAGCTCTTCATTAATTGTATCCTTTCTGTCTTTGTATCCTTTTGCAATTTACACCTCTTCATTTAATCTAAGAGCTATTGACACTGGCCTTCTTGCTTATTTTTGTAGTGCCAAAGCAATATTCACATTGCCTATGGCAGCCATGAATATCCTAATGCAATTCTGAATGGCAAAATACCACAGGCTCTCCACATGGAAGGCAGAAGCAAAACATTTATTCACGTAACAGAAAGTTAAATGCATCATAATGTATACACCATAATAATTCAGACAACAGTACCATCCCCATGCCTTCCCCCTGATCTGCTTCCCACAAACCAGCTACATTAAAGAAATCACAAGCAGGTTCCTTCAACAAATCGCAAACATGCCTCCTTAAAGAAAAGCACAAACAAGCTCTTTCACTCATGTTAGGCACCTGCCTGCATCCTTCCTTCCAAGCTCTGACTGCTCTCATGAATTTTCTCTCAGCTCTGTTTCTAGTTCTACCTCTTCCTGTTCCACACATTAAGAAATTCCTCCTACCATAGGCCTCCGTATGACTTAGACTTCCATATAACTCAGGCTTCCATGTGACCTTAAGCAGGTCACATGGACCTATTAATGAATGAGAAATACCTCATTTGTAATTATTTAAATTACCAATACATGCAGCCCCAAGATCTCTCATATTCATTATGCAGCCAGATGATGCAGTGGATAGAGCACCAGTGCAGAAGTAAGGAGGACCTGAGTTCAAGTCTCACCTCAGACACTTGACACTCACTAGCTGTGGGACCTTGGGCAAGCCACTTAACCCCAATTGATTCATCCTGGGTTATCTCCACTCATCCTGATAAATATTTGGTCAATGAATTCAGATGGCTCTGGAGAAATGAAGCTGATGACCTGCACAGCCCTCCCTCACTCAAAACAAAGTCAAGTACAAGTCATGTCGTTATTTCTCTGTTGGCATGATCTTTTCAATCAATGAAGGACGAACACACACATATTCATTATATAGCTCAGGTCGGTGGGGCAACTGATAGCAATAGAACTTAAACTGGGATAAACAGAAAATAAACATATAAAATATCTTAGACAACTGGTGTCAATGGAACTTTACAATGATATAACAGGGACAAAAAATAAACACATAAAAACAATATCTCAGGGTGGAGTTTGAGCACAAGAACCCCCATCATTTCCCCCTCTAAAGAATGGGATCCAAAAATCTTGGAGTAATGGATAAAGGTCCCTTTTTTAATAGTTACTTCCTGCTGAAATTAGACATAGAGCTGACTCTGCCCCAAGAAGTACCAGCTGGCATCCAGAATTTGTTTGACATCATAGTCGTGGACAGGGAGTGACATCCATCTTAAATGATCAGAACATCTGCAAGTGGAGGGTATGAGGTCTGCAGAAAACAAATCTGAAAAGCTAGATGAACAGACAAAAAAAAAAGAAAGAAGGAGACAATAACCAGAAGTAAGGTAGCTATAAGGTCAGTCATGCTTCTGGAGACCATGAACCCACTATTATAGCCTCATTGACTACTAAACATTGTTGTTTATTCTTTTCTAATTTGAAGTTTGGGGTTCAATCATTCTGGCTAATGGTACACCCTCTTTAATCTGAGCTGGGACCTGGCCAACCTCCCATCCTCTGTGCAGGTGTGATGAACTTAGATACAACGTTTTAGAAGAATCAGCAGGGGCAGTTTTCATCTCCCTGCTCAGTCTAAAATAAAGCTTCTTTTCTCAATATATTTTATATAGTTCATTAGTTGGAATGCTATCTATTCTTCCAAAACATTCCCCTGCTATCAACAGAGCAGCAAACAATTCTTTTCTTGTCCATCTGTTCTGACTTTGAATACACTGGCTATTACTCTTCTCTCTTGAGAAAATTTATCTTTTTCACTGATTCTCACCATCCAATATACCAATGATTCTCCCAACTTTTGGGTGAACCCAACTCAAAATATATGTGATCTCCTGCATGAGGAAAATTCTCAATTACCTCCCCAAACACTGTGGGGGCCCTCTGATTCTCCTGTTTCCTTCTTAATACTGGCCAAACCTCACTCCTCTTTTGTTTCATTCTCCTCCCACATATCCTCCTGGCCTGTGCTTTGGGCAGACTCAAGCCCATCCTGTGCAAGAGCTGTATTCTATTTTCTATTGCTGACTTTTTACCTCTTTGGAGATAAAGCAACAAAACCATTTTCTACTACCTAAGACTTTCTAGCCTGCTCTCCTAAAGGAAAGTTTGAATGTTGCAGCATAAAAATCTTCTCATGCCAAATAGCCAATTCCCTTTCTCTCTGAGCTTTCTCTTCCAGCAGATTGTCTTTAATTTTACACATAAGATGATAACTTCTTAGCAAGGCCTAGCCTCTCATATACCCCTGCCACTTGTTTTCCTGGTTCTTTTGGTATTTCCTGCAAACATCCTTTTAAGTTTCCAATTTTCACAGAGACCTGTGCCTTTAACCCATTCTTTTGCAAGGGAGGAATAAGGCAAATGCTCCCACCCTGTGACATCCATTTCTTCTTCTGTCTCCTCTGCCTTTCTGTATCCAAATAGGAGTCTGAGTTTTTGCAATCCTGACCTCATTGCCATTTGTAGCACCAATGCAATATTCACAGTGCCTATAGTGGCCATGAACATCCTGGCATAATTCTGACTCGCAAAAGTAACAGATTCTCCATGTGGAAGACAGAACCAAAACATATATTCAGTTACCAGATAGCCAAATCCATCACAACAACAAATTTCTATATGCAATAACAATGCAGGGAGCAGTACTATCCCCCAAGTTTTCCTTCTGGCAGGTTTCTCACAAACTAACTCCAGTAAACAAATCACAAACAGGTCCCCTCAAACAAAATCACAGACAAGCTCTTTGATTCACACTAGTCAACTGCCTGCATCCTTCCTTCCAAGTTCTTACTGGTCTCTTTAAATTCCTCTCAGCTCTGCTCTATCACAGCCTCTTCCTGTTCCACACATTCAACAAACTTCTCCCATCACAGACTCCGTGTGATCCTAGACTTTCATGTGACCCAGGGAGGGTCACATCGGCCTATTAATGAATGAGAAAGATCTCTCTATTTAAATTACCATTGCAATCCTTCTAACAAGATACTCCATTTCATAACTCCATGCATTATTGCGGATGTATACCCCATGTCTATAATCTGGCTTACCTGAGTTCCTCCAAGTGTCACTTAAAATGTCACCTGCAAGATGCCCTTTTGAACAATCCTTAATGCTAGTCTTCCTTCTGAGGTCACCCTCAATTTCCCCCGTATATCATATGTGTTTATAGTGTTTTATGTGTTGTCTCCCCCATTAAAATGTTAGCTGGCTTGAGGGAAAGGACTTTATTTTTCCACTTTGCATCCCCAATTCTTAGTGTAGAGACTGGAATATAATAAATGGTTTTAGCTATTGTTGCTGTTGGTGGAACAGTTGTGATATAATGTGTTTTCAGTATTTCCTCCCAAATTGTGCATGAATTTCTTCTTCTGCATCTGGAGACAAAAGCGGTCAGGTTCAGAGAAACTAAACAACACTGTGATCTTGTTGCATTTCCTTTCTCTGTTAGGGCAAAGTAAGCATCGTTTTTGATAAATTTCTAGTGAATTTTGAATGTCCTCTTTCATCTAAACATTGAACCTGAAATAATAGAATATCATTATTTTGTTAACATAAATTTCTTGCTGATCATTCTACAAGACCATTAATTATGTCAGTAAAATACTAAATAAATCACAATTTGTAGTTTCCTAAAGGACAATGGAGATTCACTTAGTGTTTGTAGTTGTAAATGGATGCATTATCAATGATGACTTTTATGTAAGAAGTGGTGTAAAAAGTATCATTAAGGTAATTTGATTCCCTCAATTTTCATACATTTAACCAGACACCAAAATGAATTTCTATTTTATTTTATATGTATCTTATCTTCACTTATCTATAAATTAGTATACTCTCTACTCCAAGTCCACTACTCTTTGATGTCAGGGATTGTTTCAATTTTGCATTTAGATTTCCAGGTGTCTAGAAGCATTCCTAACATGTAAGAGATAACTAATAACCTGTACTTTGGTTGATTTATTGATCAGAGAGAAGATAAGGCAAGAAAGGGGGATAATGACTGGATGTGTGATTTTCATCATTATGCAAACTCCCAGAAGAGAAAATTCCCTCTATCAATGCATAACTCTGCAACTGTAGTCTGATAGAGTGTCTTAGAAGACATAGGGATTAAGTTTCTTGCCCAGGGTCATGTAGTCAGTAGAAGTTAAGGGATATATTTAAACCCAAAATATTTCAGACTCTGAGTCAAGTTATGTACACATATACACAAACACACACCTGTGTATGTATATACATAACACACATATACATATATACATGCACAGAGATGTCTGTCAAGAGTAAAGGGCAACAAATTGGTAGTGCATCTTCTACACTGATATCTATGGAATATCCAAAACCTTAAAAGACTCCCAGCACACTCACATAATTCCTCTTTGTAGTATTAATGGAGGGCATGAAAAACAAGGACATAAGTTGGGAAGCCATGGTTACATTGCTATACATGCCAGCAGAAGGATTGCTAGCATTGATGAGATCACAATTGCATCAAAAAGTTGAAATAATGGAATATTTGTGGGAGTATCAGAAAATATTAAATAAATGAAACCATTGTAATGGATGTGAAATATCATTTTTGTAAAAGCCTATTATCTCATTTATAGATAATTAATGTATCTCCTTTATCTATGACCCTCTTTTTTGAAACAATACAAGTTCCTACGAAATTTTGCCAAAGTAAGGAATTTGAAACAGTAAAAATAATATCTTGGCATTATTTACAGATTTGAATTAATTCAAAGCTATGTACAAATTTACATGGGTTTCTAGTCAAAACAACTTTGAGAGACAGGCAATATGAGCCACCTTGATTTTACAGATGAAAAACTTGGCATTCATAGAGTTTATATAACTTACTGAGTATTATGTAGCTAAGAGACAGAAACTCAATATGGTTCTATTTACTGTAATTCCTGGTCTCTTTCTACAAAAGCATGATTAAAACTTTATATTCTCTATAAAACATAAATTAAAATTTAACAATGAAAAAATATATCTAATAAATATACCCCTCATATTAGAAATATCAGAATATTCTACTTACTATCGGCAAAACTTTTATAGAATTTTACTGAAAATAGACTGGTGGAATTCAGACTCTGATTCCTCAATTGATTGTGCTCCATCTTTAATTGATGTTATCTCAATCTTCCTGAAATGTTGGCATCATAAAGTCTGATTCATGAACTTGGGTTTCTGAGAATATCACTTATTTTAAGCAAATTAAACACAAGCTGTTTTGGGCAACCTGAGATACTATCAATCTTGAGTCTTAATGTTGGCAGACTGAGAGGCATAACACAAAACCAAAATATTTATAAGAACATATGCCAAAAGCATTTAAATGGGAGCAAATAAGCAGGCTACAACTAGGAGAAGACCCAGATTCAGCAAAGATACAATGAATAATATTCTCCATTATCAAGGAATAAGTAAATGCCCCATCCTACAAATAATACACGTATGCTACAAGATAAACAATTAAAGCAGTATAACGTTGCCATTTTATATCAAAAAAGAATATCGAGAATATAAAATAGTAATCTAAGGCTGGGGATTGACTGTTATCAACCTTTTCAGGAAGACAAAATTCTGTATTAACAAATACACACATAAAAATTTACATACATATGTACATATCTGTATATACAAATACTTGACAGTCCAACTGCTGTAGTAGTTTTCATGAAATAATTAAATACCTGGAATAAGGTTAAAATATATTTGACATAAATGCTTTATGGAGAACTGAGGGACAATATCAGTGAAAATTACATATATTGAAAAGATGTGTACAAGTAGCCATCACTAGCACCTGATAGAGATTATGCATTTCCTAATAATATCACTGATCTATCCAAGTGTTGAAATAACACTAAACAAATTAAAGAACATTTAACATTTATGGCTAGTTTGACAGATATGAGGTACATAAGAATATGTCAATTCTAAGTTATGTTCTAGTCCTGACATATACTGGCTCTGTGAACTTTGGCAATGCCCTCAACCTCTCAGTTTCCCAAGGAAATTCTCTAAGATGTTAAATTGCCGAGGAGATGGCAAAATGAATTGGCAAGAAGCAGTTTCATTCAGTGAGAGTTGCATATATCAATGAAGTCATGTCTATTCTAAAACTATTCTCTGAAAGCATCTAAACGTATCAATGATTTTTAACTGAATTTTACTGTTGAGTGAATGTCTTGAAATTTGGGATATAGGTAAAGAATTTTGCATAGACCCTCATGACACTGATTGATATTTTTTAATTCATAGATTAAGAGCTTCTCATTGAAAAGAGTATAGCTGAAGACAAATCGATGCGACCCAATATTTCTTCTGTTCTTCAAGTATCATTATGTCATTAGTGTTTTTCTTCCCTAGTTCCTGATATTCAAGAGCCATTAAAGAGATGTCAAAGTCATAACTGCCCAGATATTCAAGAGGAGCCTCACTGAATTCAGTTAGACTTGTTGTTAGATTGCACTGCACTGCTTGTCACAAATATTAAACCATTCCACTGTGATGGAACTTGTCAGACCTTATTTTTCATTGGAATAGTTCAAGGCTTCCTTGGAATAGTTCTGAATTGTTCAATGTTACCACAATGTCATGCAGACTGTTTTAATAGAGCCCATCATACATGTAATTCAATTCAAGAAGCTTCATGAACCATTGATTCTGCTAGGTACTGAGATCACAAAGATACACTGAAATAATTCCTTCACTTAGTGAACTTATATTCTGTTAAAATGTGGGGCAAAATGTGTGCATGTGAGTAAATAGAAATAAAGTAATTTCTTGTGGGGAGGATAAAGGTTTAACATTCCTATTTTAAAATTCAATGGGGAAGAACCACGATGGCTGAGTAAAGGCACCTGCCTAAGTTACTCACCTGAACCCTCTTCCAAACCCTCAAAATATCTTAAAATAATAATTGTAAACAAGTTATAGAGAGGCAAAACCCACGAAAAATGATGGAGAAAAGCCATTTGATAGACCAAAACAACTTAGAAGGTCAGCATGAATGGTCTGTTGCAACAGGATGAGAGAGGATCTCAGTACAGTGCATCACTCCATCTGAGACCAGGCACCAGCAAACCACAAGCAGGTCTTGGGACCAACGAATCAATATTCACAGTAGTTGCTTCCAAAACTCTCAATCTGTAGATGTTAAGGGGGCCAAACAACTGGTCAGGTGATTACAGGATCTCTTTGCTGGCATTGAAGCAGAACTTTGTTGCTTTACCCATACTCAGATCTGGATCACAGTAGTGAGTTGCAGTCCCAGGTTAAGGTGGAGCACTAGAACTTCAGAATACAGTGGAGTGGAGATTATCCTCACAGTTCCAAGGCAGACAAGAGTTCTTGTGGCCATTCAAAGATAAGAGTAGAGGACAGGAGAATAGTTAAAGCTATATCCTTAGATCATATTACCTTGGAATAACTGAAAATTTAAAGTCCCTAGAAATATCTCTGAAAACAGTTGCACCATAGAAACAGAAGCCTACTTTAACAAAGAGTAAAAAGTCAAATAATAGGCTGGAAAAAATGAGAAAACAGAAAAAAAATTCTGACGATAAAAAGTTACTATGTTAACAAAGAAGAGCAAACAGAAACTCAGAGACAACAATAAAATCAAAGCTCTTATATTGAAAACCTCCAGAAAAATATGACTGGGTTCAGGCCATGGAAGAACTCAAAAAAGATTTTTTTAAGAGAAGGAGAGGAAAAAATTGAAAGAGAAAATAAAATGATACAAGAAAATTAAGAAAAAAAGTGTCAATAACTTGGTAAAGAAGACACATAAAATACTGAAGAAAATAAGACTTTAAAAAACAGACCAGGACAAATGGTAAAAGACATATAAATACAATGAGGAGAAGAACGCCTTAAAAAGAAGAATTGATCTAATGGAAAGAGAGGTACAGACATTTACTGAAGGGAAAATACTCCTTAAAATGTAGAATTGGGCAAATGGGAAAAAAAGCTTACAGAAGAAATTAATTCCTTGAAAGTTAGAATAGGGTAAATGGAAGCTGATGACTTTGAAATATCAAGAAACAACAGAAAAAAAATCCAAAAGGATAAAAAAAGAAGACAATGTGAAATATCTTACTGGAAAAGCAACTGACTTGCAGGATAGATCCAGGAGGGATAATTTAAAAATTATTACATTTCCTGAACATCATCATTAGGAAAATAGCCAAGGTGTCATTTTTCAAGAAATCAACAAGAAAATCAACCTCAATATTCTAGAACCAGGGAATAAAATGGAGTTGAAAAGAATCCACTAATAACCTCCTGAAAGATATTCCATAATGACAACTCCAAGGAAAATGAAAGCCAAATTTGAGAGCTTTCAGATCAAGGAGAACATATTGCAAGTAATCAGAAAAAACAAACAATTCAAGTATCATGTAACTGAAATTAGCATAACAAAAGATTTAACTGTTACCATACCATAGTATGATATTCTAGAAGGGCAAAGGAGCTAGGATTACCATAAAGAATCACCTACCCATCAAAACTGAGTGTAATCCTATGGAAAAATAACCAGTTAATGGAATAGACAACTTCCAAGCATCCTGATGAAAACACCACAGGAGAAGAGAAAATATGACTTTCAAATTCAATATTAAAGAGAAGCATAAAAAAGGTAAACTAGAAAGGGAAATTATAAAGGGCTTAATAAGGTTCAACTATTTACCTAACTACATGGGAAGATGATAAGTGTAACTCACAAGAACTTTCTCATTTTTCTGGTGGACAATAGGAGCATATATAGACAGAGGACACAGGTATGAATTGGGTATGAAGGAATGATCCAAGAAATAAAATTAAACAGTAAATAAGGAATATATTGGGACAAATGGAAAAGGAGAGGTAAAATTGGATAAAGTATCTCACATAAAATGGGCAAGAAAAATATTTTTTTTAATTTTTTAATTTATTTGAATATTTGTAGTTTCCAACATTCATTTCCACAAGATTTTGAGTTCCAAATTTTCTCCCCATCTCTCCCCTACCCCCACCCCAAGACACCCTGCATTCTGATTGCTCTTACACCAATCTATTCTCTCTTCTATCAAACCCCTTCCTTCCCTTATCCCCAACTTCTCTCTTTTTTCTAGTGCAAGATAGATTTTTATACCATATTACCTGTATTTCCTATTTCACAGTTGCATGCAAAAAATTCTCAACATTCGTTCTTAAATTTTTGAGTTCCAACTTCTGTACCTTCCAACCTCCTCACACATACTCACTGTGAAGGTAAGCAATTCAAAAGAAGTTACACATGTGTAGTTATGCAAAAGACTTTCATAATAATCATGTTGTCAAAGACTACCCGTATTTCCCTCCATGCTATCCTGTCCCTCATTTATTCTATTCTCTCTTTTGTCCCTGTCCCTCCCCAAAAAGAGTTGATTCCTCATTACTCACTCCTCTCATTTGACCACCCTTCTATCACCCCCCTCAAATCCTACTTATCCCCTTTTTTTATACTTTCCTGTAGTGAAAGATAGATTTTTTCATACCAAATTGAGTGTGCCTGTTATTCCCTCATTAAGCCAAATGTGATGAGAGTAAGCTTCACCTTTCACTTCTCACCTCCCTCCTTTTCCTCTCAATTGTAAAAAAGGTTTTCCTGCCTCTTTTATGAGACATAATTTGCCCCATTCCATTTCTATATTTCTCTTCCCTATATATTCCTCTCTAACTCCTTAGTTTTATTATTTTAGATATCATGCCTTCCTATTCAACTCACCCTGTTCTCTCTCTCTCTATATGTGTATATATATATAATATACATTATATATATATATATTATATATATATATATATATATATATATATATATATATAATGCTTTCAACTACCCAAATACTGAGAAAATTCTCAAAAATTACAAATACGATCTTTCCATATAGGAATGTAAACAGTTGAACTTTAGTAAGTCCCATATGATTTTTCTTTCCTGTTTACCTTTCCAGGCTCTCTTAAATATTGTGTTTGAAAGTCAGATTTTCTATTCAGCTCCGGTCCTTTCATCAAGAATGCTTGAAAGTTTTCTATTTCATTGAATGACCATATTTCCCCTGACATATTATATAGTAAGTTGGGTAGGTGAATCTTGGTTTTAATTCTAGTTCCTTTGACTTGTGTAATATCATATTCCAAGGCCTGGAAACACTTAATGTAGAAGCTGCTGGATCTTCTGTTATCCTGATTGTATTTCCACAACGCTCGAATTGTTATTTTGTTTTGTTTTGTTTTGTTTTCTGACTGCTTGTAGTATTTTCTCCTTGCCCTGGGAACTCTGGAATCTGGCTACAACATTCCTAGGATTTTTTCTTTTCTGACATGTTTCTGGAGGTGATTGGTAGATTCTTTCAATATTTATTTTTCTTTCTGGTTCTAGAATATCGGGGAAGTTTTCCTTGATAATTTCATGAAAGTTGATATCTAGCCTCTTTTTTTTTTTAATCATGGATTTCTGCTTGCCCCATAATTTTTAAATTGTCTCCACTGGATCTATTTTCCAGGTCAGTTGTTTTTCCAATGAGATAGTTGGCATTGTCTTCTACTTTTTAATTCTTTCACTTTTGTTTTGTGATTTCTTTATTTTTCATAAAGTCATTACCTTCCATCTGCTCCATTCTAAGTTTTAAAGAACTATTTTCCTCAGTGAACTTTTGAATCCCCTTTTGCATTTGGATAATGCTGCTTTTTAAAGTATTCTTATCCTCATTGACTTTTTGGAACTGTTTTGCCATTTGTGTTAGTCTGTTTTTAAAGGTATTTTCTTCAGCATTTATTGGGTTTACTTTAGCAAACTGTTGACTTACTTTTCATGATTTTCTTGCATCATCCTAATTTCTCTTCCCAATTTTTCCTCCATCTCTATTATTTGATTTTCAGAATTTCATTTGAGCTCTTCCATGGGCTGAGACCATTGTGAATTTTTTTGGAGATTTTCTATACAGAATCCTTGACTTTTATGTCTTCTTCTAATGGCATGGCTTTTTCTTCCTCATCTGAAGGAATGGAGAAAAATAATCGCTCACCAAGAAAGTTGCATTCCATAATCTTATTTTTTTCCCCTTTTGGTGTATTTTCCCAGCTAGTCACTTGAATTTTGAGCTTTTGTCAAGTGGTGGGTATACTCTAGGGACCTGTAAGTTCTCAGTTGCTCCGAAGTGTCGCAATCAAGAGAGAAGAGTTTGCTCCTCTTCCAGTCTGCACTCTTGTCTGGTAAGCTTTTCTGCCCAGGATTTGACAGTAGGATTCCCTCTCCCCATCCCCCTCCAGTTCCACCATGCCTGAGCCCCTCTTCATCCCAAAGCCACCACTGAGGGCTCATATTCAGATCACCTGCTTGATTCCTCTAGGGTCTTTTGGCCTAAGGACTGCAAAAATAGGCACTACATGGCCTGGGGCTGGAGCTACTGCAGGAAGCTGCTCCCCTCTTGCTCAGGTGAAAGAGCTTTCTCACTGACCTTTGAAGCTGTCTCTGGCATTTGTGGGTTGAAGAATCTGTGAAGTGCAGCTGCTACCTGAGATTCTGCACCCTGAATCCTGCTCCACCTTTGTCCTTGCCGTGCTGCAAGGCAAAGGCTGGGCTGCGCTCTGTGAGTTGTGCTCCGCTCTGAGCCCAGTGTGATAGACCTTTCCTGTCAGCCTTCCAGGCTACCTTGGGCTGGAATTATTTTCACTCTGTCATTTTGTGACTTCTGCTGCTCTAGAATTTGTTTAGAGTCATTTTACATGTATTTTATGGCTTTGGGGTGAGAGCTACAAAAGGTCCATCCTCCTACTCTGCTATCTTGGCTCTGTGCCTCCGGGTCAAGAAAAATCTTTTACAGTGGAGAGGAATAGGGGCAAGATAAGGTGGAGTGAATGAACTTTACTCTCAACAGAACAGGTTAAGAGTTGGAATAACGTACATTTTCAACTTATTATAGCAATATATCTTATCCTATAGGTAAGTAGGAGAGGAAAGGGATAAGAAAAGGATAGTGAAAAAGGATAATGCACATTGGGAGTGTAGTTAGAAGCAAAACTATTTTAAGGAAAGACAATGTAAGATGAAAGGGAGAATAAAATGAGAAAGTGGGAGAAATAGAGTGGAGGGAAATATGGTAAGCAGTAGTAACTGTGAAAAACATGAAGTAAATTACTCTGATAAAAGCATAATTTCTGAAAAAATATAGAGAACTGAGTCCAATTTACAAAACCATTAATGATTCCCCAATTGGTCAATGATTAAAAAATATGAACAATTTTCATGACGTAATTGAAGCTATCTGCAATCATGTGAAAAATGCTCTAGCTCACCATTAGTTGGAGAAATGAAAATTAAAACAATTCTGAAGTACTATATCATACCTATTAGATAGGTTAATAGAACAAAAAAAAAGAAAATGACAAGTGGTAGAGGGAATATGGGGAAAATTAAGCATGAATGCATTTTTTTATTGAGTTGTCAACTGATTCAACTAATCTATAGAGCAATTTTTAACTATAACACGAGGCCTACAAACAACTGATGCCCTTTGATCTAGCAATACCACTACAACCACTATATCTCAAAGAAAATTTTAAAAAGTGAAGGGACCTATATGTAGAAAAATATTTTTAGCAGCAAAAATGGATATTTAGATGATGCTCATTAATTGGGGAATCACTAAACTAATTGTGTTATATTATTATGATGGAATACTATTGTCCTATGAGAAATGATGATCAGGATGCTCTTAGAAAAACTTGGAAAAACTTACATGAGCTTATGTAAATTGAAAATGTATTATGTACAAAGCAGTGCCACTATTGTGAGATTATCAGCTCTAAATGACTTAGCAATTCTCAGCATTACAGTTATCCAAGACACCTCTGAAGGACTTAAGATAAAAATTTCTATCCTTACTCAGAAAAAGAATTGGCGATGTCCAACTATACATTGAAGCACACTTTTTAACTTTATTAAGTGTTTTCTCTATTTTTGCCTTTCACAGCATGGCTGTTAAGGAATATTTTGCATGCCTAGGCTATAGAGACTATATCTCATTGCATGCCTTCTAATTATAGGAATGGGGGAAAGAGATGAAGGGAAAGAATTTGGAACTCAAAATTTTAAAAACACAATTGCTTTTTCAAAAATTATTTTGTTTTCAGTTTTCCACAATCATTTCCATATACCTTAGATGTTTCTCAACTCCTTATTCCCCATGTCGTCCACAAAACAGCATGTCTTACCTACGGTCTACACATACATTCCTTTTAAACACATTTTCACATTAGTCATGTTAGACAGAAGAATTTAAATGAATGGGAGAAACCAAAAAAAAAAAAACAAAACATGACACAAGAGAAAATAATCTGCTTTATTCTGCCATCAAATTCCATAGTTCTTTCTCTGGATTTGAATGGTGTTTTACCTCAAGAGTCCATTAGGACATTTTTAGGTCCTTGCACTACTGTGAAGGATTAAGTCTACCAGAAAAATTCCTTGCACATTGTGGTTGTCGCTGTGTACTACGTTCTCCTGATTCTGCTCCTTTCACTCAGCATCAGTTCATATAATTCCTTCTAGGCCTCTCTGAAGTCTTTCTGTTCATCATTTCTTATAGTACAACAGTATTTTATTACATTAAAATACCACAAGTTGTTCAGTCATTCCTCAAGTGATTGGCATCCCTTGATTTCCAGATTTTTGCCACCACAAAGAGAGATGCTATAAATATTTTTATACATGTGGGACATTTTAAAAAAAATATGGTCTCTTTGGGATACACTCTTAGAAGAAATGTTGCTGGATCAAAGGGTATGCAGATTTTTGTTGCCTTTTGGGCAAAGTTCCAAATAGCTCTCCACAATGTTTGGATCAGCTCTCAGCTCCACCAAAAATGAATTAGTGTTCCAAATGTCACATATCTTCTCCAATATTTATCGTTTTCCTCTTTTCACACACTAGCCAATCTGATAGGTGTGATGAGGTACCTCAGAGTAGTTTTGATTTGCATCTCTCTAATCTATAGTGATTTAGAGCATTTTTCATATGACTATAGATAGCTTTAATGGCTTCCTCTGAAAACTACCTATTCATAAACTTTTAGCATTTGTCAATAGGGGAATGGCTGCTATTCTTGTAAATTTGACTCAGTTCTCCATATATTTTAAAAATGAGACCTTTATTACAGACACAAGTTGCAAAAATTCTTTCCCAGATTTCTGCTTCCCTCCTAATCTTGGTTGCATTGGATTTGTTTGTGCAAAATACTTTTAAATTTAGTGTAATCAAAATTGTCCATTTTGCATTTCATAATTTTCTCTGTCTCTTGTTTGGACAAAAATTTCTCCATTCTCCGTAAATGTGACAAATACACTATTCCTTCCTCCTCTAATTTGTTTATAGTATTAGTTTATAATATTAGTCTTTATACCTAGATCATGTATTCATTCAGACTTTGTTCTTGTGTAAGGTGTCAGGCATTGGTCTGTTCCCAGTTTGCAACACATTGTTATCCAGTTTTCTCAGAAGTTTTTATCAAACAGTGAGTCTTTATGCCAGACGCTGAGATCCTTCAGTTTATCAAACAGTCGATTGCTATATTCATTGCTTACTATGTCTTGAGTCCCTAACATTTTCCACTGGTCTACCTATCCATTTCTTAACCAGCACCAAGTGGTTTTCATGAATGCTGCTGAATAATACAATTTGAGATCTGGAAGGGATAGAACAGCTCCCCTAGCATTTCTTTTCATTAGTTCCCTGTATGTTCCGGATCTTTTGTTCTTCCAGATGAATTTTGACATTTTTTCTAGCTCTAGAAAATGCTTATCTAGTACTTTGGTGTGGAACCGAATAAGTAAATTAATTTAGGTATAATTGTCATTTTTATTATATTAGCTTGACCTACTAATGAGCAACTGAAGTTTTTTCCACTTAGATTTGACCTTATTTGTGTAAAAATTGTTTTATAATTGTGTTCATATACTTTTTTTGGTTTTGTTTTGGCAGGTAGAATCCCAGATATCTTACTGTGTCTCTCATAGCTTTAAATGAGGTTTTTCTTTCTATCTCTTCCTGATGCACTTTCTTAGCAATACATAGAAATGCAGATGATTTATCGGGGTTTATTTTGTTACTTGGAACTTTTCCAAAACTGTTAATTATTTCAAGAAGTTTTTTACTTGATTCTCTGGGATTTGCTAACTATATTATCTTATCATATGCAAAGAGTGACAATGTAGATTTTTCTTCGCTTATTCTAATTCCTTCCATTTATTTTTCTTCTCTTTTTGCTAAAGCTAGCATTTCTGTAACTATAGTACTATATTCTAGTACTATATTCAATAACAGTGGTGATAGTGGACATCCTTGTTTCACCCCTAATATTCTTGAAAATTCTTCTGTTCCTTATCTAGAGTTTTATTCACCTCCATAACTTGTTTATTTTGAGCTTACATTTATCAAGTTCAGAGAGGGGAAGATTGAAGTCTCCCACTAGTATCGTTTTGCTTTCTATTTCTTGCTATAATTCCCTGAACTTCTCCTCTAAGAATTTGGATGCTATACCACTTGGAGCATGCATGTTTAGTAATAATATTGCGTATTTTTCTATGGTGTAATTTAGCAGGATATAATTTCCTTCCTTATCTCTATTGACTAGATCTATTTCTTCTTTTGCTTTCTCTGGAATTAGCATTGCTCCCCTGTTTTTTTTACGTCAGCTGAAGCACTATATATTCTGTTCCAAACTTTTACTATACCCCGTGTGTATCCTCTGGTTTGAAACGTGTTTCTTGCAAACAACATAGTGCTGAATTACTGTTTTTAATTCATTCTGCTATCTAGCTCAATTTTATAGGAGAGTTCATGCCATTCACATTCACAAATACGATTGCCATCTGTTTTTCCCTCCATCTTCTTTCATTCCATTTATGCTTTTATTATGCTTTAATTTATTTTATCCCTTCTCCTTTCCCCCTCTACAATACAGTTTTAATTTTGACCACCACAACCTTCAGTCTATCCTCCCTTCTTTCAGGTCTCTTCCATTTTACTAACTTTTTCCTTTCCTATCTCTCTCTCTTTTAACCTATGCTCCCTTTTTTCCACTTTCTCCTCCTACCATCTATAGACTACAAAACCTAACTAGGAAAATTGGACAAATGGAAAACTAGTACCAAAACTAAATGGAGAAAATAATTACTTTAAAGGAACAATTTGACATATGGAAAAGAAGACGCAAAAGTTAATTGAAGAAAACAATTTGATAAAAATAGAATTGAGCAAGTAGAATGACTCTATGAGTAATCAAGAATCAGTCAAACAAAATCTAAAGAATGAAAAAGTAGAAGAAAATGTAAAAGATCTAGTTGGAAAAGCAACTGACTGGGAAAATAAATCCAGCAGAGAAAAGTTAAAATTGTATCTAAAATCAAACTAGAATTCTAATACTTCAGAAAATCAAAGTCATAATCCTTCTCTAATTAGAATAAATTAGTAAGGGTTGACCAGGTTAAGTATCATAATGTGAGGTTTTTGTTTTTTTTTTTTTTAACATTGCATATAGATATGTTTTTTGCCCTTTTTTCCTACCTATTATTATACATTATTCTCTAAAACATCCAATTTTGCTGACATAAAACATCCAACATGTTGCTTACCAGAGAGACATGATGAAAAAAAGAGCCAAGAGATCATCAAGGGAAACTAATCAGAAGTCCTAGATCCAGAGGGCAAAATAGGTATCAAAACAATTCACTGTTCACCTCCCAAAAGGCATCGCAAACCAAAAACACCAAAGAATATTGTTGCCAAATTCCAGAACCATCAAGTGAAGGAGAGTCTTCTAGCCTTCTTCTGGCTACAGAGAGCCAGAAAAAAGCCTTTCAAATATGGAGGAGTCACATTCAGGATCACAGAGGACCTTGCAGCTTCTACATTAAAAGATCAATAGAATTGAAATATATTATTCTGTAAGGCAAAGGATTTGGCACTATATCCAAGGATCAACTACCCAGTAAAGTTCAACAAAACATTTCAGGAAAGGAGAGGGACATTCAGTGAAATAAGGGATTTCCAGACTTTCCTGATAAAAAGGTCAAAACTCAATAGAAAATTCGATCTTCAAACACAGATCTCAAGAGAGGCATAAAAAGGTGAACAGGGGGAAAGAGTAGCTTGTTTCTCAATATGGGCAAACTGTTTACATCCCTGTAAAGGAAGATGATACTTGTTAATCTAGAGAATTGTATACTTATTTTGAAATATAAAAGGGATATATAGATAGAGGGAGTGGTATAAAGTGAATGATGTGATAATAAAAATGTGATTTAAATATTCAAAAGAATTATAGCAGAAGATGTGAAAAGGAGGAAGCAGAAAAGGGTAAATTACAGGAAGAGGCATAAAATTATATTTCAGTAGAGGGAAATGGGGAGGGAGATAAGCATTGTTTGAGATATACTCTCATCTGATTTGGTTCAAGGAGGGAATAAAAAAAAAATAAGTACATAAATCTAAGTAGTTCTATAGGCAGTAGGAGGGGGAAGGGGCAAAGAAAGGGGAGAAGAGGTTAAAAAGGAGGAAAGAAGTAGTAAGGAAAAAGTAGTAAAGGGGAAAGAAGTTGAAAGATGGAAGGGAAGAATGAGGGAGGTGTTAGTCAAAAATTAAAACTGTGTTGTGAGGAGAAGGAAGGAGAACTAAAATCGCAAATGGTGGAGGGAAAGACACAAATAGTAATCATAACTGTGGAAATGAATGGCATGAACTTTCCCATAAAACAAAGATGGGCAGCAGAATAAATTAAAAACCATAATCCAACAATATGTTGTTTACAAGAAGCACATTTGAAAAAGTGGGATACACATAGGGTGATGATAAATGGTTGGAGTATAATATATTATGCTTCAGCCCATGTAAGTGAAGCAGGGTTAGCAATCCTAATGTCAGACAAAGCAAAAGCAAAAAGAGATCTAATCAAAAAAGATAAGGAAGGAAATTACACCCTGCTAAAAGGCACCATAGACAATGAAGCAATTTCGTTACCAAACATATATTCTCCAAATGTTATAGCATCCAAATTCTTAGAGGAGAAGCTAAGGGAGGTACAGGAAGAAATAGACAGCAAAACTATACTAGTGTGGGACCTCAACACCTCCATTTCTGAACTTGATAAATTTAACCTCAAAATAAACAAGCAAGAAATTAAGGAGGTGAATAGAACTCTACAAAGTTAGATATGATAGATGTCTACAGAAAATTGAATGGGCATAGAAAGGAATATAAATTTTTTTCTGAGCAATGCATGGTATATTTACAAAAATTGACCATGTACTAGGGCATAAAATCCTCACAATCCAGTGCAGAAAGGCAGAGATAATCAATGCATTCTTCTTAGATTATATGCAATAAAAATTATATGTAATAAAAGTCCAAGGAAAGACAGACCAAAAACTAATTGGAAACTAAGTAAATTAATCCTAAAGAATCAGTGTAAAGAAGAAATCATAGAAATAATCAACACCTTCATTCAAGAGAATGACACTAACGAGACAATCTACCATACCATATGAGAATACTGCGAAAACAGTTCTTAGGGGAAGCTTTATATCTTTGAATGTCTACATAAATAAAGCAGAGAAAGAGGTGATCAGTGATTTGGGCATGTACCTGAAAAAGTTCAAAAGAGAACAAATTGAAAATCCTCTAGTAAATATCAAATTAGAAATACTGGATACAAAAGGAGAGGTTTATTAAATTGAAATTAAGAAAATTATTGAACTAATAAATAAAACTAAGAGTTTTATTGAAAAAAAACAATAAAATTGATTAGACCTTGGGCAATTTGATTAAAAAAGAAGAAAACTAAATTATCAATATCAAAAACAAAAGAGGTTAACTCACCTCCAAAGAGGATAAAATTTAAAAAAAAAATTCAAAATTATATTGTCCAACTTTATCACTCTGAATTCGACAATCTAAATGAGATGATTATTTTAAAAAATACATATAAAATGCCCAGATTAGCAGAAGATGAAGTTGAATATTTAAATAACCCAATCTCAGAAAAAGAAATTGAACAAGCCATCATTGAACTTCCTAGGAAAAAATCTCCAGGGCTTGATAGATTGACAAATGAATTCTATCAAACATTTAAAAAAAAAACAGTTAATTCCAATACTATATAGACTATTTGGGAAAACTGGGAAATAAGAAGGCCTCCCATGCTCTTTTTTATGATACAAATAAGCTTTTGATATACAAACCAGGAAGAAGCAAAACACAGAAAGAAAATTATAGATGAATTTTTCTAATGAATACAAATGCAAAAATTTTAAATAGGACTTTAGTAAAAAGAATATAGTAATTTATCCTGAGAATAATACATTTTGATAAGGTAGGATTCATACCAGGAATGCAGGACTGGTTCAATATCAGGAAAATAGTTAGCCTTATTGTTCATATCAACAACAAACCTAACAGAAAACACATGATTATATTAAGAGATTCAGAAAAATCTTTTGACAAAATACAACATCCATTTACTATTATAAATACTGGAGAGCATAGAAATAAATGGAACGTTCCATAGAATAATAAGCAGTATCTACATAAAACTTTCAACAAGCATTATATGCAATAGAGACAAGCTAGATGCATTTCCAATAAAATCAGGGGTGAAAGAGGGTGTTCATAATCATCACTATTATATAGTGGGAGACATGTTAACTTCGGCAATAAGAGAAGAAAAAGTAATTGAAGGAATTAGAATAGCCAAAGTAGAAACTAAGTTATTACCCTTTGCTGATGATATGATGCTATACTTAGACAATCCCAGAGATTCAAGTAAAAAACTTCGTGAAATAGTAAACAACACTGACAAAGTTGCAAGTTACAAAATAAACCCATACAAATCTTCTGCCTTTCTATATAATACTAACAAAGTCCAACAACAAGTGATAGAAAGCAAAATCCCATTTAAAGTTTGGGTCGAGAGTATAAAATATTTGGGAGTCTACCTGCCAAAAAATCCAGGGACTATATGAGCACAATTTCCAAATACTTTTCACAAGAATAAAGTCATATCTAAATAAGTGGAAAAACATCATTTGGTCGTGGGTAGGATGAGCCAATATAATGAAAATGACAATTCTACCAAAATTAATTTTCTTATTTAGTGCCATACCAATAAAGCTACCAGATAATTATTTTTAGAGGTGGAAAAAAATAACAAAATTAATCTGGAAGGACGAAAGTTCCAGAATATAAAGGGAACTAAAGAAAAAAAGCTAAGAAAGGTGACCTCGCTCTACCAGATCTGAAATTGTATTATAAAGTAGAAATTATCAAAACCATTTGGTTACGGGTTAAAAAAACAGAAGGGTAGACCAGTGTAATAGGCTATTTAGTCGAGGCACAATAATCAACACATACAGAAATCTACTGTTAGATAAACCCAAGGATCCCAGATTCTAGGATAAGGACTCAGTATTTGACAAAAATTGCTGGGAAAACTGGATAACAATGTAGTAAACTAGCGATAGACCAGTGCCTGACACTACACAAGAATGAAATCCAAATGGGTATATAAGTATAAAGATTGATACTACAAAAAATTAGTGAAGCCTGGAATAGTTTATTTATCAGATTTATGGAAAAGGGAAGAATTTTTGACCAAACGAGATAGAAAGCATTATGAAGTGCAAAATGGGTATTTTTGATTACATTAAACTGAAAAGTTTTTGGACAACCAAACATAATGTAATCAAGATTAGGAGGGAAGCAGAAAACTAGGAAAGAATTTTTTCAACTAGCGTCTGTGATAAAGGCCTCATTTCTAAATTATATACAGAACCGAGTCAAAGCTATGGGAATACAAGTCATTCCAATTGATAAACTGATAAATGATCAAAGATATAAACAGGTAGTTTTCAAAGGAAGAAATTAAAGATATTTGTAGTCATATGAAAAAATACTCTAAATCAGTATTGATTAGAGAGATACAAATCAAACAGTTCTTATATACCACATCACATTTGTTAGATTGGCTAACTTGACAAAACAGGAAAATGATATATATTGGAGAAGACGTGGGAGAGTTGGAACACTAACTCGTCGGTGGAACTGTGAGCTGATCCAATCATTCGGGAGATCAAACATTCTGGAACTATGCCCAAAGTACTACAAAAATGTGCCTACCCTTTTACCCAGAAATACTGCTTCGAAGACTATACCCCCAAGAGGTCAAAAAATGGGAAAGGGTCCCCCAAATACAAAAATATTTATAGCCGCACTCTTTGTGGTGGCCAAAACCTGCAAATCAAGGGGATGCCTGTCAACTGGGGAATGGCTGAATAAATTGTGATATATGAACGTAATCGAATACTATTGTGCTATAAGAAATGATGAGCAGGATGGCATTATAGTGGCCTGCAAAGACTTATATGATTGGATACTGAAAAACAGGAACAGAAACAGGAGATCTTTTTACACAGCAACAACCACAATGTGTGAGATTTTTTTTCTGGACTTGGAAAGACTTGGAACTTCATTACAATGCAGGGACTTAAAAAATTCCCAATGGTCTTTTAAGGAAAAATGCCTTCCCCATTCAGAGAAAAAGTATGGAATGCAATTTCAGAATGAAGCAGATCATTTTCTTTTGTATTACAATTTGGTTTGTTTTATGATTTCTCTCATTCATTTTATTTCTTCTGTACAATATGACTG